>KZ061555.1:209564-305657 GCA_002091835.1 Anopheles maculatus
TTTTGGAGCTGGATCGAAATAACAGTTAATGGGAGCACACAGCAAACAATTAAAGCGCATTCGAGCAAGTAATTAAACTTGATTGTAATCGAATTTTGTTTCTTTCGTTTAGGTGGTGAAAGAAAACAGTGTGAGAGAGAGAGAGAGCAGGTGATCCAGGTTAATTTCTTGCGTCATGTTTTTGTAGTGTGATATAGTTTTAGATCTTGAAACTTCATTTTGCTGCTTCTTTAGCATTATGAACTCAGCAAATAAGTTACCCACAGCTGAGTAGCTGACAATCCAATGTACAGAGGCCTGGGAAATCGATTTAATTATTAGAAATAATCAGATCTTGAAGAATCTCTTGAGACATCACTGGCATGCATGAATGCACAGGAGACATCATTGTTAGTTTCAGATGTGAATACTTCGTGCAAAGGGTCTTTATGGAAATCAGTTTTGAAGATGTACAATGAAATCTTACGGAATAAGGAAGATCTTGACAACTTTTATGAAGTATTATCTAAGCTCGAAGTTTAACAATGTTCACGCTACTTTGACTTGAGAACATCGATCATTGAATTCAATTCTTATGTTTTAGGATTTGAGTAATGAGCTCAAAACTGTTATAAAGAATGACGGAGATCTTGGTTAAATCTCCTTAAATCATTAGAGGCTATGGAGTATTAAGACCTTCTAAACCTTATGTACCGGTGATAAATTTCTTGATTATTTTCAAGAGATTTATCTGACTTTGCCTCCCAACTTTCAATTAATGTTGTTTATCTAATTCTTCAAGTCAACGCGAAAAAAGACACTCATTATTGTCGTGATATTTAATAAAAACAGAAGATGAAAGAACGAACATGACCCAGGAAAACTTTCGAATTTTTATCTTTGAAGATATTGAACTTATCCGAAGTTCGCTGAAGGACATAAGCCTTGCTACACGATTGTTCTTATACACAATTCTTAAATAAAAATCTCTTAATGTGAGTTTCACCAATATTTGCCTGCTTCGTGCAAACGTACAGATGCTCACATACGCAACATCGGTTGACACCTTAAAGTTTGACAATTCTCCCTAAACGACACGCCACACACGCGCGTCATACCCTTATCGGTGCGACATGGAACTTGACTAAAAACCATTATCAAACTCAAATAAACATGATTTGTATGACAGTGAGCAGCGTGCCAACCTCCAGGCTCTGATAATCCACCGCCCATAACTGATGGCAGCCGGTGTCCGGAATAGTCAAACCATGTACTCTAACCATCAGTCCGCTCTCGCATCGGTCCCGCAGTGTTTCGGTCCCGCCTCAGGACAGTAGCGAAGCTTTATTGTTGCAAGTTTTATTTTTACGATCAGCTAACCCCGGTTGCGCCAACACACCGAGAAAAAAAGCGTCCATCGCCTTCGGACATTCGTTAGTTTTTGCCTTTGCAACAATGACAGGGAAATGGTTTTTCGATCGAATTTTTCCGACACCAAACACACACACACAAAAGGAAGAAAAACAGAACCCCGAAAAAGATGACACACTCAGCACGTGGTGTCGTACCTGTGGTTGTTTGTGTGTCGACCCACCGGGGCCGGGAGTCGTTGGGAAACATTTTCGTGGAAAATCTCACCTCACGTATCGTGCCACGCGGATCAACAAAAACTCCGACTTTCCCCCTTGGGGGAGGAGGAAGAAGAACGCACAGGAGAAGCGGTGACCTCGCCAACAAAAATCCAGCGTAAGCTGGTGGACACGTTTTACTACTCCCCCGGTACCGTTTTATATGGTATTTATTTATTCCAGGGGAGTTTTCGGCACTGCTTCCTGTCGAGTTTTCGGGTAAATTTGGTCCTTCCGCCGTCTAGCGACGATCCCTGGTAGGGAACGCGTTGTATGGCAACGCACAGGAGATACACTTCCACCGGAAGCGTTGAACTCTGGCTTCCTGTTCCACGTGGCCCAAAATTGCTGCCAGATTTACTATCCGAGTGCTCGGCGCGCTCCATTCTGCAGTGTTGCTGCATGAGCCAACTCCAACATCTTTCCCATCTTGGTCAGCGTACGCAGCGCTACAGCATGCGTGACGTCTCGATTTCTGCGTATCCCACACACGGAGGCGCATCATCTGCCATGATTCACGGATGGTCTGACATCGGATTTTCCAACCAAAAATCACCGGAACCTATGTGGCGGGGAACCCGCACAACGCGGGCACGATTCGAACTGATAACAAATTGTTTGCTCGTCCGGCGGCGATTAGTCTTTTCCCCGATTCGTGTAGGCGCTTGTACGTACGCACACATATTTCGAATGCCCGGGGTGGGTTGATTTATGGTTCCGACCGGCGGCCAGATAGTTATCGGTTTGGTCACGAAGTTAAATACGGTGTATTGGCGTTAGGCGAATTCTTGTGGGCTGCATACCCTTGACCGCTGCATGACAGCAGGACGACGACAAAAGCGTAAACGATCGCCGAACGGTTTACTCGAAGACAACTTGATTTTGGTAAACAAGCAAACATAAACATCGATTCGTGTCCCCTTCTTGTGTGCTGTTTAAAGGATATTGCTCTTTTAATTTAGGAACGCATTAGGTTAATGATTTAATTTGCCTGAAGCTCCAAGAAGAAGAGTGGGAATATCCTTGAGGAATTCTTATTTTAAATGAAGATATTCGCAGAAGTATGCTTAGTAAGCTGTATACGGAGGGGACATTCATTTAATTTTGTCACATTAATATCTTTTTCAAGTCTGTGATGTGACCTAAGTTAGTTTTTTTGTATATATTTTTCAACTCCTTAAAGTTTAAGCACATTTATTCTAACAACAAATACGCATGTTTTGACGCACTTAGCGGATCAACTGTCAAAATGGTGTTCCGATGCAACTACGGATCCATCTCAAGATTTGAGTTTTGTTTTTTAACAACCCTATCAAGAATATCCTCTAGAGATCCTCTCGAGATTGCAAAGCTGTACAAGATTGAAAGGAACGACAGGATAAACTATATTAGATATTAATACGGAAAGAAAAACAGGAAAGAAAGAAACGGCAAAACAAGCAAGATTTGTAAGTCTAATAGCAACAAACATCACACGCATCCTGTTGCGCTTTTCTTGTGAATAATAAATATTCTATAAATAGACAAATTAACGAGAGCTTGCTTGGCAACAAGTGTACATAAAAGACATTGTTTAACAAAAATTAAATTCCAAAATTGTAACCATTAAACTGTTGCACAAATTCTACGGAATACTATTTTTACACTTCCAAGAATTATTCGTCGCCGGCGTTCAACTTTCATCACCTCTAGTGGGACGGAAAACAATTCTGCATCCCATCCACTGCACATGCGTGTCATCCACGGGGCCTGTTCCGGGAAATGTCCAATTTCGGGAACCCCATTGCCACGGCAAAAACTGTCAATGTACACCAGAAATGTCAACCATTACGGTTGACGAATTCCAGTCCACACATCGTTGTCAGTGGAGAATTGAACGACCGACCCCAGCAAGTCCTGCTCCACCTTCTTCAATAATGGTTCAGAGTTTGGTGCTGGTGAATACCTTCGGGTAATGTATCTTTATCTCGATTTTGGGGAGGGAGAAAAACCGCCTAACCAGCAAAAGGCTTAAAGATTTTGCCTCAATTTCCCCCCCGCTTGAAATGGGGATCGGCGTGGTTGAGGATGAATGGGGTGAAAAACACTCTATACCAAAGTCTGCAAAACAATTTACTCTCCTACTCCGGGGTCGGGGAAATTTGATCATCTGAAGCATATTCTTAAGGGAGACAGTCCCCTTTTTTGCGAGACAGAAGGAAGTTGTTCACCGTGACACATGCCGATGGGGTTGCTTTTTTTGTTGTTGTGCGTTCTTGATCCAATGCCGTTAGAAAGTAGAGAAAATGGGAAGGCTTAAAAAAGAAGAGAACCGACCGGAAGAAGAAGAAGCCAACACAGTGATGCGTACCGAACTTCGAATATCGTGAACAGGAATCCATTTTACCCGACGGTTAAGAACTCACGCCAAGAAGGTTGTGAGGATCTATGCTCAGTATTTCCGTCCCGAAAAACCGGTGAAGGTTCGTCAGCGATGAAGTGGGGGTTTTTTTTTTACTATCTCTCGTTTCGCCTTTCTCAGAACGTAACCTTTGAAACTTCCCCATTAATAGGCGGAGGCGAAATTCATCCACTGCCCCTATACAAAAAGGGTCGAAAATCGTCCCTTTTCGCAGTGCGCCGAGCACGCCGAGCCGTCGGTAAAACCAATTTCGGACGCTTTTCCGTCTTCCCGGGTAAATAAACACTAATTAACACTGGACCTTTTTCGTAATCAGCTAAAAAGCCGTCGAACTTTACCGAGCGCGTGTATGTGCGCTGTTGGGGTGATTGGGTTGGGTGAGGTGCTGCTGTCGGGTAACGTCTTCTGCCACAGGGTAAACCTGGACGAAGAAGTTGCATCTTCGAAGGCTGTAGGACACGCCGTCGCCATGCACTAACGAGCTGCGGGAAAAGTTTGGAAAGCCTCGTACTCGGGTGCGGATATAAATCTTCCCTCGATTTCGGTGTGCGCCAGCAGACCATCCTATATTCTTCGCCGACGAAAAGCACCCATTTACGAAGGGTCGTTGGACGTTAATTCATTTGCCACTGCTAGGCATCGGAGCGGGCAAACACTCCTCAGAGGGAATGGGGGGAGACAATTTAGCACAATGTTTCAGTTTATGCTCGGCGTCGGTCGAGGCAGCGCATAACCACGGGTTGTTGGTTTTCTTGTCCACCCCGGGTTGATAAATCGATTGCGGATGCGATCTGTAAAACCCTTCAATTCATCCACAAATTGTATCGTTCGTTTTTTTCGTCTTACTTCCTTGGTGGTTGTTTGTAAAGTGTTTTCCTACGAAGCGCATCGGCCATTCCCACAGCACCCCAAAAGCAGGCAACAGGTCGAAGGTACCACACGGGAAACATCCGAACCATGCCGGACCTCCCATTAGAGGGACATTATCACCCGACCACCATCAACAACCCGCTCGCTACCGGGATTCCTCGAAATGTGGTGGTGTTTTTATTTCCCGTCGATTTGTTTCAAATCATGCCGAGCTGTGCAAAAAAGCAAATTAATCCATTTGTCTCCGGTGCAACGGTGTCCTGGCCGATGTCGGCAAATATCTGAACATCTACCCGAATACATTGGATGCAGTGCATGCATAATGAATGCTGCTGTTGCTGCTGCTGTTGCCGTCGAAGAATGAATGTATCCGCTTTGAATTGGTTTTGGAGGTTGGCGCGTTTTTACGACTCTCGATCGCAGGGTCAGTGTTTATGGGGCCAGATTATACGGACTACGGGATGCAAATGAGCGAGAGAACGAGGAATCGCAGCTCGGGGTTCTGCAAGTAACGTGAATGTAATCGAATCGAAGCAGAGTCCGGGATTGGGTTGTCGTGTTTTTTCTTGCTGACCAAATCGTACAAATCTTGGATCGGTCGGGGTATTGTTTGTAGTTGCGGATACATTTTAACATTCAACTTGAAATAGGGTTTGATGGGAACGGTGTAAAATGTTTACGACTTAGCTGTTTTGTGTATAGAATTTGTACCTGTTTACAGCAATTTCGAACATAAATATTTATATGATCGTAAATCCGGTAATGATTCAAAATTCAATGCATCATAGGTGAACCATTAAAGTCTTGTCCAACACACAATAAAGCATGTTTTTAAAGACACTGGACCGTTTGGTAGAAATAATATTTTGAAGCCCTACTGGACTAATAAAAGATTTCAAGCTCCACGAAAAACAAGTCCAATTGCTTGAGGCAATTCATATTGTCAAGAGTTAGACAATTGGTGACTTCCAACGTGCTCTCTTTTCTCGAGAAATATGACAAAGAGCGTAGAAGGAAAGTATGAAGCGACATTGCTGTGTGCTCTATGAACTAAACGTGACCATCATTTTGCATCAACTTTCAAAAGGTAAATCTTGGAAACACTTGGACATCAAGAGCATTATAGACGGTTCCAGGATCTCTAGACTTGGCGTAAGTAAGGCGTAAGGCCAAAGACGTAAGTATCAATTTCAAAATAGTTTCCAAGATACTGGAGAAGGTTTGTATGATCTGTTTTGAACATCCAACGAATTATCTCGGCCCGTTGCTTCAAGAAATCACACGGCGTTTCATCTAATATCAAGAGTTCCATCTTTTTTCTTCCGAGACCTGTTTCTGTGTAGAATGTAGAGAATTTCATTTTTTTCTCTTAAATAAGACACAATTATTTAACAAATATCACACAGCTAACGCGAGAAAGCAACAGTCAGTAACATAAATCATAGTTAGTACCCACTCATCCACTCAACAAACTGTGTGTAGCTTGTTTGTCTTAAATACTCCCTCGAAAAATTACATCCACCCATTTGGCTATCAGCATCAGAAAAAGTTCTTTCCATTAATTATGCATTTTACGAACGTCCATTTAATTCTCTCGCCACGCTCTCGAAGCACACAAAGGATTTATGGACGAACGTACGGCGATATTGCTGACGAACGATGGACGACTTCCAAAGCTGCCCCGAGCCAGTAAAGCACCGGTGCACCGAAGCATGCAGTATCAGGCTCGCCATCAATCAAGCAATGTTTGCAATATTTATAAAAAATCGCTTTTCCTGTGTGTAAGCAGTTTGCAAATGCATGTATACACATCTTTACAGCTCGGAAGGCGAACGGTTTGTGCGATATCGACCAGCAGAGTATAATTTATCAGTATGGCCGTCTTCGTCTTCTTGTTGGGCCGGTGTTATTGAACGCTTCTAGAATGCAAAGGACTATCGGACTGCATTTATTGCTTCTTTCTCTGGATGGTGCCAGTGTAGCCACTTACCATTATGGTGGCGTAGTGTGGAGAAATTAAATGTGTAAAGGATAAACTGCAACCGATGCAGCCAACACCAGGCAAATATGTGTCGACAGACTGCCGGCATCAGACGCTCGATGACCGTGATGGGTCGTGTTTGGTCGTATTAATAAAATATGTCATTTCCCGAGTGCCTTTTGTAGAGAGCGTGGCATTAGACTCTATTTCATCCCCAATGCTGGTTGTGGTAAGCATCGCAGACGCTTTAGTTTGTGTGTCACGAACAACAAAACCAACGGCGTCAGCATTTGTAGGTGATGTGAAGAGTTAGTCTGGCCTTTTTTTTTCGTTCTTCTGGTGGGGTGATACGGGCTCGATTCTACTCAAGCACAGTCACACACACAAGTTTAAATCCAGGTTCAGTGGCTCTGATGGGGTTTGATCTGACGCCCTGTGTTGAATGTCGCCGAGTCAGCGCATCCAAAACTGCAAGAGCCACGACTGCGATGTTCCCAGAACGTACAGCAACGTTCTATGGGTGTGTTGTACGCGAAAACAAAACAAAAAAAGCGCGCACAAAACATCGTGCTGGTTTTGACCCGCACGATTTGACTTTTCCCGATTCTAGGCAAGCGGATTTTCCGACCAGTCTGTTAGGAACCGGGCTTCTAAGCGAGAGAACACCGCGTAGGTTGTCGGATTGGTGCTACCGTACATCGGAGGGAGTACGCTTGTCTGTGCGCTGAGGTTCCAACGGCAGGACGGATTTGCGGTGCTAAAAAGGGCACAATGAAATGTCGCGCCACGCTGTGTCATTTTGTCCTGGGTGGAATAAAACCGGATCAGGGGACGGATTTTCCGCTCCCGATGCCCATGCATAATGGCACTGTTCGCACACTACGTACATGTGGATCCAGTGGATCCAGTTGTCATCGTTGCTTGCAACACCCGGGGGTGGACTTATCGACAGTGACCGTCTAACCGTTCGTTCGTGCAGCAAAGCCTTTGGGCGGAGTGTATTCGTACGCCCGGGGAGTTACGGAGCTACCTCTGACCAGAGCTGCGACCCGAAAAAACGGTTAAAGCCAGCTCAAGTCTAGACCATTAGACCTGCTCCCAGAGCCTTCGAACACCTCACCTCATCAATCGTGTGGACATCGGCTTTCCAGGAAAGTGCTGCACACGGTGAAGCAAGCAAGAAGGCATTCGGGCAGATTTTCCGTTGAATAGATTTCCTTTCGCGTCTACACAAGCGCATCAATTTCTGGGAAAAGCCATTCCAACCAAATTAGCGGAACATGCGAACCGGTACGCACTTTGAAAGCCTTCTTCAAGGCTCGGTGCTCAATGTGCGGAACACGCAAAGGCTCAACGTATTTTTTTGTGCCGTCGCCGATGATTGATGTGTTTTCGATGTCTAGGCTTAGAGAGTTTTCCAATCTGTTGTTTTCTTTTTTCTCTTTCGTTTGCCCCGTTCTATGTCCGCGCTGAGCCGCATTGTGTCGAAAGTTTGATGAAACAAACAAATGACAGCGCGTGAACACACGCTGTCGGCCAGCGTTGTCGCTTCCGGGTGTTCCTCGGTGTGCCCGGATGAATCCTGACGGAATTCCGAACTTGCGTCGGCAGGCCGCAGAAGAAACCGGCAAGCCTTCAGCCGGAATTATGTTTCAACTTTTCCGGCAACAAATCGTAATGGAAAAGAATAAGTTCACTACATCAAGCGGTTGGGACGTGTTCTTCCTTCCTGACAATTGCCCGGGGCCGAGAAAATGCCATTACTACCGTGCCGAGAGAGTGCACCGACACGGACTCTTTCTTCGGACCGAAAACGACGTGTAAAGTTGTGTTTCTTTTGGTGAAAATCTTCATTTTTTCCGGAAGATGCTGGTCTAATGCTGCTACGGGTGTCAACCGGTGGTTGAGTGTTCGCCCATCAAAATCCAACCGAAGACTTGGCGACGAACTTTTCCTGACACCGCCATTCATCAAAGTCACACCCGACGCGTTCGGCGCGTCCAAGATGGTTCGCGCCCCAGGTTGACAGCGATGACACCACCTTCGCCCACCGTTTGTCACCGCCCACCACCCGCGACGGTGACAACACGGGGAGGATTAAAATGTCAACAGAATGAGTAATAGCCCGTCTTTCAGGGTGGTCTCAACGGGGCTCGAGAGATGCAGGAAGACCGAGAGAGTAAGAGAGAACTTACCAAAACCCGTCCCCGAAATTTCAACCACAGAGACCATATCGAAAATGGTGTTTGTTGTTGCTGTTTTGTTTCTCGCAAAGAGACAACGTCACACCGTCCGTCATTTCGTTTTATCTTAAGCTTGCGTCGCGTGCTTATGGTCTTCGCCCCATCGACCCGCCATCGGTCGTGTTCTGCAACTTAGGGCGGCCAGCCAAGAAGCAACTGTGTTTCCTGTTCCGTATCTGCGTCTGTTTATAGTGTTTGTTGGTTTGGTTGTTTTATTTCTGTTTCATGACCAAGCCACGACCTCGTTCGATGAAACTTTAATGCTGGCTGGACGACCACGGACGATCATCCGTGTGTGTGTGTTGCTTTCCTTTCTGTGTATCGCCTTCTTCGCTGCAACACCCACAAAACCGCACACCGAAAAAACCTTCGACGGCGAAACATGCAAGTCCCGACTGGTGGTCAAGCTCCTTTTTTTTCCTGGCGACAGTCGTAAATTTCCGAAAGTCTCAATTTGTAGTCAGAATCGTTCGAGCGGACCGCAAATCAAGATAGCGCCCGCTCTGATCCGATACATGTCCTTCGCTTGGGTCGTGGGGACAATAGGATATTTTATTCGATTTTTGCAACACTACCGAGTGAATGTACTTTTGCATCATTGATTGGGAATGAAAAATTAAAATCAACACCGTGAAAGGTGGAACCGAAAATGGACGACAAGGGGCGCCACAATCACGTGCCTTGAAGATTATATTGGATGCATAAATTGAAGTTTTTGTCGTAAACTTCAGATATATCTGTGTTAAAGTCTATTTAAAGTACCACAACAACACAAAGTCTTGCTTTTGCAGAAGAGAATTTTGCATGAGACTTCGTTGTACCCAAAGACTTGTGGTCCAGCTATTTCCCAGAATTCCCAAGACTGCAAGGTCTCACTTCCAAACAACGTGCACATAAGTAAATACATTCTGCCCCAAACGGAGTCTCCATACTTCACAGAGCGAGTACATTATTCGCAAGCTAAAAACCAAATTATTCTTTGTGCATTTATCACACAATTTTATAGCTCCCTTTTAAAAGCCGCACACAGCACAACCAAACACACCAATAGACATCACCCCCGCCACACAGATGAGTTTTAAATAACCTAACGCGCAGTACAGGATGCCGTTCTTTGTAAAGGTTATTTTGTAGCGGAAAGAAAGCGCTCGGAAAGCTCGCAGGTACTTGCTAGAAACGCATACTTAAAAATTGATGCCAAATACAGCATCAGAACTGAAGACTTGGGGTGCAGAGAGAGAGAGAGAGCTAGAGAGATGGTAAGTAAATTACGTTGAAGGGAGCCTTGTTGCAAGATTTGCCAGGATTTGCCAACGTTGGTTTTACGCTGGATAACATACAGTGTTACAGTGGCTTTTCACTTGCCTTTTCCCTGTGCTGTATACCTAATATAGGCGGAGAACCATTCCCCCCCGGATCGGTTCAGTACTTGCACACACGGAGAAGCGCACCTGTATCTTGTATGGTGTGTTTTGGAGGGCCCATTTAATAATTCATTAAACATTATTCACCGACAAACCGAAGGAGCAGCAGTGGGCGCTGTTGCAGCAGTGACTTTTTTTTAGCCGGCCCCATTGTTAAGCTTCGGTCTGGGATAGCTTTCTGTTCACTTTGGTGGATTAACTTTTACACACCAAGGACCAAGGGTTTCAACTTTTTAAACGTGCAAGTACACTGGAGGACCAAACCAAAAACAAAAAAAAGAATCATGCAGAATTAAAGCAAATATTCAAAAAACGACCACTGAAATGTGTCCGAACCGAAGCGCGAGCAGAAAACATGGTGAGTCCCTGTTCGCGTGGTGCCGTGCGTGCATTATGCGACTGTAAAGAATCTGCCAAACTGGGAACCTCGGAACAAGGCCTAACATGCTATAGATTGCGATCCACCTCGAACGGGCATGGTGGGATGCAGAATCAAATTTACACACCATTTTCAATGCAATTCCCGTTTCGTGTTTACTGGCGATAAGCCGCTACGGTCTGCGCTATTCGGTTCTTCGGTAAGGGAGAGAGCCATGATAACCCTGTACCAGACCTTGTTCAGGGTTGGCATGCCGTGCAAAGGATACCGATCGAAAGCAGACATCGCAGAAAAGTTTCGCCGAGCGTCGGTGTGGTTTTGTTGCGCTGAAATTTGCAAACCCGACATGCAGCAACCACGACAGGGCGTAGTAACGATGGCACGGCAAGCTGACGGGAACACACCTACTGCTGCTGCTGCTGCTACGTCTACGGCGAGGTGGCCACAATATCGTTCAAAAAGACCTTTTTTATTGTTTCAAATCGCTGCCCATCAATGCATATGGGGTTTGGTACGAAGAGGGATGCATCATCGTACAATGTGCCCAAGGCTGGACATATGGTTGAACATTCCATGCATCGGGACTTCAACAGTTGAGCTAGAATTCGATATGTTTTTTTTTGTAGTTTCAAGAGCATCGTCGTCTAAAATAATGATTCTTTTTTTCAAAGATGTTGTTAAAAATTAAGCATAAAGTAGACCTGGTACAAGAAATTTGAGGATTCAGTATTGCCACTAACAGCTCTCTATAACAGAATTGCGTGAGTTCTCGTAAATATATTTACTATACAACCAGGTCCTGGTGTTCTGGACATTACTTTCACCTGGATAATGAGTTCTACATAAATTTCTAAGAATTTGGGCATGTCCACCATCAAAAAACTTTAATGTCCAACAATATCGAAAATGAATTGTCTACCTACTGACCTGTGCCGAACCACAGTGCATCGTTTGGGTGAGACCATACCGTCCACAGGACCGAACCATGGAAGACAGACGTTAAGTTAGGGATATTGTGAGCTTGCGTTTTTTGTTTTTATTCGGGGTCGTTCTTCACCTCTTTTCGATGTTGTTCGTGTCAGAGCGACGACCCAAACACACGAACCCTGGCATGCATGCATAGTTGCATGAAAAACCGCATGCGAAACAGTACACGCGTACGGTACACTGTATCAAGGCTGTCCACGGTAATGATGATGCCCCGGTCCAGCGCTTCCGAAGTTGCGAGGACATGCTTACATGTTATGTTGCCTGAGGCTCTGCTACTGCTACTACAAAATAATAACACAAATACACACGCAGCAAAAAAAAAACTTCATCCTGAGATAGAACGAGGCTTTTGTTTTTGGTCCACCTTCAACACGTGCGGGACAGAGCAGAGTTGCACTCTCCACCCCCAATGTTCGTGTGCTTATTTTTAAATCTTCCAATAGCTCACACCTGAAACAAAGCGAACAAGACACTCACCTGGCGCGTGTGTGTGTGTGTGTGTTTCGGTGAGTCTAAAGCGAGCCCAACGTGCAAAACAATGTACACCTTCATCTGCAGACCTGGTAAACGGAGGTGTACACACGGGTGTACACGAGTAAAATTGCAAGATATGCTGGCAGGATTAATGACACGAATCCTCCCCGAGAAGGAACTAAACCTCAACTTTCCTTGCACAGTTAGGTGGCTTCTCGGGAAAAAGGGGTAAAGCAGGGAGCCGGAGTGCGCTACCGGTATAGGGACCAAAAGTTCGTTACTTAAAATATTGCACGCCATTTTTTTTTGTTACGTTCCTCACCGTACTCCTAGTTTTAATCTTTCCCCTTAACCATCTTTGCTTGCGAGAGACTTTTGATATGCAGGTGCTGGTGAGAGTTAGAGTTTTTTTTTGTTTGAAAGGAGGTTTTTGCTAAAGGAACATAATTAATCCTCTTGTTTTAAGCTCTGACAATTTTTACTCAAGCTTACCTAAGTTTATTGCAGCTGACGAAGCGCATCGCTTTTTTATCGGATTCTTTCCACATGACAAGCTTGTGTGGCAAGGATGATAACCGAACAGATCACATAGTATGGTGAAGAATTCACTCTAGCGAATGACTTTTAACGGAAATTTGTCATAAAATGAAACTCTGATGATATATGAAGGATTCAACATTTCTCGTCTTGATACTCCCGTGGGTTACAACTTTACATCAGCA
This sequence comes from Anopheles maculatus, assembly GCA_002091835.1. Lineage (NCBI taxonomy): Eukaryota > Metazoa > Arthropoda > Insecta > Diptera > Culicidae > Anopheles > Anopheles maculatus. Next base: position 222,656 of record KZ061555.1, read on the forward strand.
AAAAAGCAAAAAAACCTCAAACCATTCATCATATGTCGGAGTCTCATTACTTCTAATTATTCTGGTTCGTCGAGCATCATTAACACTCGGGTTTTATGAGCGTTTTAAGAGCTTGCAGCAGAGGTAAAAGCAGATACCGACGGCTTACTGACAGTTCTGAGAAAAAAAAATCAGCAAAAATTCTCCACAACGCTAACTTTCAATCTGAAAGCTCATACTTGAACACTGTTTGCTTTCTTTATCCTGGGTGTTCTTCGTCGGATTGGAAGACATTTCTAAAAGGCTGTTTTTCTTTCCATATTTTTGGTGCATCATGAAAAAGTTTTACAAACCGATGATGCATACCACAAGTTTTGTGAGAGTAAGAAACAAGATAGCGAAGAAAAAAAAAGTGTGGTAAGAAATAGGAAGACGATAAAAGACTAATAAAAGAACCAGGAAAATAGAGAAGAAAAATCGAACAGAATGAAACAAATAAAAAAACACTCTCGCAGCTACCAAAAGTCGCAGAGAAAGGGTGATAATCATGTCGTAAGTTGGCGTAAGACGTAAAAGATACACTAGGCCACAGCAAACGCCATTGCGACGAGAACGAGAGTGATGGGAAAAAAAACTCATGAAAACTTCTACCCGCACATCCTGCCCAACGTATACTCTCCCGTTGGATCCAAACTTGGAGCAAAAATGCAGAAAGAAAGGGAAAGAATGGTTTGAAGTATTGCTGTTGGGTTGGTTGGGATAAGAAAAAAAAACACAAGTGCTGGAAATTCGATGCACGGAGATGAGCGGAGGTTAATGAAGTTTAAAACTTTTGCCAGCCTTCTAAAACCCTATCCTCACGTCTCACTTTTTTCTTCGCCCCCTTGTCAGCATCTTTACCATACTGACGGAAGTATAAAGTACGCCGTTTGACTTTTTGCAGCGATAAATGCGATGGCGAGAGTGAAGTTAAAAAAAAAACACCAGGCACACACCTCGCAAGAAGAATTCAAGCCTTGAAGACTCTTCCCGTGAGCAGAGAACGAGAGTTACGTTGGAATCAAACGCATGCTTAAACCAAGTCCACAATTAATTACTCCACTAACGAGGTAGAGACATTAAATTGTTCCTCCGCGATAACCGGTGTACCGGGCTGTGGCAAAATGAGCGAGGCTTATGAGGGTACCTCAGGGTACCGCATAGCCCGCCCAGAACTCGTCCCCATTACAACGTGAAATAGCGGGCAACGGAAATGGTGTGCTCATTAAATTTGAAGAAATGTAATTTCAGTCCGTTTTTCAACAGCCACAGTCAGAAATAATGCCTTCCGAACGAAGCGAAGTTTTTGCTGACGTGAAACAAATATTCGAACGTTCCGATAATTCGGGATCAACCAACAAGTATGGATTGTTTGTGCATTGAAAGTTCCCGGAAGCCACCACAACTTCACACCCCGGCAGATTTGTAACAGAGTTCCAGGAAAATAGAACGTGAGATTTTGAAACCATTTCACCACTTCAGGACTCTGGAATGTGCTGGATCGATTTTCCCTGGAGTTCCTTCACCTGATAAAAAAAAGAGAAAACTTTTAAACGAACCCAACAGACGGGAAATTTTTGCACACTTTTTTGAGGACCGTACGAACTCGAATCCATTTGGGGAGAATCGTAATTTTCAAGAGGGAAAAAAAATCTCCACACCGTGCCAGACATTCTCTCCAGAGTTCTGAGGTCATCTGGGTAAAGGTCGTGAAGGACGGGAGGAACGCAATAGACAAGCAACCAAACAAACACTCACCAACAATTCCCTTTGCTTACTACACTTCCGAAACCGGAAGTCAAAAATCCCAATGCCACGGTCTGGTGAGCATCGCAGTGAGTTGTCGGTGCATTAGCCCTCACACCGGGAGGCTCATGCCGGTAGCAGCGATCGAGAATACCGTGCACCACACAATGCACACATTTCCATGCCCTTGGTTTCGCCTTCTGATACCAGGCCAGCGTTTGTTTGAATGATTCATTGAGCCAATCAGCACTAACCCTTACCCCATCGGTGCTTCGTGTCCTGCGGATGTTCTGGTGGTACAAATTCTAGCACCAACAGAGAGAGAGAGAAAAAAATGCACAGTCTCACAACTCGCGAACCACGTCCATGTACCGCGTTTTGGCCTGCTGCCAAATTGCCCTCGAGCTTTGGATGTTTGAAGTTAGTGGCGCATCCATGCATCCAGCGGCACAGAATAAAATGTTTCAAAAATACTATTCATCCGCACGTGGCCTACTGTAGCCACCACATCAACAGGCTAGAGGTGCAGGACAGGTTGTTATCCATGGAGTTAGGTTTATATAAATGGATTTCGTTTTTTTCGGCATAGGGCATACCCTGGAGGAGAAAGACAAAAAGGATAAAAAACCAAAATAAAACAAACAGATCGACAAGGATTTCTCCGCTGGCTGTTAGTAGCATATTTCGTCTGGATTAGACCGTAGGACACATATACACAGATTGAATGTGTATAAATTTTCTATTCCATAAATATGAATGTATTAAACGTCGATGCGTAGACATGAGATTGCGCATCGTTCCCCGGGACACATCAGGAATCCCTTTAGCTACCAAGAGCAAAAGGAATAAACCAGCATCATCTCTCTCGCACACCCTATCCTCTTCGCATATCTCTTTGTCTCGAGAGGGCATATTTTCCCGAAGAGACTACACACCGCTACACATCGATGGCTGGATTACGCTAGAATAAATCAGCATTTTGTGGTGCGCTCATGCATCTACGATTTCGCCCGCTCAAAAATTATGAGCCAGAACCAAGTCAAGCGAAACATCGTCGTGGCGTTGCCTAGACCACGCGCAAAGAAGGGACGAAGAACACGCGCACACAAAAATATGTACCCCGTTTTTCCTCTATATCCTCTTTGGACAGGACAGGTCGGAAAATCTGAAAAGTACACCGACAGCATCAGTGGCCCCAGTGGCGCTCGGCAAGACAACACGTGCAGCCGACGTAGCCGTGGCCCGGGGAATTCCGGCCTGCGAGAGATGCAAGCATAATGTCTGCTGCGCACATACCGGGACATTCCGAGAGTTTATTTCAGTCGCTGGGCTTTAGAAGGAACCCGGCCTAGTATGAAGGGAGGCCAGCGCGAGAGGATGCCCGAGCCCCGGAATCATAACCATTCGAATTTTTCACGCATTTTAGTTCCAGAACATAGGATTATGAAGATAAATCCTCGCCACCATCGAAGCCACGGGCCTGTATTCATGTGTTTTTTTTTGTGTTGGTTGTGTGTTGCTTCTATTTTGCTGCTGCAATAACACTTTCCAGTGGGTCTTTTGTTTGGAGGTATGCGGGATGCATTTGTGAGATGGGGGTGACTGGGTGTGTGTGTTCAATTTATGAATGTGTCTATTCGAAAAATCAACCGAACCAGCCACGCTTATTGTCATAGGGGTCTCGTGTGATATGTGCTGCTGCTGGTTATAGTATTTATAAGGTACATTTTTTTCAATTTTTTACAAAACTTTATGAGTAGTTTTATGTTTTGAGCTACTGTGTTTTTAATCCCATAACAATAAAGCTTATGGTTTTACACAAAAACAGAGAGTAGAAAGATTGAAACAATAAGCGAATGAGCCGATTTAGCAGTGAAAAGGATTTTAAAACATCTGGCATACCATAAAACGGTTAACAGATAAACAAATAAATATAGCTTTTGTTAGCAAAACAAAATCAAATCATTTAAAACTAAAACTAAAGACAAATAACCAATAAGTTAAATAGAAACTACATAAAATAGCATAAAATACAGCTAACATCTGGCATATTGAAAGACTATATCTGAATGTTTAGAGTTGATTATAAATTGTATAAAAAATAACAACAAGATTTTACATAAATGAGAAGTATTTAAAAACTTCATTTTTGATTGAAAAAAACTAAAAAAAATTATGCTTATTTCCTACAAATAAAAAAAATCATAAAAAATGTAAAAATTGAAAAAAAGAAGCAACATGAAAGTAAACAATAGTACAATAAAACATACGAAATTTCAAAAACTTAACAAAATAAGTAAAAAAAAAGTCAGAAAATAAAGAAAAGTAGAGATGAAAACAGAAACTTATCAGAACGCACGTGTGAACTGCCAGAATCTGCTTACCAGGTCCGATTTTATTGCGATCCGATACTAAACTAAAGCCCTCTCTCTCCCTCCTTGTTGTTCACTAACTGAATCATGAAGGTAAGTTTATGAGGCTAGAACTCTTTACCATTGGAGTAGAACTCATTTTTCGTCTATACGCCAGAATCAATCACTCAGCGAGCATGAAAGCAGAAACAATCCAGCAGCATCATACTTATTCGCACACTATTCCTTAGCCAAAACAAAAAAAAAACGGAAAAACACTCACACAATCTCACACCCGCACACCGCATGCTGCGATCGTTGCCCATCCGGGTGGTGGGAGTGTATGTCATTCATCTTCGTTTGTTATCATTCGCACGAGTGGATTTTCACCCGTTGTTTGTGTGTGTTCCCGGGTCCTAAAATATCCAAACCATTTTATTTACGATCCATTTTCCATGAATGAACCACACACAACCAACGAAATGCGCCCGAAAATTTCGACAACGACGGTGTACGGACCGGGAGAAGAAAACAAGCGCGGGAAGAAAAATTCTCATAACAATCAATAACACTCAGCACGTCGGCAAGGCCGTCTGGAGTTACTCCGCGGAGATGATGGACGATCCTTGATGGTGTGTTGTGCGCGCTGCAGCACCAATGTGGATTACTTGACACGAAACAGGAACAAAAAAAAACCCGAACCTTAACCTTACCTAAACGCGGCCAAACGCATCGCACTTCGGGGTACCATTTCATGGACCTTTTTCTCCCTCAAACCAACCAGAGCACTCTGGCGCACACCGTGGAAAACTGTTTCTACGACCTTCCTCTAAAAAAAGCGGAGGAAAATCCCGGGTCACATAAACATCGGGTCTTGTTCTCACCACGTCTGAGAACGTCGAACCGGTAGGGCGGTTCGTTTGATTTGAAGCGTGTTTTTCTTCTCCTTGCTTTCTGGAAAGTACAGGCGGCAACTTGTAAAAGGCCTAGCCTGCAATCGGTTTCGTCTATTGCATTCACCCACGCACCACGACGATGAAGTGGCGGTACACACAGTACGGCCATCTGGAAACAATCTGCCGAAACGCTTTTCCATCTTTGAAGACGCTGCAAGCGTCGGTTACGGCTAGATGGGCAATTCACATCTAGCACATGCACAATCGTGACTGCTTCTTGAGTGGCTTGGTTGTGTTACGATCGCCCCAAAACCGGCGTCCGGGGTTTAAATGTAGAGCAAACGTTTTATGTACTTTCTGGAGCGCGGTTATTGACGTTGCAGAATAACCTCACACTGTATTGAGTGCAGTTTACTGCGTAGTTAAATGTTTATTGATGATTGGTATGGCGGGTTCTGAATGATGTCTGAGTGGATTTGGACATGAGAGGATATTATTAAATTAAGAGAAAAAATGTGAAACAAATTGAACAATTGTTCAAAATTGTTGTCTTGATGGAAAATTTTCAGTACATACGAAAAACGTAAACATGAATAGTAAAACAAAAAAAAAAAAACATAAAAGAGTAATGAAATTAAGTAATATATATAAAACGGAGTAGGACAAACCAGAAATAAACAAAATTAAACTAAGAACAACATTTTGATGTTCAAAAAGGCATGAAAAAATATAAATCACATCTTATGTAATAGAGCAAACAACCATTCATACATTATGAATGAAGAATTTTGTAGATAGCAGTACGATAAGACCATAACACAGGAATAAAAGAAAAATGTAAATGATACATTATGAAGCCTTAAGGAGTAAAAGACTTTTCGAAATAGTAATCGTAAGCAGTGTTGACTAGACGTTTTTTTGCCGGAATATTGTAAAATCAAATGAAATTAAATAAAAAACCCAATGAAAGCCATAAAAGCCAATAAACAAAAGCATAGAACAAAAGAAAAACAAAAATAAAACAAAGTATTTTGTAATGCGATGAGAGAAATAATAGAAATCTCAGAAGTAAACATGACCTCATAACATATAACAGAAACACAGATATATAAATCCGAATCCGTTGAGATAAATTACTAATGAATAAGCCACCAGAAAATGAAATGAAAATGGATAAGAACAAATGGAAATTCAATAAAAAATAAGTAAAACACGATTAAGAAATCATAGTACATACAATACGTCTGTGAGAGACAATCATATCGACCGACTACGATATCAGTACAAATCAGCAAATAAAAACATCAAACAAAAAACCAATAATGAAAATTTGGCTCTTATAAACATAATAGTGGCTCTGACTAGGGTGCATCCTGACATCAGAAGACACAAATAAAACAAATAACGAAGGAAAAAAGAATTAAAATACACGTAAACTTAAGACTCATCATCAAAACTGGAATGTCCCTGAGGCCACATACACTACTTCGCCTTGACTGAACCAATTCATCCAAAATAGTTTACTTTCAGCACTGGAATCACTTACACCGTTTATTATCTGCGCATCCACTGTTACAAAACCATAGACCAGCTGGACAATCGTCACTAACTCACTCACCTGGAATGAAAAAAAAAAACAGATAGAGGAAAAGAGAAGAGCATTAATGATTGATCGGTTTTTCGCGTGGAAAATGTACATCAAACGCAACAACTATATTGGGCCTGCAGCTTCGATAACCGGGCAGAAAAAAGGTCAACATTTAACGCGCTATCCAAAAACTCATTACGAATTGGCGAAACTCAATCAACGGTCCGCTCTTCGCCCACACCCAAACACGAGCAGCTTCCGTATCCCGGCAGAGAGAGCGAGCGAGATTTGATTTTATTGATTATTTTTCCAGACATTTATTTTTCCCATTTATTTGTGTCCACACCGAATGGCCCCGACCGAGGAGGATCTGTCGATAAAGACGATTTGATCGGCGCTGTGTGTTTTAATAAGTCCGGTGGGCGGTCCCGGCTGAATCGGCTTCTTTTTTTTTTGGGAGGAAATTAAAAATCTTGGCTCACATTACCAATGCGCTTATTGATGTCGTTTAGAGGCTTACGAAACAAAAACGAAAAACGTCACAAAGTAATGATGAAAAGTTGAAGCTAATATAAAACGGTCCTAATAGAGAGAGAGAGAGAGACCACCACGATTGTACAGAACAAGCGTGCCATGAAAATACAAAAATCGTGCGACGACCATATTTGTTCGAATCATGAGAGTTCTTTATTAAATTGAAACGAGTGGGTGGTACTGTTATTACAAAAAAAGGTAAGAAGAGGAGCCAAAAAAACCGAGCGACGTGAGCTTACCACCCACACACCTTCCTTGTGCCGATGGTACCACTCGCGATCAGTGGAAGAATGGACGATAAATCGACCGATTTTAGGCATCTGATTTCAGCGCCCTCAACAGCTCGTACAGCTCTACGCGGCGACAACGCCATCACCGATCGCCAAGGAAACGAGACGGAAATCGATTCAAGAAAAGACAGGGAAAGCATCGAAGAAAGAAATAACCGCTTGGTGCCGGCCTCAAATCGATGCCATTGGTCACCGAAAACCGATTGCCGTCCTTCCCAACTCGGGATATAAAACGTCACGGCAGCGAGGGTACACGCGGTGGTGCGACTTTTCATTCTGCCATTTAACTTTTTTCATTATAATGTTCAATTTTTCTTTGACAAAAGTCAGGGCGAACTACTTCGCGGACGCTGTGGTTGTAGTTTTTGCCTGGCTTGAAGAAAACGAACGCAAGATAAATAGTGCCTCTGGATGAAAGATTATTAACGATAATTGCATCGCGATTCATTTCATCCACCGACAATCCGACGATGGAGCGGTGCTTTTTTTTGGTGTGGACTCTCTTTATTTCGCTTACAGAGGCTGTGGTTTTGCAAAATAAGAAAAAGAAGTCACACACACACACTAATCAACTTTCGCATTGGAGAACCGACCGGGCGAACTTTGCTACACATATAATTGCTAATCGTCCAGAAACGGATGGATTTCGTTAGGGGTGCTGGAACAGTCCGAGGGTCCAATGGGGACTCCACCACACTCCAAAAGTGACTAAATGTGTTCTCTGCTTTGGCTCATTTCTTCGCTGTGGCTGGCTGGCATGATCTATGCCCGGTCTAAATGACATGATTAATGAAGTCAACGAAACATACGAAAATGGTAATTATCGAGCGAAGGGTCAATGGAGTTCGTCGCCTTACGTACGGCTTTTCGCTCCGAGGTACGCATCTAATTACATAACGTATGTTTTTAATGTTGTAGCTGGGAATTAAATTCTAACAGCTATAAAAAGAAGGAACCCTAGAGGAAAAAGATAGCCTTTTTGTGGTGCCCAATAGGTCTATAATTAAAGTTTTGCATTAACGCACAATTTAACATATTTTTTGTTCAGTGCTTCTCGTTTGTCGGTGGGACAAACGATAAAGTTATGTTTGCTGTGTTATGTTTCAAGTACGCTCACTGGAAGCTCATTAAAACATTTGGTTTGGAGCGTAGTTTTATCAACGCATTAGCTTTATGTGGCTAATGAACCTTTTCATTATCTGGTATAAACGGTGAACTTCAGAAGAAGCTATGAAAGTTATTTTTTATATAAAACTAATTAAATTGTAAAAAAAAATCTTAACATAAAGCAGATAGGAAGCAGAAGAAATGGTAAAAAAATCAGAAAAGAAAACATAGATGCAAAATCGAAGTAGAGAAAGGAACATTAAAAGTAAGATAACGAATGTAATAAAAAAAACCATCGGAAAAGCGAGACTTCGGCAGGAATGGTCTGACAGAAGAAACATAAATTATAAAATTATAAAACAGAAATAATATTCTAGCAAATTCATGAAAATAGAAACAACCGATAATAAAACAAGAGCCGAAAATTTATAATTTAAGCTAATAAGAAAAATAAATGAAAAAAGTATTAAAAATAGAAGGAAACGAGACATCACAACAGAATTTTTACAAAAAGTAAATTCCAAAAGAACAAACAGACCTTAAAGAAGAAAACCAAATGAATTAAAAACAGGAAAACGAGCATATCCGCTTGAAAAAGTGCTAAATTTGGCTTAAGTCTAAGAAATCATCCATGCGGATAGAATTTTACACAAAATTGTCGAAATAATACACCTACCAAAAAAAAAAAACAGAAGAAAAGAGATCAAAAGCTAAAACTGAACTAGATAATTGCATCCGATGACATAATATTATGAAAAATTGAATTAAAACCCCAAAATAGAAAGAAACCAAACCGTAAAGTCATGTCGAACGAATGTGACAGGTGAAAAATGGCGGCAAACGACTTCACGATTCTCGATCGTAAAGACCTGCCTTCTTGGTCCACCATGCTGCATCCGAAATCAATAGGAGTTCTGTGCTAATTGCTGTAATCAATCATAATCAAGCAAACAAAAAGATTTCTCATCCCCCGTGTGCAAGGTTAGAAGCGATCTGGGAACGCATTAGACTGACCGGCATATATCCGGTGGTATATCGATTGCTAGCGAGACATACCGGAAGAATTTCGGCTTTTGCTTCCTTAGACTCGTCCTATTCTATGCGGATCTAGGTCTAGGTGTAATTTTTCATTCAACCAAAGCAAGATCTGGTGTTTTCGATGCTTCACTAGCACATGCTCTGGTACAGCAGAGACGGGTTTGTTTATCTGCGCAAACTGTCATTAGAACACACACCCGCTGACAGCTGTGGGACGTCATGCGACCGTACCCATAGAACAATTATTGTAGATCATTTATTATAAACCGAGTGCTATCGATAAAAAATATGGGAAACCGTTCCGAAACACTACTGCTGCACCTTGGGCGTACACCTTGGGCCGATTGCTCTCTTTTATGCGTTGTGTGTCCCTTACGTTTGTGTCCATATGTCACAACAAACACCCAATGGCCCATGATCGTCCGGACGGGGGAAGGTACCACAGGCAGAGCGAGAGAGCCTCGAGAGACTGTAATAAATGATTCGGAAAGAAGCATTTTTGTATGGTGAGAACGAGCAAAAAAACAACATGGTGGTCAAACTGTGGAATCGGTGCCAAAAGTTCGGGTTTAACACACCCGCTCTGCATGCGGTTCGATCGGGAAGAGTGCGGAAGAAGGATGCCGAGGATCGGCAACCAACGAAAAAAGGGGCATGAATATACCCGCAAGTGTCAGAAACCACAGCGTGATTTGAAATATGGTCCCCAAGCGGCGTTGCCAACCCAACAAAAGGGAACGTCCCGGGTACGGCCAGTTGATAAATTAAAGAATCCTTGTAGCAGCCGACCGCATGCACACAGAGGACGAACCAAAAAAAAAGTATTAATTATTGTACGATTTCGACAAACATTTTTCATGCTTCCTGGAACCTCGTGTTGAGTCCTTATCCCCGGGCGCAAGAGAGTGAGAGAGAACCTCCCACGGGAGCTTCCACGAAACGATGCACTGGCAAAACGTTTAGTGTATTGATTTTTAATAAATATTGCATCAATGATTTGGTGAAATGGGTGGAAAACTTTATGAACCGATGTAATGTAGCAATGGGCCGTAAAAGCACCTCTTTCCCACGCCCGGTCGGTCCCCCATTCGGTCGGCTTACCGGTTCGAATGAAATTTTACCCATTTCGCTCACCGTGAACCTTTTTTGCGCCGTGAATCGACATTTGTTTGGTGGTCATTTTCCAATACATTACCCAGGCCGGGAGCTGGAGCGACGGTCGACCGAAGGTGAAACGGGGCAGCCACTTTTATTTTTGTCACAAATCGATGATTTTTATTGGCAACGGTTTTTAAAGCTTCGCATCATTGTAATGATCCGAATGGTGCGATTCCATCCGCTTGAATCGTATTGTTTTTATTTTTTGGAATCGGCTTTTCTTTACGTACCCGGGGAAAAAAGGTTATTATCTTCAGTGGACCATTAAAAAAGGTGTATAGCTGTAAAGGCTTTCACGAAGTACGAGCGATACGGCAGCGATGGGTTAGATTGGGAGCGGTAAGTAAAAGTGGGCGCCATATTTTAGGACCTTCTAACCAGCATCCAAAGCAGTTCTCTGGACAACTGCCGTTGCGTTCGATTTGAAGATGCGTAATAATCGTAACGAGATGTGCCGGAACATTAGGCTTTCAGGTTTGGTGTTTTGTCTTTTAAGAGATTAGCAATAAAAACCGGTAACTATGTATCGTTAGAATTCAAGGCTTAAGCAGAGTCCTCATCAAAGAGAAATCACATTGTGAGCTATCCTGGAATTCGTTAGTTACGAGAACGTTCTTCGAGAACTTCAAAGTTAAAGACAGTTTAAGAAAAGGTTTGATAACAGTTAGGAATTTCCTTCAAAATCCTGGATTTAAGGACATTTGTAGATGTCTTTGGGATTAATTTTTACTTATTAGTTGAAATAATAACGCCGTACAAGCTCAAGAGAAATAGATTTAGATATCCGAGAGTTCAAATTGAGGATATTAAAATTTTCACTGATTAGACAAGAATCGAAGCGAATCCTGCTCGGATCGTCTCCCCTTACGCAAGAATGGCGGACTTCTCAAGGTTCTAGTGCCAATTAAGAATAAGAATTAAAAAAAACATCCAGAAGACATTCAAATTCTTGAAGAGGCTGGCGTATCCTCAAAAACTAATATCGTTAAACAATATTTAGAGGAAATGAACCAGACAGAACCAACATAAACTCCACTAACAATTGACTTGAACGTCCCGCAAAACGATCGAATCCAACCATAGCGCTGATTATCAACACGAGGACTACCGCTTCAAAATGAACTTGTCTTCACATCCTCCAAATTGGAGAGTTAGTTATGAAAAGAGCTAGTAAAACACAAAACTCTTTCACGGACATCCCATTCTAAAACGTGTCAATGGTCCACTGGGACCTATAGAGCGAACGAGTGGCTGCAAAATGTCACGGAAATACTGCTAGCCAACTCAGCAGGCCTTAAAAACTAATGAGGGCCAGAAATATGTTGCCGCTCTTATTTTAACGCTGTCAACAAGCTGCCATCGCTCGGGTACTGTCGTAAACAGTGTGGCTCGGTGGTTTTCGAGCATCCTTTGGAATGGGTTTCGCACCAAAAAAAGAAAAGAGAACGCACAGAGACCAGGACATCTCAGCACTACCACCTGGCAGGTAGGCAAATGGTAGTCGAGTGTGTCGGGAATTTTCCAAACGATGCTCATTAAAGAAACCATTGACCCTGTCTGTGGGTACTTATCGCTTTCGGCGGTGGATAAGAAGCCAGCATGGGGCGTCTCCTTGAGAACAAACAGTACCATTCGTGTACCTTCGGGACTCAATGAGCGATTAATCAAATTTTAATAACTTCATTTAGAGGCTCTGTACTCAGCATGTACTACAGAAAACCTGTTCTGTTTGTGGAAGCGATCTATCCATAAATATGTGAGCAAATCAAATCACATTAAAGGCGATGGTACGTAAAGAGCGGGTCGTTAATTAAATTATTTTTCTAAATTACCACCAATCATGAGCACGTAGGCCTTCCTACAGACATGGGAAGACGCTCGTATACACTGTGCTCCGTCCAGACTCAGGCTCCACACAGAGCACTTTGCAAAACATGATACGATACGACACCGATGAGCCTCCCGATGGCAGGAAATTGATCTTAAAACAGTAACGAACGGTCAGTCAGATTGAAGCGTTTCGACCTACTACTACTACAGGACAGCCTCTTCAGCACGAACGGTGTATGCACGGCCATAACCCATTTGGGACGATTATTAAATTTTTGTTTTCATCTCAATTTTATTTGTACACAATAAAACTTTATGATCGGCTTCTGCAGCGCGCGCTCTCTGCTGCGAGGATGTCTCGGACGCTGAACGATACACTGCATACGCTTGTGATTTTTGGCTCTGGTTGTGTTGCCTTCTTTCGGATAGTGCGCACACGATGGAGTATTATTCCATCGATTCCTTATCTCATATCGGTATGAGATGATGATGGAACAAAATGAAAATGTTTACAGTCGTGGACAATTAAATAAGGTCACTACTGCATAAGTCGCGTTAATTAAGAAAAAACAATTAGTTGGTTCTTCAAACTTCAGTTTTGGACATAAAACTTCACCAAGAATATGTCTCCTATTCATGAGCTGACCTTTAGGCTACTTGGTATTAAAACGTCATGTATTAAGGGCCATTATATGAGGTCGTAAAGCCAAGACGAAGAGGAACTAAGAAATTTTACTCAAGTAGAAAGATATCAGTAGTGGAGAAATCCCGATAACTTTATCTGCAACAATTCTTAATAAATCTTCAGAACTTAGACATCAGTGTTCATATTAAAATTATTGTGCGATTTTGAACTGCTTTAATCACATGACCACCACTGCACCACTGATGCTTCGACAAATTTCCATCAATAACGATAGGAGGCTCTGATCAGCATCGTTGAACGTATGATCAAAATTTTCATATTTGCTTCCAAAATTAAGAAAAACTTTAATAGATACATGATTACATTAGATTTTATGCCCCACTCGCTTGCTCTCTATAAATAACTCTTCCGAGGCTTAGGTTCCAAAGGGCAAACGTAACCATATATCTCACGTTTCGCTTTAGCGTCACACTATACCCTAAAGTGACAAGTTAATCGACACAAGCACACACACCAACACGATACACCCCGGCTCATACGGTACTCAGCCGTCAACATCTAAAACGAACCATCTCTTACAACAAATCCCACCCGGTGAAAGAAAATCACGCACGGCAGCTTGGCCACTGCCACTTTACGCTTGAAACTGTGGAAGGTGAAAAGTACGCTTCTCCGAGCCGGGTCCGTTACCAGACACTCATCCGTAAAGTTCACCTATTTATGAGATTATGCAGTTCACTCCTATGGCTCCGTATACATATGTGTCTGGAGGTGAGTTTTTAGGGCTTCCACTGGTGTCTAGCAAATGGACGGAAGTTCGCAAACACCGTATCATGCTGCAGACTGGTAAACTGGTCACACCTGCGATGAAGAAAATTGCAAGATTTGCACCGGGGAAGCTTTTATATCTTCAAGAAAATCCTCACAACTTCCAGGAATTACCGAAAGGCAGAAAAAAAACGAAAGTTTCGTAAAATATTTGGTGTTCACAGAGGTTAATGAGAAGCTTTCTTGTTCAGCGAAAGACCACCTCAAGCAAGAGCAGTGTATACAGTCAACCAGGTGTGCCGCAAGTTAGTTTAGGGATGACACAAAACGTTCCGAGAATAAACTGATCGTGACCAGGCAGATCTGGTTCGGTGTTGCAAGATTTTCCACCGAGTGCGCCGGGCGACTCGTCAGTAATTGACTCGTTTTGCGCGTTGAGCGCCAAGGGTTCGGAAGACTTTTTATCCTGGAAGTTGAGCTTTTAATTAGTAGCCTCGACTGTTCGTTCACTTCCCTAGTTCGGACGTCGCCACGCCAAAGTTTTCCTCGGGAGAAAAGCGAAAAAACCGAAAAACCCGCCCAATCGTGTAAATGGTGTAAAGGAAATGGAGAAAACTGCCTGGACGCTGGAAAAGAAAACCCCTTTGCTTTTTTTTCCTATCATTTTACTGCTAATTCAGCATCGCACGCTTTTTCTATTCACGACCGGCAGGATGCCGGTTCAGAAGAGTTGAATTTCTTCCCAGTACTTTCAGCGGTTTGCTGGCAGTGCGATACCGCGCACGTAATGTTCCACCTAATAAGATACCTTAGTAGTGGGGTTTTTGCTGCTTCCATTTCTTTTACGCCGGCCCGGTACATTTGCCATCCTTCAGCGAGGTGAAATACTGCACCCGATACAGCTTCACCGCAATGCCAGCCGAGCATCAGCTGCGGACTGCCGGAGAAAACACTTGAACCGATGAGATATTTGCTAGTTGGATAGCCGTCGGGATAGCCAATAAGAAAAGTATCGTACACAGGGATGGAGGCGAATGCAAATGAAATGACACTGTCTGGAGTTACGCGAACGCGCCAGGTAGAATGACAATGGCTTGGAGACATCTAGGATGCATTTCGCTGCATCGCACCTCGCGTCCGGCGGGGATGTCTTGTAGCCATCAATTACTGTCGTGAGGCAGAGCTTAAGTACTCTAAGCCCAGCGTACACAACGGTGCGTCCCGAGAGCCAGAGGTTTTTTTGTGTGCTTACACCACAACCGCCACAGAAACGTCCAAACTGCGACAGAAAGGTTTCACCGGGTGTCATTCTTTAGGGAAGTCGCGCTGTTGGCGAGGTGCCAGCATATGCAAGAACCCGGAAGGAAGGTTCACGTAATGAAAGAAAAACAAACTCACTCACGTACGTGCTCAACTCTCGCCAGGGAACCCCGGCAGTCCTCGATGCGTGACTACTTCTCACCTTTATTTTCGACCACCGTTTTTGGTAGAGCACGCAGTACGGTGTAAGGTAACAGCACCGGCAACCGCACCAGGGACAGGATTATAAATTATCGAAGTTTTTTTTTATTACCACAACGTCGACTCGAGTTTCTTGACGTTCGCTGTCGCCGCGCGGACGGATAAAGAGAGTTTACAACTAATCCATCTTTGCAACCTTACATCCGACATCCTGCCACTGCTGCATACGCTGGAAAGACCCAAGGGATATTGGTCTTGCGAGATATTAATCGCTTCGGAACCTTGTGCCCTTTGGAGGAGTTAAATTTCGCGTCATTCGAAGTCGTCGTCTTCGGTGGAGTTCGTACGTACCGCATACGTGGGGATCGTGCACGCATCGGCAAAACTCTGGCTTCCCAAATTGAATTAGAAAACTCGGAAGCAGCCAAGTTTCGTGTGACACACGCGTCAAGATAGGTTAGAGGACAGTGATGTGTGTGCGTGTGTGTGTGGGTTTAAATATACTGTGGGCGCCAAAAACCAACCACTCTGTGTGCCCTGCTGTCGCCAGTTCTTATCTCACTCATGCCTTGCCCTTACTTGATGTGTGTGCGTGTGTGTGTGGGTTTAAATATACTGTGGGCGCCAAAAACCAACCACTCTGTGTGCCCTGCTGTCGCCAGTTCTTATCTCACTCATGCCTTGCCCTTACTTAACGCAAAGCAAGATCTGGTGTTTTCGATGCTTCACTAGCACATGCTCTGGTACAGCCGGGACGGGTTTGTTTATCTGCGCAAACTGTCATTAGAACACACACCCGCTGACAGCTGTGGGACGTCATGCGACCGTACCCATAGAACAATTATTGTAGATCATTTATTATCCACCGAGTGCTATCGATAAAAAATATGGGAAACCGTTCCGAAACACTACTGCTGCTGCTGCACCTTGGGCGTACACCTTGGGCCGATTGCTCTCTTTTATGCGTTGTGTGTCCCTTACGTTTGTGTCCATATGTCACAACAAACACCCAATGGCCCATGATCGTCCGGACGGGGGAAGGTACCACAGGCAGAGCGAGAGAGCCTCGAGAGACTGTAATAAATGATTCGGAAAGAAGCATTTTTGTATGGTGAGAACGAGCTACGGAACAGCAAAAAAAAACATGGTGGTCAAACTGTGGAATCGGTGCCAAAAGTTCGGGTTTAACACACCCGCTCTGCATGCGGTTCGATCGGGAAGAGTGTGAAGAAGGATGCGAGGATCGGCAACCAACGAAAAAAGGGGCATGAATATACCCGCAAGTGTCAGAAACCACAGCGTGATTTGAAATATGGTCCCCAAGCGGCGTTGCCAACCCAACAAAAGGGAACGTCCCGGGTACGGCCAGTTGATAAATTAAAGAATCCTTGTAGCAGCCGACCGCATGCACACAGAGGACGAACCAAAAAAAAAGTATTAATTATTGTACGATTTCGACAAACATTTTTCATGCTTCCTGGAACCTCGTGTTGAGTCCTTATCCCCGGGCGCAAGAGAGTGAGAGAGAACCTCCCACGGGAGCTTCCACGAAACGATGCACTGGCAAAACGTTTAGTGTATTGATTTTTAATAAATATTGCATCAATGATTTGGTGAAATGGGTGGAAAACTTTATGAACCGATGTAATGTAGCAATGGGCCGTAAAAGCACCTCTTTCCCACGCCCGGTCGGTTCCCATTCGGTCGGCTTACCGGTTCGAATGAAATTTTACCCATTTCGCTCACCGTGAACCTTTTTTGCGCCGTGAATCGACATTTGTTTGGTGGTCATTTTCCAATACATTACCCAGGCCGGGAGCTGGAGCGACGGTCGACCGAAGGTGAAACGGGGCAGCCACTTTTATTTTTGTCACAAATCGATGATTTTTATTGGCAACGGTTTTTAAAGCTTCGCATCATTGTAATGATCCGAATGGTGCGATTCCATCCGCTTGAATCGTATTGTTTTTATTTTTTGGAATCGGCTTTTCTTTACGTACCCGGGGAAAAAAGGTTATTATCTTCAGTGGACCATTAAAAAAGGTGTATAGCTGTAAAGGCTTTCACGAAGTACGAGCGATACGGCAGCGATGGGTTAGATTGGGAGCGGTAAGTAAAAGTGGGCGCCATATTTTAGGACCTTCTAACCAGCATCCAAAGCAGTTCTCTGGACAACTGCCGTTGCGTTCGATTTGAAGATGCGTAATAATCGTAACGAGATGTGCCGGAACATTAGGCTTTCAGGTTTGGTGTTTTGTCTTTTAAGAGATTAGCAATAAAAACCGGTAACTATGTATCGTTAGAATTCAAGGCTTAAGCAGAGTCCTCATCAAAGAGAAATCACATTGTGAGCTATCCTGGAATTCGTTAGTTACGAGAACGTTCTTCGAGAACTTCAAAGTTAAAGACAGTTTAAGAAAAGGTTTGATAACAGTTAGGAATTTCCTTCAAAATCCTGGATTTAAGGACATTTGTAGATGTCTTTGGGATTAATTTTTACTTATTAGTTGAAATAATAACGCCGTACAAGCTCAAGAGAAATAGATTTAGATATCCGAAGTTGAACTCTTGAGGATATTAAATTTTTCACTGATTAGACAAGAATCGAAGCGAATCCTGCTCGGATCGTCTCCCCTTACGCAAGAATGGCGGACTTCTCAAGGTTCTAGTGCCAATTAAGAATAAGAATTAAAAAAAAAACATCCAGAAGACATTCACATTCTTGAAGAGGCTGGCGTATCCTCAAAAACTAATATCGTTAAACAATATTTAGAGGAAATGAACCAGACAGAACCAACATAAACTCCACTAACAATTGACTTGAACGTCCCGCAAAACGATCGAATCCAACCATAGCGCTGATTATCAACACGAGGACTACCGCTTCAAAATGAACTTGTCTTCACATCCTCCAAATTGGAGAGTTAGTTATGAAAAGAGCTAGTAAAACACAAAACTCTTTCACGGACATCCCATTCTAAAACGTGTCAATGGTCCACTGGGACCTATAGAGCGAACGAGTGGCTGCAAAATGTCACGGAAATACTGCTAGCCAACTCAGCAGGCCTTAAAAACTAATGAGGGCCAGAAATATGTTGCCGCTCTTATTTTAACGCTGTCAACAAGCTGCCATCGCTCGGGTACTGTCGTAAACAGTGTGGCTCGGTGGTTTTCGAGCATCCTTTGGAATGGGTTTCGCACCAAAAAAAGAAAAGAGAACGCACAGAGACCAGGACATCTCAGCACTACCACCTGGCAGGTAGGCAAATGGTAGTCGAGTGTGTCGGGAATTTTCCAAACGATGCTCATTAAAGAAACCATTGACCCTGTCTGTGGGTACTTATCGCTTTCGGCGGTGGATAAGAAGCCAGCATGGGGCGTCTCCTTGAGAACAAACAGTACCATTCGTGTACCTTCGGGACTCAATGAGCGATTAATCAAATTTTAATAACTTCATTTAGAGGGTAGTACTCAGCATGTACTACAGAAAACCTGTTCTGTTTGTGGAAGCGATCTATCCATAAATATGTGAGCAAATCAAATCACATTAAAGGCGATGGTACGTAAAGAGCGGGTCGTTAATTAAATTATTTTTCTAAATTACCACCAATCATGAGCACGTAGGCCTTCCTACAGACATGGGAAGACACTCCTATACACTGTGCTCCGTCCAGGCTCAGGCTCCACACAGAGCACTTTGCAAAACATGATACGATACGACACCGATGAGCCTCCCGATGGCAGGAAATTGATCTTAAAACAGTAACGAACGGTCAGTCAGATTGAAGCGTTTCGACCTACTACTACTACAGGACAGCCTCTTCAGCACGAACGGTGTATGCACGGCCATAACCCATTTGGGACGATTATTAAATTTTTGTTTTCATCTCAATTTTATTTGTACACAATAAAACTTTATGATCGGCTTCTGCAGCGCGCGCTCTCTGCTGCGAGGATGTCTCGGACGCTGAACGATACACTGCATACGCTTGTGATTTTTGGCTCTGGTTGTGTTGCCTTCTTTCGGATAGTGCGCACACGATGGAGTATTATTCCATCGATTCCTTATCTCATATCGGTATGAGATGATGATGGAACAAAATGAAAATGTTTACAGTCGTGGACAATTAAATAAGGTCACTACTGCATAAGTCGCGTTAATTAAGAAAAAACAATTAGTTGGTTCTTCAAACTTCAGTTTTGGACATAAAACTTCACCAAGAATATGTCTCCTATTCATGAGCTGACCTTTAGGCTACTTGGTATTAAAACGTCATGTATTAAGGGCCATTATATGAGGTCGTAAAGCCAAGACGAAGAGGAACTAAGAAATTTTACTCAAGTAGAAAGATATCAGTAGTGGAGAAATCCCGATAACTTTATCTGCAACAATTCTTAATAAATCTTCAGAACTTAGACATCAGTGTTCATATTAAAATTATTGTGCGATTTTGAACTGCTTTAATCACATGACCACCACTGCACCACTGATGCTTCGACAAATTTCCATCAATAACGATAGGAGGCTCTGATCAGCATCGTTGAACGTATGATCAAAATTTTCATATTTGCTTCCAAAATTAAGAAAAACTTTAATAGATACATGATTACATTAGATTTTATGCCCCACTCGCTTGCTCTCTATAAATAACTCTTCCGAGGCTTAGGTTCCAAAGGGCAAACGTAACCATATATCTCACGTTTCGCTTTAGCGTCACACTATACCCTAAAGTGACAAGTTAATCGACACAAGCACACACACCAACACGATACACCCCGGCTGATACGGTACTCAGCCGTCAACATCTAAAACGAACCATCTCTTACAACAAATCCCACCCGGTGAAAGAAAATCACGCACGGCAGCTCGGCCACTGCCACTTTACGCTTGAAACTGTGGAAGGTGAAAAGTACGCTTCTCCGAGCCGGGTCCGTTACCAGACACTCATCCGTAAAGTTCACCTATTTATGAGATTATGCAGTTCACTCGTATGGCTCCGTATGTGTCCGGAGGTGAGTTTTTAGGGCTTCCACTGGTGTCTAGAAAATGGACGGAAGTTCGCAAACACCGTATCATGCTGCAGACTGGTAAACTGGTCACACCTGCGATGAAGAAAATTGCAAGATTTGCACCGGGGAAGCTTTTATATCTTCAAGAAAATCCTCACAACTTCCAGGAATTACCGAAAGGCAGAAAAAAAACGAAAGTTTCGTAAAATATTTGGTGTTCACAGAGGTTAATGAGAAGCTTTCTTGTTCAGCGAAAGACCACCTCAAGCAAGAGCAGTGTATACAGTCAACCAGGTGTGCCGCAAGTTAGTTTAGGGATGACACAAAACGTTCCGAGAATAAACTGATCGTGACCAGGCAGATCTGGTTCGGTGTTGCAAGATTTTCCACCGAGTGCGCCGGGCGACTCGTCAGTAATTGACTCGTTTTGCGCGTTGAGCGCCAAGGGTTCGGAAGACTTTTTATCCTGGAAGTTGAGCTTTTAATTAGTAGCCTCGACTGTTCGTTCACTTCCCTAGTTCGGACGTCGCCACGCCAAAGTTTTCCTCGGGAGAAAAGCGAAAAAACCGAAAAACCCGCCCAATCGTGTAAATGGTGTAAAGGAAATGGAGAAAACTGCCTGGACGCTGGAAAAGAAAACCCCTTTGCTTTTTTTTCCTATCATTTTACTGCTAATTCAGCATCGCACGCTTTTTCTATTCACAACCGGCAGGATGCCGGTTCAGAAGAGTTGAATTTCTTCCCAGTACTTTCAGCGGTTTGCTGGCAGTGCGATACCGCGCACGTAATGTTCCACCTAATAAGATACCTTAGTAGTGGGGTTTTTGCTGCTTCCATTTCTTTTACGCCGGCCCGGTACATTTGCCATCCTTCAGCGAGGTGAAATACTGCACCCGATACAGCTTCACCGCAATGCCAGCCGAGCATCAGCTGCGGACTGCCGGAGAAAACACTTGAACCGATGAGATATTTGCTAGTTGGATAGCCGTCGGGATAGCCAATAAGAAAAGTATCGTACACAGGGATGGAGGCGAATGCAAATGAAATGACACTGTCTGGAGTTACGCGAACGCGCCAGGTAGAATGACAATGGCTTGGAGACATCTAGGATGCATTTCGCTGCATCGCACCTCGCGTCCGGCGGGGATGTCTTGTAGCCATCAATTACTGTCGTGAGGCAGAGCTTAAGTACTCTAAGCCCAGCGTACACAACGGTGCGTCCCGAGAGCCAGAGGTTTTTTTGTGTGCTTACACCACAACCGCCACAGAAACGTCCAAACTGCGACAGAAAGGTTTCACCGGGTGTCATTCTTTAGGGAAGTCGCGCTGTTGGCGAGGTGCCAGCATATGCAAGAACCCGGAAGGAAGGTTTACGTAATGAAAGAAAAACAAACTCACTCACGTACGTGCTCAACTCTCGCCAGGGAACCCCGGCAGTCCTCGATGCGTGACTACTTCTCACCTTTATTTTCGACCACCGTTTTTGGTAGAGCACGCAGTACGGTGTAAGGTAACAGCATCGGGACAGCAACCGCACCAGGGACAGAATTATAAATTATCGAAGTTTTTTTTATTACCACAACGTCGACTCGAGTTTCTTGACGTTCGCTGTCGCCGCGCGGACGGATAAAGAGAGTTTACAACTAATCCATCTTTGCAACCTTACATCCGACATCCTGCCACTGCTGCATACGCTGGAAAGACCCAAGGGATATTGGTCTTGCGAGATATTAATCGCTTCGGAACCTTGTGCCCTTTGGAGGAGTTAAATTTCGCGTCATTCGAAGTCGTCGTCTTCGGTGGAGTTCGTACGTACCGCATACGTGGGGATCGTGCACGCATCGGCAAAACTCTGGCTTCCCAAATTGAATTAGAAAACTCGGAAGCAGCCAAGTTTCGTGTGACACACGCGTCAAGATAGGTTAGAGGACAGTGATGTGTGTGCGTGTGTGTGTGTGGGTTTATATATACTGTGGGCGCCAAAAACCTACCACTCTGTGTGCCCTGCTGTCGCCAGTTCTTATCTCACTCATGCCTTGCCCTTACTTAACGCTTGCTTTTTTGCTTATAACGATGGATATACGTCCCTCTTTCACTCGCCCAGTTCTCTTGATGTAGAATAAGGTGTAAATTTATGCACTTCAAGTTACGCTCGCTCGTCCTGCTCATGCTCAACTTTAAACTGCACCGAGGGAAGTGCATCCCCAACCAACTGCAAAAAAGGAAGTTTCATTGTTCAACTTCGACACTCTTTGGCACTCTGCGATGGGGCACAGTCTTCCCCAACTTCTTCGTCTGTGTTCTTCTCTTCGCCTTGGTTATATCGCGCACATTTTCACATTGTATGCAAATCGTGCACAGGATTATTAAATTCGTACCTCACGATCCCACCGGGCAAGCAGCTGCGGGGGCACAACCCACGACAACGCTGGCGATGATGATGATGATGGTGATGACGCGCACCACGGTCTTCCCAGCTTCGTCCAGCCATCGACGCTTAAAAACCCGTGCATGATCTTCACCTTGGCCTTTGTTATGAAATAAAAGCAGCAAACCTAGCCACGCTCCCATACCGTACTGGCTTTGGGCGACCGAGCTTTAAACCGGTTTCGGTTTAGCCCGTCGATGGTTTGCCTGCTCGGGACTCGGGATTTTATGATATAAGTTTCATTACGATGGACGCTGGATCATTATGCTGCCAGCGACAACATAGACGATATTAGAAACAGTGATTATGCAAAGCAAACACATAAATAGATGGTTTCGATTAATCACACACACACACACACCGCCTTCTCTCATTAGCCGAGATGGCGCCACTCATTTCAGAGCGTCGAGAGCGACTACATCATTGCACATGAGCCTGTAGCTGGGTTTGAACACAAAACAAGCGAAAGCATGTGATGCTGGATAACGAGATAGAGCGTTCATCAGTGCCGATGATGGCCGGTGATTACTGTCACACGAGTGGGTGGCTATCGTTACACGCTGAAGCGAATGGCCATATGGTGGAGCAGCAATGTATTGCTATTTTTATAAAACCATTACCAGCTTTAACAACGCACCGTGATGGGTTGAAAGTGATGTAAACAGTTTTTGCTGGAACTCGTCCAGGACTTTCACAATTGGATGTCGGTTTTTATGACAGGAGAGAGCTAGGACATCATTTTTCATTCTTCCCACTCACTCTTCCCAGCAGGCTTGGTAAAATGTATCTGCAAATAATTGGTGTACTTTTTATAACCCATTATCGCCTCTTTTATGTAATTTCCAATAGTCTGCTGACATAAGGCTCAGAAATCCGAGTACATCAGGTCCACTTAAGGAATCCTGGTATAGAATCCGGGTAAAATCAAGTCAACGAAGTCAAAAATAGCACGCCAAAACCTCTCGAGTTCCTCCGACACTTCATAATACCATGGAGAAAATTGGTGAGGATCTCAAGACATCATCTAAATAATCTATGAGCAATAACAACCGTACTGGAAGATACTCAGTCTTCTATAACACGTTGGAATATACTACTATGTAGCGCTTTTTAATATACTTTAGTCGAATAATTAATGCCCACCGTGTCAATAGGCCAAGCGTACTTAATGCACACACAACACTTCTTCAGTAATTCTAGCGAGTGTTTTTCGCATCAACAGCTAATGAAAATTCTCATTTCAATACTGTAAGAAGCGTATTTATATCCTGCTTCCAGTGTGGTTTGCGTTATTTCGCCGTCTTTCACACCCCAAAGGAAACCTCGACTGCCGGCACCAATGTTGGTACTGCAACAACGCTTAACAACAACATCACCATTCAGCCGCATTGATTTATTTCTCCCGTGTTCTGTGGTCGTCAAGCAAATGCTTCATGTTTGTAAACTTGCGCCCGGAAGCAAGATAGAGCAAAGAAATTGTTTGTTCATGTTTGCGCTCGGTTTTCTCGATTTTCCGTTTTCTGCGTGAAAACACGCAAACACGCAACCGGGCCCCCCGAATTGCGTGCAACCTACCGCCGCAACTACGCACAGCCTCCCGCCCCATGGACGATGCTCTCGGTTGGTACCGTGTGTGAGCGTCTGTGCGAAGGAAGACCACAGTTTCTGCCTACAGAAACTTACCACAAATTTTCCGAACCGTAGCCAGACGAGACCTTTCGGCAGGAATTTTCATCTCCTACCGGTGTTCCTTACCCCAAAAACGGTGATGATGCTTCTCCGCTTCTCCGCTTCCCAGTTGTATGCCCCGTGCGTACAACGGGTCTGTCGCTTTGACGTAGGAGGCGTTGTTGGTTTTTTGGTTGTAATTAGATCGTTTTCTAGGAAATAATTGGATTTTTCCTTTTTCCCTGGCGCTTTCTGCGTTCTACCTTCAGCCCTCTGTCACGAACTGTTCAACCTTTGGCACGATCCCGAAGCGAACTGCGGAAAGATGAAGAACGGTGTCTCGCGCGCTCGCCCTTTTCCCACAGCGAGAGCCCACAAATGAGATCTTTCCTCCAATAATCTATGCTTACAGTGCGCTTCGGTACCTTCGATACATTTCACCCGAAACAAACGAACGAACAAAAAAACAACATCCATAACAAGCAAGCGCTTTAAGCTATCGTTAATGACCGTTAGGTGCCTGGTGCCGTCATACGGAGCATCCCGTGAACCAGGTGTGTTAAGGCCGGGGCAAATTGACTAAAATTAAATCAGATTATACAGTCAAGTGCAAGTCGGGTTTTGGTGAAAACAAGGTCCAACTTTACACGTTGCAGAGCTGCTCGTGGACGCAAAGAAACAGAAAACGTTCATCACCGGGATCAGCTCTCGGCTGACGAACCTGGGAACCTCGGGAACCTAGGGAACCCGGGTCATGATTAAGTAGCGGGAGCGTACGTAATGTGAGATGTTAGGCGACTTATACACGCCCCGACGGTGTTTCGGAACGGACCCGAAGCGAACGAGCGGCAGGTGAGGGCCGGAGTGCTACTTGAAAAGTATTAAATTTCTACCTCAAAACATTCGGAAGACATTCGAAAAACATCCATCGTTTCGTGGAAATGCGGATACACTAGTATCTGCTGACATTCAGTCTACAAGGTTGAAGTTGAAGTCACATTTCATTACAGTCGGGTCGCTTGTTTCCTAGTATATCAGTATATTTTAGGAACTCTCCATATGTTCTGCATTCTCAAGAGCTTTTTGGAGTTCCAAATGTTCCTCTTCAGTTCCAGCAAAACCATTCAGCGTACCAATTTAAATACGAGCAACACCTTCAAACGGTAGCGCATTCAGGTAGCACCTCTTTCAGGCAACTTCCTGTGCGTGTGTGTGTGATGTGTGAATCACAATTACATGTTTTCACTTTTAAATTCCTTTTAGCGACCGACAGAGTCGTCCGTTTGCAGCCCTTCTCAAACAAAACCCCAACAAAATAAATGGACCTTCCAAAAAACTCCTAAAACAGGGCAATTTATTTAGGTCCCATCGGAAAGGATTGCCGACAGCAAGCGTGGATTTCTGCATAAGGACGCACGTCCACCACTTCCGGCCGACAAAGAAATCACCCTGGTACCCCCGATTAACGCAGCTCGGTCCTCAGCTCAAGGGGAGTTTAAGTTTATTGCTTCACTCCAAATATTCGTGAAGCTCCGTGAAGACGCATAATCGCGGCAAAGAGACCTGACAGGCTTAAAAGACGGTAATAAAATGTGCAAAATGCATCGGCCAGATTTTGGCCAGCACGGTGAGGTTCGGGAAACAGGAACAAAAGAAATAAGCGCAAAACCATCCTCCACCAACGGCACCGGTTTTGCAGATGTAAATGACATTTGCTACCGGCTACTGGGATTTTTGGGGCCGTAAAACGACGTATCAAGATCTTGCCGGTAGGGACGAGATAAGATTAGGCCTCTCTCACTCGTTCTCTCTCTCTGTATCTTCGACCGTGTTTCTTCAGGAGTAGGTGAGACTGAGTAGGGGTGAGTATTTTAATTAAGCTATTTAAATCACTGTCTCAAGTTGGCAGACTTGGCTGGTGAACGTGACACGCGCGGCACAGCTGGCAAGAAGTGTGCTTTCGGCTGAAGTTGGTTTTTGGTTTATCAGTCAGGACACGGTGCGGCGTATCAGGTTCGCTTCGGAATGGGAAGTATTCGTTCGGTGCCTGGCAATCGCTCACATCCAGATGGTTGCCAAAGATAGTGGCGAGTCAAATGAATGTTTGCTCATTATTTTATCGGTTTTATCAGACATTCCGCGGGCGAAGCGTTTTGATACGGGACGCCGCAGAAGGTCACACAGCGGCAGGTCAAAAGGAACGTCTGATCCGCAACCGATGCACAATCGCGTGGATTAATGCTTAATTGCTGTCATTAAGTGTGTTCCATTGCTTGTTTCGCAGTGTTACCAGGTCGTGTGAGTGAGTGTTTTTTTTACCATTTCCATTTATTGCATAATTAAGATTTCATTTCAACTTGCAATTTCGCCTTTCACCCCACGGAATGGTGGCTTCTTCCCTCAACTAGGTTTTTTTTTTTTATTATTCCAACTCTCGATATTTATTTACGCCGCTTTAAACGTTCTCTCGGGAGTAGTTTATCAATTTGCCGCTACAACTAAAACCCCCACCCGGTCCGTATCTAGATACAATAAATCAATTCTGTCGTTTGCAATTCGCCTCGACGTGAGTACTTTGTAGTAGTGTTGTTGCAAGAAAAGAGCTGGGGGGGACCTCGGACTGCGAAAAATTGCATACCGAACCAGGGGGCCCTTGATGATATTTACCATAAATTATCCTTCCATTGTTTTCGACCAATCTCATTAAAAACAACACCAGTCAGGTTTGTGGAAGCGAAAACAACATAAAAACAAACCGGGCGCTACATAAGTAGCGTGCTGGGCAGGAACGGACGCCTGGCGGGTTTGTTCCGTTCACATGTGTGTCAATTGGCTTCCGTTGCACATTGGGCATTTCATTTCGGCGAAGTCAAAATTATGAACATTTTAAAATTTAATTGCTGATTTAGGAAAGAAAATTAGAATATGAAAAATAATTTTAAAATGTTCAAAAAATAAAGTAAATAGAATGAGAGGGCTCGCAAGACGGTTTTGGCTTAATTTCTAACATAAATCAGTTCAAGATCAGTTTCCCGAAACGTTTGACGTCACAAAATTGCAACATTTTTGATTAAACGAAGTGTCAAAACTTTAAGGACTCGCATCAAATTATTATCAAACTGTCTAAAATGCACATCGAGACGATATAAACAATGTTATTATTAAAATTACTTTAATTTGTTGCTTACATTTCTAGAGCATCGGTGACATAAGCTGACATTGCTAAAGAAGCGTGAAAAAAAAAACCAAAATAAACGAATTTTTGAGCATCTGCTCGAATAAAATTGTAGATTTTTGCTCGCAACAAATTCTAATGTCTAGTGTATTTCTAATGCATTGATACATCTTCCAGAATCGGAAATTACTCAATGAATTTATCTGAGATATTTGAAGTATTTTATTAGACAATTTAAATCCAACATTTCCACCTTTTACACCCACTGTCCACTGTCGGAACATTCGGGACATCGATTGGAAGGAAAAAAGATGCATTCTTGAAGGCTTCGCAATCACCTCTCACACCGAAAGGGTCAATCGTAGGGACCCCCTCATCAAAGCCGCTCAACGGCTAGCTCATCCGACGAATTGCCGCCGTGCCAGGCCAGTTGCAACTAAGTTGCAATTTCACGCCCAGTGAAGACACGGCCATGGGTTTCCTCGTTGAAAATTGCATGTCCGCGAGGAAAGGGCCGGTGTCCGCATGCATGCATGTCCGCTTGCAGCTAAGGATGTGTTTTATGGGACACACACACACATTCGCGGCGGAAAGATCAAACCGGCGAACGATCGGCAGGGTGCTGCTTGCTGCATGCGGCAGCCAACGATACCGTAATTTTGCGTAATGATAATTGCACGCTGCAAACTGGCGGAACGCTGGTGAAGAACGCGGGGGTTGATTTCGGGGTCGCACATTCACATGCCAAAAATGGCACGGAATGTAATCGTACTGCATATTGCGTTGGGTGCGACCGGTACGTACTTGGACACCATAACCGTACGTAAAATATTATTTATTTGCATCGCAAATCATAAACACGGTGCCCGTGCGTTTCGACGATTCGCCGCAATTTGGCCGACCGTACCATATCAAACAGGGGCGTATACACAACTGGAATGCGCAATTCAGTGCGATCTTGCGAGGGAAAGTTTTCCTCGTGGTCGTTTGACTTTTCGATGCGTCCGATGCAAACAGGGCAGGGCAGCAGCAGCAGGAGTAGAAGTTGGACCTTTGGTGTAATGTATATGTCCAAACCGTACCGGAGCAGACAATTGCATGTGTGAGAGGTTCGCTGACCACTGAATTGATCTGCCGAAACGGGCTCATTGACATTGACCACACGTTGGGGTCCGTGATGGGAGGTAATTTTCAACTCCCAATTATGCTCACACATCATACGCGACCTGTCCGGGCAAGAACTGTTTGAATTGTTAGAAATTCGTGCCTGATGAAAGTTGGGAATGGTAATTCGATATCAGACCAGGCTTTTTGCAGCAGGGTCACGAGCAATCGAGCTGATTTCCAGACATTATCTTTATCGCCTGATTTTATGGAGCCTTCAAATTGCCTGAATCTGTCTTTTAACGGCCTGAAATATATTGGATTTTTATTAAAAGCACGTTCTAAACTTATTTCTAACCAATTCGAGATAAATATTTTGATGGTTTTTAGTTAAGCAACAAGCTTATAATTTATAATTTAGGCTTGTAATTAACCCAACAAACCCACAATAAATTGATCTCAATAATCTAACTTTACGAGCTACCAACGAGCTCTACGGTGACCTCATAATCGTGCAGCGAATTAGACTTGCAGGACTTCGGAAGGCTGGACACGCCATGAGAATATCACCGGACGATTCAGCCCATAAAGTCCTTGTAGGCCATTCAAATGGGCAGAGGAGACTTGGTAAACACAAATAGAGATGGAGTAATGGCGTTGATGCGTCCGCCAGAATGGCCGAGTTATAGGATTGGCCGACGATGGCGTCTGCTGAGAGCGGTATTCAGGATTGCTGCTGCAGGTGAAGACCGCGAAGCCCTGACAACCTGATATAACTCTATGCATCTTTTAACATTTTGTTTTTAAAGTGTTTCCTTAGCTATAACTCGCCCTGTAGCGGTACAGTACAGTATTCTGAGATTAACATTTAAAAATGGTATTCGTTGGCAAAGGATAGCTACTAGGACTCTTCAGATTTTTCTTCTAAAATATTCATTCATAATTTTAAAACCTTGTCCCCGTAGCTATACCGCAGCCGCAAGTAATTAAAAATTGAATCGATGTTAACGAGAACGAAAAAAACCGCACTAAGAAGTCTTTCTGGCATTTGATTCTTGATCCTTTGCGGCACAGAAAACGGAAAGGATTTGCTCGCCCACCGCTCCAAGAAAATAAAAACGGGAGGGTTAAGTCCACAAAATATGAGAATCTCAATAAAGTGTCCCACCGCCCCAAAAGAGTTCGACATCATTTGCTGTCGGCAATGATGGGATTCACTCCACTCCAGAGCGTTTGTCTGCAGACAACAGACGTCATGCCGCACACGCGAAAAAAAAAGTCGATTATTTATTAACCAACTTTAGATAAGCGGGCTGGTTTTGTAAAAAGAAATGCGAGACAGGGACCGTGAGATCGACAACTACGCCTCTTGTACTGTATATTCCAAACGATCCGCGCTGTTGTACTGCATTGCGCTGTAATCTTCGCGAGTCCCTAAAAAAGGAGTTCCGCTTGGAGGGGGGCCACACACACACAGATACGTACACTTTCGGAAATGGGTTTTCCGCACGCAATTTCCGCACCACACCTCGAGAGGTTCCCTATCACCAACCAGTCAAGCAATCGTTCGGGTTGACTTAAATCGTTTGAATAAATATCCGATAACGTAAACGGTATTCGGACGAAGCGAAAGC
Source organism: Anopheles maculatus (assembly GCA_002091835.1). Classification (NCBI taxonomy): domain Eukaryota; kingdom Metazoa; phylum Arthropoda; class Insecta; order Diptera; family Culicidae; genus Anopheles; species Anopheles maculatus. Next base: position 253,106 of record KZ061555.1, read on the forward strand.
ACTAAATACCATACACTCACAATAGCGCAGGGGTTTTGGTGTAAACGGTGCAAAGAAAAGGGAAAGAAAGACGAAAAAAAGAGGGCCAGGAACTCTCCCGGCAAACGAATCTCTGGGTCGCGAATCCAACCATCATAAACATTTCAAATCCACTCAGCCACCATTTGCCGTGCGATTCTCGCGTGGCAGTGCTGGTTGTTTGGTTATTTAACCCGGCGGCTGGAGCCGTTCTCGCGCGAAGGTCTTATTTAGGGATTTGCCTCGGAGAGATAGCCGGGAAACTTCGCGAAAGTTTCCCGCGCACAGGATTATGCCCAACCGTGCCGGAGCGACACCGGGGATGAAGGATAATAAAATTCAACAATGGAAATCGCGTACTCAACCATCACGCGGGACATATACACATTCTTCCAGCCCGGAGAGTTTGCTGAGCTTCACCTGCTCGGAATCGGTCGATTAAGTGGTGATATTTGTGGACGTCTCTCGAGTCGAACGGGCGGTTACGGTGTCTTTACAAACTCACCTGAAACGATTGGAAAGAGAAGAGAGAACGAAAAATGCACGGTAAATAAATAGAACAGTATACGAGTACGTAAGGTGGAAATCATAGAATGACGCAAATGTTTAAACCAATGACCATAAAACCGAATGCGATGGCTGGATGCTGGTACGAGGTACACGGCCATACCGTGGGGCAACGTTTGCATACGCGAAGCAAAAGGAACGAGAGATATCGTAGATCTTCATAGCTCTAGACCCGATCCGAAACTGAATGCTCAATAAAAATTAAACAGGAATCCCGAACAGGTAGTACCGCGATGAAGATCTCACCGGCAAGATATTCTCCCGTGTGCGGAAATTGGAAAAGAATTCCACTGTTTGATTACCTAATAGCACGCGAAAAGTGCTCCGAAGTGGTGAGATTGAAGTTGCAGAAGGAATGGGAAGTGGCCGCGTAACAAAAACAACATTGGAGAAAGAAAATTATCGTCCAGAACTTGAGAAGCAAAGCATAGATAGCCCCTCTGGTGGTGTAAAGTGCAACCTGCTGTGAATGATCCACCAATTGGTGCTGATGGGTGTTCTGAGGTGTGCCGGACTCTGTCTTCGACCGGGCGCTATCGTGTATAATCGTGAAGAAAAATGCTATTAAAACTAATCAAACGATTGTATTTCCGCACTACTGGGCCGTACATTCCGAGTGGCCGTGGCCGACCTGGAAGATGCAAGATGGCGGGCAGGAGCGAAAAAACAAAACATGAAGCAAAAATCCGAACACTGTGCGGCCTTCGATCGACGGACGGATCGGATGGCTGGAGAGCCATCTGGCGGTAATTATCCTTTCCTATCGATATCATTAGCAGCAACGATAACCGCAACTTCAATTATGATTATCCGGCCCAGCGAACAAACGGGCGCGCTAAAGGAAAACAAAACTGTACAAAAACAGATTGCAAGCAGCTGAAGTAAACAGAAGCTCGAAAAGCGCGACGCCTTACTCCGTGGCTCAAACACGGCAGCAGCAGCAGCAGCAGCAGCGCACATTCACGACTGCGTGAAGAAAATATAGGAACTTGCTTGTAATTATCACCCATCGGCTCAGGTTCGCCGACGACTGCTCGATTACACGCGCGCGTTGTGCAATTCGATACGCGGAACTTCGATTTAATTGGATTTGTTTGCACAGGCACCGGTCGGTTGTCGGATCCGTCGGTTGTCGATTAGAAGTGAGCCAGGCAAATCCAACGCAACGGAACGGCATCGACAGGACATTCCGCAACTTGAAAGCGGAAGGATTACCGGGACAATTTTTGCGCATTAACGCTGCAACCCTCGCTACTGGTTTTGATTTTAACGACCGGCAAATAAATAGACCTCATTGCAAAATAATGCGCAAATATATTTATATCCGAGGCAGTGCCGATTACCCTATCTCCTAACCCTGCTGCTGCTGCTGGTGCGCATCCGCTGTATCTGTTGCGTGGATGAAGATGATGCTTTTGTATGACTGCTGCTGCAGCATTGTTGCTCTCTTTATGTGGCGTTGATTGTCGGAAAGCGCAAAACATAGAACAGCGATAACAGCGCATCCGATGGTCGAAGTCATTAAGGCACTGGGAAGACCGGGACGAAGGAATAATGCTACAAGTTTATTACGTCCCGAAGAATTAATGTCGATGGCTTTGTAACGGATTTCGGGTTTTCGGAGGAGTGCGTCTTCATTGTCGTTATTATTGTAATGCTACGCTCGGTTCGTGGTACTGCCTTCATTAGCGAGGTTCAATGAAACTGTACGATTTGCGACATATTTTATGGGCAGAGTGTCGTGAAAGACGGTAAATGTCGGAGACCTGTTGCAAAGCTAAACTGTGTGATAGTCAATAAGAATAAATATGTACTACTTCATGGCGAACTCATCGGTATCTGTAGCGAGTTTGAAGCACTATTTTACACATTGCATTGATTGAGGCAGTCTGAGCCTGTGATTCCAGTGGCGAAGCATAATGGATAAACTTTCGAGGAATCAAAACGAGCATTCTTGACGCTTCTGTTAATATTTAATTCCGTCAATCAAGCAACGAATAACCGAAAAGTTCTGACTAAATACGAGAGATAAGTAATGGTATCTTCATCAATATTAAGCAAAGGCGAAGATGTCTCCAGGAAACTGTAGCCTGAATGTCAAGGATGAGTTACATCAAAAGTAGCATTGATAATAAGTTAAATGGAAAATGCTTGACATTTATACCTTAATCGACTATGAATACACCAGCGCACAGATTTTACACCACAACTTCTCCTTAATTTCTTAATCTCTTAATATCATTCTGTAGCATCCACACTATTCTAGACGACGTCGTTTTCAAGTATTCCGTTCCTTGGCAAATCTTGATTTGAAGAGCTCAATTATAACTAGGACAAAACTCTCAATATATTTTTCAATACCCTGTTTGATACTTTATTGCATGCCGGGTTTTAGAGGTCTTAGCTTATTAAAATACCGGGGCGGCCCGGTGGTAGATGCGACAGCGGCGCCGGTCTTCACACGGCAGGACCGGGGTTCAAGTCTCATCTGGGCCGTTCCCCCATAGTGAGGACTGACTATCCAACTATGCGGTAACATAAGTCTAGTAAACCAGAAATGGCAGGCATAACCTAAGAGGTCGTTAAGCCAAGAAAGAAGAAGAGAAGCTTATTAAAATGGTGTGTTTCTATAACCATCAGAGAATCAATTCCCAAAACAAATCAAATCATATAGCGTTAAACCCTGGCTTTAAGCTGGTGGATAAGCACAACTTCTAAACCAACAAGAGCAACGTTTCTAGCTACCGATATGGTTCAAGACCCCTTTTCGTTGACCACACTTGAACCCGATCCCGATCTCCCGTTCCGCTCAAAATCTAGAACCAACGCTCCGAAACACATTCTCGTTAAAAACCACGCACGCTGCTCACTGCGTTTAACCTTCAAATTAGTCACTATCGAAATTAATTGTGTTCCCGGAGCGACGGCGCGTTAAATTAGTGGCTCCTTCCGGGCGGCACCAGCAGTAGCAGCAGTAGCACCGCAAAACTGCCCACGTTCCGGTACACGATTCCTGTTTTGTAACGTAACGCTGCACCTAGAACACGAACCGGAGATCGGAGCGTTATGCGAAAGAATCGGTAAAGCGAATGCGGTGTAAATCATCGGTTCAATTTTGAGCACTCTATAAGCGTTCCCTTATCGTGCGGTGGGCAATCTTGCAGAGCTGGGCAGGTTGTCAGCAAGTGTCAACCGAGCCAGCGCCAACGAGTTAAGTAAGACATTAAGTTTATTATGAACCGCAAGAACCGGCCATGCAAAGGACCGATAGCGCATCTCACTATGCTCCATACGGAACGCGACACACGACACACCACAACACACCCGACGAAGAGTCCGGGTATTGATTAATTTGTTGATTTTTAAGCTGGAATTAATTAGCAAACAGCGACTGTTGGCTGTTTTCGTGCAAGCGGAGACCCGAGTCCCGGGCAACACATACACACATTGGCCAATTGCTCATCACCATTTCAGATGAGCTTTATCTATGCCGCTGATGATCAACGTCCGTGTCGGGTTGTCTCCCCAGGTCTGCGAGGTCTGCGAGGCCTGTGTGTCGTTAATTAGAGAAACGTAGGTTGAAGAAAGAAAAAAAAAACGCAACATCTCCAGAAGTTGGTTTCCTGAGCATGTGCGAACTCTTCACCTCCGTACCGTATGATACACACAAGCGCAGTCTGGAACGGTGCAGTATTCCTGGCGGACGACGATCGATAAAGCATTCTCCAACGTTCTTGGACATCCATCCGTTGGACGAGCAAGAGACACAGAGGGAAAGAACCAAGACACCCGTTCAAACTACAGTTATCTTAATCTCGATGCTCCCCGGGACCCAAATGGCATCGGACCCAACGAACGTTTTTCCTACTTCCTTTGCTGCCAAGCTGCATCCGAGGCACACCAAAGTGTCTAGCTTCCCAGAACCTTTCGCCTACTGATGATGCTCACCGTATGCCCCGTTACGGTTTCTTGCCAGTTCTCGGCGGTCTTCCTGTTCAATGCGCATAAGTGCATACGCCGTCCGGGTGACAATACGGTAGCGGAAAGGGCATCGCGGTGTTACTCAATAGGTGAACGTTTTAAAATGCGCATCAAGTCGCGCGGATCGGTACATAACAGGTCCCATCGGTATTTCGAGGAAGATCCCATCAGGCATCAGGCTTTTGCTTGAAACGCACGGACGCGCAGCACGTTGCTGTCAGTGTCACATCAAAGCAAGTCCAAGCTCTGAACGTCATGCTTGTACGTACGCGTCTTCCCGTGTCCTTAGTTCCCGTGGACTCGATATCTAAGGCCCGCAGGAACTCTTTGAAACTGTGTGTATCATCACGCGACAAAATTACAAATATGGATTGGCGCAAACGGTTGCCTATTGGTCACTCTTTCTCGCTCATACGGGAAGCGAGAGATATCGGTTACGTTGCAGGGTTAGACTGATGCCACCACTATGTCCACGAACGAAATCTAACTACACACCGAAGATCTATCTGATCACTGGTACCAAACGGTCATCCTTCTCAACCGCACATTGGCATTTCACCACCGGTCCATAAATGGATTCCACGAGTCGTATGATAATCTGTCCAATGGAATGGGAAATATTTCGCAGCTACTTTTTTATTCTCCCGGTGTGCGTGTGATACAGGTTTTTCTTCTTACGCAACTGAGCCAATCTAAGTTTGTTATGGATCATTCTGCCCATTTTTTTGTTGTTGCTCTACTACGATAGAATATCCCCCAGGAGACATTATTCTTTCACTCGACGTGTCTCCACTGACTCTGGGGACCATTCTCTGTACTTCGGGACACATCAGGATGCGTTCCTTTTATGAATATCGCCACATACACGCGCCCACGAGGTGCGGGTTACTTAAGAAGCAGATCATGCAAGCACCCACGAGATACGAGGGGCTGGAAACATCAGGGTTTGATGCCTTCATCAGGAGCTCGTCCGTACAGAAGGAAATCTGATTTCCGGATCTCACTCACCAACGAACGAGATTCGCACAACGGTCCCCCCCCCCGGTGTCGATGAGGAGACTGATGAAAATATCTTGATTTAATGAGAAAAGTTTTTCCGTCCCACGGCACACACACGCACACTAGCACATCAAGGATGACAAATGGGGACGAATACAAGAATGACAAGCTAACCAGCAAGCAGTGCGCTGTGGATCGTTTGTTCTTTTTTTTTGTTTCTGTTTAATGCTCATCTCTGGTTAAGTGAAATGCTGCTGTGGTAAGACATAATTGAAAGCAATGAGTACCGGAGATGACGGGTTTGCCTATCAGAGGAGGTGGATGGAAAAACAAATCCCGTCGGAAATTAATTCCGAAACCAACACCATCACAAACATGAGGTTCTGGTTTGGTGATGCTGCTGCCGATGCTCATTACTGCTGCGTGTTTTCATGTCGCACCGGAAAATGCTTGCTTCGAGTGATTTTAACATTCCATTTGGTGCGTCTTCTTTACACACACACACACATGGTGGGTAAATTATGCTGGCACATATTAATATTCACTATCACATCATGCTTTTTTTGACGGACCTGCTCTTACCAATCAATTCAAATACATCCAATGCTCGTTAAATGGGGTTTTACTCATGCTTCCAAGAATATCCAATATTTTGGATGTAATTCTGCCATCGAAAATCGATCGAAACCATTTGGCAGCCAGTACCTATCGTTCCAGATCGACGATTTGCTCGTCGTAACCCGTCCATATTAATCTATCGCAAATACCACAGCACCAGGTACACCCGTAGAGGTACATTTCGGCCGACCTGCCGAAACATACAGCCTGTCACGTACCGGAACACGTCGTGCAGTCAGCAAACCCTCTAACTCTTCTGGTTCTCTCTTCGCCCAAGGTACGGTCCAAGAAATTGAGATAGTGTTAGACAGGGAGACACTGTAAGCTTAGCACAAACACACACACACACGCCTTCCCATGCACGGAAGTGGTTAAAACAAGCCGCATGAATATTTTACATCAAGCGCATGCAAGTAAAACATGTACATTTGTAACTACCGGGGGGGAGGGTTTTACTATTCCGAAATGGATGCTGCTGGGGACCAAGTCTTCGTGGAAGTCTTAAGTCGTTTCGCTTTTATTCCCCCTGTTGGAGCTTTCTAGTGTACACGAGTCCAACTAACCGAGAAGTAGAACTACCCGCACGGCCCGAAAGCGACCCGGTCGGTGATGTCGATCTTGGAAGGTGAGCTGTCACGCTATCTCTCGGCATCGGCGCTTGACATTTCTTTCGATAGCGTCATCAGCTCGTAGACCTTATTTCCCTTAAAAGGATTTTACATCCAGTGCGGTTGAAGTTAAAACGGCACCAACGGGTAGAGCGGTAGTTGTAATAGTAGCAGTTGTGGGTTACACATAAAATTGAATATAGTGGATAGCTGCTGCACGTTAATCAATAAACATGCCAAACTCAATGACGATCGTCCCGAAACTCCTATAAAACCATGGAGCGTGTGGTGTTTGGTTGGTTGGACAGTAACTCCTTCTCCATCATCCGAAGGTGGATAATTTATTATTCATTCTGGGCTATTTTCGACCAAGAACTCTAGGTCTCTTCTTGATGCTACCTACCCACACAAAGTACTACTGGAGGAGAAAGAGGCATTGCTTTTTGCACGGTCCAGAAGCTTTCTTGTGACGCAGAAGAAACGGCAACGCAAAAAGAACAGGGAAGTGAAACTCAATCGAAATGGATGCTTTAGCACCGATTTCCCAACAGCTTTTGCTAGTCAAAGTGCCTGTTTTCGATAGACGCAAATTTATCACGTCGTCCCAGGGCTAGAAAGTCTTATCTGGTTTGTATTTTTTTTTGCTGCTTTTCGCCTCCACCCAGAATCAGTCGTTCGGGGCCTTCAAAGTTCCTTCGTGGACACATCATGTTACGGTTACCTGGTAGCGCGCTCAGATCTCTTCTATTTTATTTTTCCACCGGTGGTCGTTTTCATTATGTATTAACAACAACACACACCCACTAAAAAGAAGAAAACTAAATCTTTCTCTCACTCTCTCTCGAAGGAAGCTAAAGCGTAAAGGCTGGTAGTAAAGGACAGTGTAGAGAAATGGATGACAAGTAATTTATTTGAAACTGTTTACGAAAAAAAAGCACCACGAAAGATGAATGTTGCTTCAGGGCTTTCAGTGGAAAGATACATTGATCTGATGTAAAATCTACACACACACACACATAGTCAGCCTTTTTGGAGGGTTTTCAATTTTACAGCGCAAAAAAAAAACAGTTAGGATCCTCCCGTTCCCTAGGCCAAAGCAATTTAATTTTTCGGCCTAACAAACTTCGTATACCGCGTGCAGAAGAAGCAAAAGCGAGAAAAAAAAGGAAAGCTAAACGGGGGAATGAGAATATTAAATTACTACGCGAGCTCGCGTTAAACGATTGCATTTACACCAGTTTTGTCAGACATTCAAACCCACCCAAACACAGACAGTATCTGCTTGTTGTGTGTCCGGTTTAATGGCATCCTCAATTGCGTCATTGCGAAGCAGGGCGCGTTGAGAGACGGCCCGAGAAATATCTCCAGACATTAATGGTTGCAAGAGAGACCTTGCGCGAAGGGTAGTGTGTTCGTGGAAGGTGGTCGTGGTCTAGCTAATGTGCAACGGCCTAACTGGGAAGAAGAGGTGCACAAAGAGCATTCTGCACAAAACCGGAACGGAGACGATAGTCCTCCGCCCTTGAACGTAACGCCTGTCACCCCAAAAGTGGAAGACTATCGCGCGTTCTTCTTCGCAGTTCTATCCAGAGGCTCCAACTAGCAGGCGCAACGAAGGCAGATAGGCAACGAACAAGAAAACAGGCAGCAGTTGTAAGACGTCCAAATGCTTGGGGTCTCCCGTCTGCGAGTGATCTATTTCATAGGCCAGAACCCATACGTTGATTACCATACGGTAGTGGTAGCTTAACCGGAGCCATATTTGTTCATTCTTTTGGGTTCGCTTTCTCGCTTCAGAGAAGATGTTTGTGCACCAACGGCAGAAATGACCATTTCTTTCCCGTGCGCGAACTCCAATCGTGGAGACGGTTTGCGATTCCAGGTTCAGTACCCTCGCGGTCGCTGCCTTCTTCTGCTCAATAGTCAATCTACCGTGCACATGCCTCATGTTGGTTTTTTTTGCACTGTCTGTAAACGAACTTTGGTGAAGTTTTGCAGAACCAACCGGACACTGGATGTAAGCAGAGCGATGGTCCCCCATACTTCCCATGCTCAATTCCGTCCGTGGTGAAGCGAAGCAAATAGCTCTCTCTCTCGAGCGCGTATGTAGGGAAGGTAGCGAGAGCTCGCACACATAAAGTATGTTTATGTTTTCCGAATTAATGATATGCCTCATTCGTTTCGATGCCGAAGTTTGTTATTCTGTTACCATTTCGTTTTTTTCCCCCCGCGCTCTCTGTGTTTGCGCACTTTTGGGGGAATCGGTGGGTTCCGAATTGCCCGACTCTTCATTCGAAATGGTCCAAAGAACAGCAAAGGTGGCGTTGTGCGCTTTAAACGGATTTTCGGTTAACGAGATTGTTTTCGTTTTCCCTCCGAAATGGACCAACCGTCCAAAGCGAGAGAATGCTGGGATGAGCAGCATTAAAAGACCATCTGGACATCTGGTATCTGGGCGAGAGTAGGAGGCTAATAAATCGACCGGAAGATCGACGCGATTCTAATACGAACGCTTCTTTCTGTGCCGTTACTAACTGCACCCAACTTCCGCACCAAGGTTTTCTTCTGACGAGCCTGTGCTCAGTGATAGAATATTGATTGTAGAATATTCATGAATTAAGTTATTTGCCAGCGTTACAACACAGAGATGAGATTTCAATAAAATAATTCTACCCGGTCCCTTTTGCTCGCACGGCGTTGAACTTGTGTTCGATCCATTAAAGAAACATGAAGTTTTTAAGGGCCGTTCCTCGGTTGCTCCAAAAATTCAGATCAATCGTACCGGTGATGGGGCGATGAATAATTTATTGGAACCCAGGATTCGTCGGACGGGTCAGGTTCAAAGGCGTTTGCGTGTGGATGATGGAAAATCGATACCTAGAGCGGACCGTGATGAGATTTGAAGAATTTCGTCCCGAATTCCCGATGACCCGTTTGAATTACCGTTTTCACAGTATACATCCAGTTAAAGGTACAACAAGTTGCTCACACAAACGGGTCTGGTCGGGATGCTGTCTGGATGCTGTGTGCAGCCAAACATGTCAATGACCATTAAACTTCACGGCTTGTACCTTTAAGGTATCGTACCGCTCGCTAAAGCCGCAACAGATCAAACGCGAAGAGATGAGCCCGGACGATTAGCAACTAATAATAACCGCTGACCTGACGACCACAGTACCACGGTCCTACAGAACAGTAATCGTCTATTCTCGCAACACACCCAACAACATCATCACAATCGTGCAGTCTTAATGGATTTTTAATTCGCCACATCCCGCTATTCAAGCCGGAGGGCGCGTCCTATTCTGCTGTCGATCGGACGATCGTTTTCCAAACGGCAAAGTTCTAATCTTTTCCAATCCCTACTCCTACGGCTGGGAACCGGCTAGGATTAAGATAGATTCCCGTCCTCTTCTAGATTTAGCATATTTGGAGGCACGCTAGGCAGCTCTAATCGTACGTGAGACTTGTTGAGGCTTTGGCAAACGTTAAAGACACACGCACGCAACCATTAATCTGTAAAGTGGCTTGCGGGGAAGTAATCCTACAAGTGTAGCGATTTGAAAGCTTTGATTGATTTGTCAATTATTACCCAACACACGAAAGCTCTCCCTCAAACAGGTACCGCCGGGCGCAAGCATTTTGTGGTTTTCTGCGAACGTGGTGGATGGGAAACGGTGCGATGCCATTTGATGACGATGATGGTTCCGTTTGATTGGGACACCATTGAATGGGATGTGTTCTTTTAAAAGTCTTTCTCTATTCTGCAATCGATTGGCAGTTGCAGATACGAACGACGTCTGACAGTATCAATACAAGGAATGGTCAGCTTTTTTTTTTTTGATGAGCCAGTCAGATTCGTTTCGCGAGAGAGATGAGAAAACAAAGACAACCGGACAAACGCATTTAGATGTATCCAATAAGACATAAAGCAGGCGTTTTGTCGCACCTCTCTCGTTCATTGGTACTGCGCCACAGCGAGAATGCAGATAGCGATATGATTCTTCGTTTGTCGCTACGGCGTCGGCAAACCGTTACGTCTTGCACACCGGTTAAGCAGCTTTCCGACCGTTTCACAAGCAGCGCACAAGAAACGAAAAGATTAATTCTTCGCAGGGAAGATTTTGGGACCCTTTCGGGAGGTAAGAATTCAATAAAAATTAATTAATCTTGTTTTATCTCGGTATACGGTCACGTTATGCCTTCGTTAGTTGAGGGTAGCGGTAAGCATATGTAATGACTGACGGAGAAGCATTCATTTCGCCCGTTTTTTTTTTCGGAGGATCGCTCGAACTAAAACGAGAAACTGAGAAACCTGTTCCTGTTCCTGAAGCGCCCTCGCTGCAGATGCTAGTGAGACAACAGAAGCGACAATCGCGAGCTGCAGTGTTTGTTGCTACAGCGATCGCACGATATATTCCGGCCCGATCAAGAATGAAACCTGAAACTATCTCAATTCCGTTTTGGTTCCAAAAGCGTGGCCCGTTTTGTTGGGGAAGCCTAAATAAAAACTTTAATTTTCATCTCTTGTCTTTCTTCGCCTACATTTTCATTCTGATTAATGTGGTCGGTTGTTTTGGTGGAAGATAAACACACACACACACACACATAAGTTGGTGCTACGAGAATGTGTTACAATGTCGCTTTATTTATTTCCTTCTCTTAATCGAAATGTTTTACCCCGTGGGGCTGTAAGCTAAAGTTTGGTAAATTAATTTTGGAAAGCAGATACACCGGCGAATTTATAGAGATAAATTAGTGTGCGTGATGAGGTGGGAATGATGCTATCAGGATGGAAACATTATCAGGTGAGGAAATTGGAAATCGATTTGTCAAAAATGAATGTGGGAATATTGGTTCCGGACAACAAGTGGGTTTGTTTAATTTGCCCATAGTTTAAAATATGCACAGTGGTGGTCATTTAAATATGGCAAAAGATTTTGACCTATATTTCATGCTTGATTAGGATTTATAATTAAACAGCATGAGAAGACCGTAGCATACATAGTTATAAAAACTACAATTTAATGTAAATTTACGCTTTTAATTTCAACTATTCGTTAAAATTTTATTCTTTTGCTTCAGATTATTATGTATTTGAATTTGATTGTACAAATTTTGATGTGTATGTTTTGTTTTCAAAAACTTATTTTAAATTAGTCATAATAACCAAATAGCAATGATAAAGTCCGCTAATGATGAAACTAAAACATGGTAAAATCCATTATTTAACGTCATTATTTGCTGACTGGGTTGCAATTTATACAAATGGGCTATGGAAACAATTATGCAAATAATATTACTGCCATAAATGTAAGAAGTGAAACTAAACACATCGAGGTTAAACGTTATCCAAGTGGTTTATTCTTGCTCGGCTTATCTTTGACTGACTCTCCGATCGATCATCTCTCCTTATATAGGGTGCTTAGCACCGTTCTCTCTAATTTTCTCATTCTTTCTCTCTTGCCGTTATCGTGTTATCATTCATTCTCTCTTGCTGTTCATTTCGTCATCTCACATAAATATAAAAACAAATAAGCAAATCCAGCAAAATATTAGAAAACGTTCCAACAAAAATGAACGAAACGAATGCTTCAAAACATTAAAATATGACAAGCAAATATTTTATGAGATATTTACATTAAACATAGGGGCGGCCCGGTGGTGATGCGACAGCGGCGCCGGTCTTCACACGGCAGGACCGGGGTTCAAGTCTCATCTGGGCCGTTCCCCCATAGTGAGGATTGACTAACCCACTGTGCGGTAACAATAAATAAGTCTAGTAAGCCAGAAATGGCAGGCATGACCTTAAGAGGTCGTTAGGCCAAGAAAGAAGAAGATAGTTAAAGATTTTAATTAATTAAAATTTTGTTTAAATTAACCTTAAGGGAAATCAAATGTGCAAAACTTTCTTGCAAACATTTTAAACAAAAATGAGACCGTGTAATTTACAATCGGGGCATTAAAATAAATGAATGTAATAGTTTGCCCGTCTTTGTAAAAATAAGAATTGAAATTCTCATTTAATTATTCTTAAAATTTTAAACTTTATATTCAAAATTATAAATATTCAAGTTACAGGATTCTTTAATTGTTCATATTAATTTATTGTTTATTTTGTTTGACTTTTTATTCTCGTGACCTTACTTTACTGACCATCACTGTAAGAATGCGTGCCAAATATTATCATAAATCTAAATTTTATCTATAGTTATATTGTCTATAGGTATTGATTTAAATAACAAATTCAAACAAATTGGGGAAGGATTTTTTCGTTCAAAATTTCAATTTAGAATGCGTATTCAACAACATAATTGACGTACAATATGACAGCGTTGATACGCTAACAAGTGACTTGTCACATTTCACTCCTTCATAACGTCAACACCAAATACCGTCAATACAGGTCAATAACAAAAACTACAAAGTGTGGTGCGAAAATTTGCAACAAAATAAAACTTTTGTCAAACACTATCAAGGCAACCAAATAACCGTACAAAAAAAAAGGTAAATTCGTTACGATATCAGATGACAGCTTCATACACTAGCGATGAACAAGGGATGTGTTATTTTTTGTTGGTGCGTATATGTGCGCGTGAAATATTTCCGAACCGTCAAACGCAAACATTTGACTCGGCCCGGTAAAGGAGCTATAAAAGCAGCGACGAATAATAACAAACGTCCAAACGGTGCCGGGCAAAAACGTGTTCTTAACAAATATTTAACCTCAAACATTTGGCCGTCCCTGTTTTGCCAATTCATTCGCGGTTCGCTTGACTTTCAAACGGTTGTGCCGCAAAATGAAAGAAGAGATGTGAAGAATGTTACCGAACCAAACGCAAAAAAAGAGCTGGAAAGACTATCTGACAATGATTACTGTTCAAATATTTACTCAGCATAAGTGCAGCCAGCAACGGAGCAACAACGACAAAAAAAACAGGAACAGAAATGCCGATACCCATGACAAGAATAAAGGCCTAAAAAGTAAAATAAAAATACCACGCAGCTCTGAATAAAATTCACACATAGCTCAGTCGTGGCACAGAAAAATCACGGCCATCCTCCGAACCGATATTCCGACGAATCACTGTGTGTCCCAATTTTCGATACAAACAAATACACGCACGCGGCACAATTTATGGAGCTTGAAAATTCTCGGCCAAACATCAACAAAACGCAAAAACCCTCTAGCGTGAGGATGTACACTGACGAATCCATTCGCAAATTGTTCGTCGATGCGTTCGAGTGTGAGCGAGGCTGAAAATATTTGCGCCCGTGAAGGGTGGGAGTTTCCACGGATTGAGGATTGTTAGCATAAATGGCGAGCCCGATGTTCGGCGATGAAGTTGATGGTGGGCTGGGCGTGGAATTCACACATCGATTAACAGCAATATTTCGAATCATTTTCACAATGCCCAACTCATAAATAGATGAGGCTTTCCGCTTCACGTAGGGTTGATTTATCTCATGGCCATGGCTCTTCACGCCCTTGCCTTCGAGAGCAAACTATGCTATAAACATTCGCCAAAACAAAACCTCAAGCCCGCCCATTTCCAAAGCTAAATATGTACGGCTCAATGAATCAATAAGCTAAACTCGTACCTCGCCACTATTCTGACTAGCGTCCTCGCACCTCGTCCAGAAATCGACAGCATAGTTTATGGAGCACACTAGTTTGATAGTAGAATTAGCCGAAACCGAAACAGTACCGAAACTGTGTGGCCTTATCTCGCTTTTTTCGCTTTTGCTCCAATTCCAGCTTATTGGGGGAGAAAAGGTGATAAAGCATTAATATTGGCCCTGTTTTCGCACAAAACAATATGTACATGCACGTGTCCTTCTGGCCCCCTCTCCACGGCGTTACCGATGCCATGTTTGCTAGCTGCCCTTGCAGATCAGATCGAAATTATAATCGAATATGTATACACGAAATAATATAGGAGTTGGGTTCCCGAGATTGGGCGCGAGAATGGCGTCAGAGCGGAGTGCAAATTAATGAACCAAATGAGACGGATGAGCCAAAATAATTATTCCAAACAGGCAATTAGGAAAGGGTTTATGGATGGGGCTCTGTGTTTTGCCTATATTGATAATACCTACATCGTACCGAATATGCAACTGTGGGGAACAGGGATGGGAATGAGGGCTAGGCAAATCGTTGAAACATCTACGGATTAGTAGCCAATCCGGCTGTACCAAATAACTAACAAGTTTAATTGAATAATGAAGAAAACGTGAACAATGCAAACAGTTTGTAACTGTTGGGAAAATCGTTCGGATGGCTAATTGAATGTGAAACCTTCCTAAACAAAAATTAGATGTCAGGAAAGCAGCTTCGTTCCTATGAATTGTCGCGTCGATGATGCGCTTTTGGGAAACAAGGACCTTGGAGATAGATTTGTCTCTCTTCTCTTCAAAAGATTCAAAGTACTGGAGAGGGGCACTATCAGAGAAAACTTCGGGCATCTTTTTCTATAAGTTAATCCAGGTCCTATGGATCAAAAGTCACCATCAACTAGGACCTTGATGTCCAGGTACAAGCAAGAGATACTACAGTCTGAGCAAACGGATTTCAAATTTCAAATCTTACATTTGTAGTCCAAGTATTCACATACGCCTTTGAGGCATAAACTCTGTCCAAAACTAATGAAATTCTCAAATCAGAGTTCGAGTGGGATCTGAGCATCATGAAGAATTTTGGTTCCAGTTTTTGAGTTGGGACTCTTGATCAGCTTATACCGGACGACTAGTCAGGTAATTCCAAAGGTGATAAATTAGGCCCAAAGTAAGGTGGAGTGACACCAATGACGTATCCATCAGAAAAGTTAAACATAAGATTCACAGACGACGACGCGCTCGACCGTGAGCATTTCGGAGGACTTCTGTCGCAGGCTAAGAGATTGCGACAACGACTTCGTAAGTAAGTGATATTTGCCTTCAAATAATCTAAATTCAATTCAATTATATGAAACTGTCAAAGCGATAAAAAAAAACAACTATTTACCTAAAATTTCCACGTGCCATTTATCATCGTGAAAATAAATAGCCCATCGGAACGGCCAACCAACAAAAACCGAAGGCCTGCCATCACTTACAGACCCCGTCACCAAATGAAATTGGTCGACCTTTTTACTTTCTGTCGACCACTGGCTGCCTTTTTTTTCTTGTATTGTAATTGAAAGTTTGATTGTGTGCCAGCCAAAGGTCAGGTTCCAGATTTCGTGCCAATTTATTTGACTTTTCATTTCATTGCTTTTGTTTTCCAAGCTGGTTGACATAAGCACTACCGACGTGCAGAAACAATAAATATCACCGGAAAAAAAACAAAAAACAAATGAGAACCGAACCGAATTCAAACAAAATTTCACAAATTCCACTCACTCAAACTAAGTCGGAAACAAAAACTCCATAACAGCAGTGACAAGACGATTGGGGGAAGGGCATTAAGGATGGAAGACACAAAACAACAATAGAAGGACAACCAAAAAAACACACTCAACAGCAGACAAAGACAATTCAAAACATACCCAATATCCGCCTACGACCGAAAATGCAAGAACTGCCAAAACTGATTGGATGGGCGTCGGAAGGAATGGGGGGGGGGTCCCCAAAAAAAGAGGACCAAAAACGAAACCAAAAATTTGTATGACAACTTTCGGCTTTGACAAATTTTGCAAAACAGCAAACAACTCTGACAGGCGTTCCTGTTGCGTTGGAGGCGTAAGAAGGAAGCAGAGGGAAGCAAAGATGGAAGAGAGAGAGAGTGAAAGAGCAGAAAAAAATATTGTCATTCTTCACAATTGATAACGATCGGTCCTCATCCACGCTCGTCATCCTTAGAGCTTCCATCTCCCAGACTAATACCGTTCATAAATCATCAAAAAATCATGACAACGATACCAGGGACGATCCTTGCGTTGAGGAGAAGAAGAGTAGGAGGTCCCCAAAAAGGGGTGGAGGACGTAAAGAACGGAACAAAAAAAAAAGCTCCGTATTGTTATGGCAATTTCATGAGGACGATTTTCTGCCTTTACTTTTTGTACGAACCTCACTCGGTCTCGCTAGAATGTAATGGGATTCCTTCGTTTCCGGGATGAATCCGAATATCCCAAAAGCCGAGGAAGTAAAAATTGTTTCGCGAATTCACAGTAATGAAGGCGAAGCAAGTCAAAACAATGATGCCTTGAACTTCAAAACAAAAGGAAGCACTGTGAAGTTGCCTACGTACGTTCGGGCTGATTAATTGAGTTCATTTTTCAGACGCTCGGCAGCCTCCGAAAAAAAAAGGTCCCGTAGATGTATGATTTCTCGTGAGAAATCAACGTGCTTTTTTGTGTTTTTTAGAGCTTCCATCTCCCAGACTAATACCGTTCATAAATCATCAAAAAATCATGACAACGATACCAGGGACGATCCTTGCGTTGAGGAGAAGAAGAGTAGGAGGTCCCCAAAAAGGGGTGGAGGACGTAAAGAACGGAACAAAAAAAAAAGCTCCGTATTGTTATGGCAATTTCATGAGGACGATTTTCTGCCTTTACTTTTTGTACGAACCTCACTCGGTCTCGCTAGAATGTAATGGGATTCCTTCGTTTCCGGGATGAATCCGAATATCCCAAAAGCCGAGGAAGTAAAAATTGTTTCGCGAATTCACAGTAATGAAGGCGAAGCAAGTCAAAACAATGATGCCTTGAACTTCAAAACAAAAGGAAGCACTGTGAAGTTGCCTACGTACGTTCGGGCTGATTAATTGAGTTCATTTTTCAGACGCTCGGCAGCCTCCGAAAAAAAAAGGTCCCGTAGATGTATGATTTCTCGTGAGAAATCAACGTGCTTTTTTGTGTTTTGCTTTCGAAAGAATATATCCCAATCGCCGGCGGGACCATCGGGAAGACTTTCCGGTGTGTCACCTGAACCTGTCCAGACTCATCATTAAAAGGGTCAGATTTATGTCGAAGGTGTACGGTTTCACGCAACGGACAGTTCTGTTTTTTTGCTCGCTCTCTCTCTCTCTCTCTCTTCCTTCAGGATGCTTCCATTCTCGCACCGAAACCGAAGATGCCGATTAACGATGGCGATGGCTATCGATCGGATTCCGGGTGTCATTAATAAGAGCTTCTCTTCGGCTCGGCATGTTTCTGGTAAACCGGTGGTAAACAAAAACTAAAACGAAATTGATGTGCTGTGTCCCGGGTATTTCGGGGGTATTGCAAGCTGCTTAATTGAGCTATGGCGATGGAAGCGTCGATGCGGACACGTCCACCGGATGGAAGAACGAAGGAAACTAGATTAAAACTACACACATCCAACACGTCCTAGATTTGTCGCAGATAAGCATCGATTTATAGCTAATGAAAATCCACTACCAGAATGTAAGCACCGATTCGATGAGTCCCGCAGCAGTTCCCCCCATTAAAATACTGGGATCGCCTTCGGGAATAGAAAAGTATACGCTGGCAGCAGAGGCAGACTTACTGCCTAGCCGAGCGTTACGTTGGTCGTTATTTATGGACGGCGTGGTTGAAGAACAGCACCAAACAGAAAAACACAAGAGTACAGAATCATCTAGCCGATGGCCGATCGAACAACAAAAAAGCACACGAAAAACATAATAACACTAGACACACACACACACAAAATGTGCCGTGTGATAAAAAGAACGACAGTAAATCTTCTGCAACCACGGCTACATATCCCCGTGCGAAGGTCATTACCGACGTGGTGGCATCATCTTCGCCGGTGATGTTTATCAATCGATGTGCACGTTTCAACATCCATCCAACATTAGCTTCAATTAGATATTGGCAAGCTGCTTTTGCGTCCAAACACCGTGCTCGTTTCATCTTCTCGACCGAGAGGCCCGGCCGGCCGGCTGGCAATAAATTTTGCACACTGCCCTTGCTGCTGTTGTTGCTGCTGGAGTGGGTTCGAGAGTTCGGCACGCGCAACAGCTATCTCGTGCGACCAGTGTCTTCTGCACGCGAAGACACTCCCAAACGGCAGGACAGGTGTCAGGTTAAAGGAGTCGGCAGCAACGATAGCATGCATGCACTGCAACTTCCTACACAGCGGGTCTACAACAAGCAATGGGTGCACACCAGAACATGGTCCTCCAGTGTACGGAGCAGTTGCAACTGTTGCGAGAGCGTGCAGTATAGAACTTCTGCAATGGGATGCGGTGCAGTTGAAGCGTGCGAAAGGGTAAACTCGGTCTGCTGTACGATACTTAACCATCCCAAGCTGGAGCGGGATTGCGTTACACCGTGTGCATTGATGGTTGTTCTACATGGAAAAATATGAACTACAAGTACTCGTGTCCAGTCCGGTGAAGCTGTGGCAATCTTTTGATGTTTTACCACGTGAGCGATGGTGAGAGATAGTTTCAAGAGCAACGTGAGTGGTAAGCCAATATCGGGAATAAGTCATTCATGAATAAATACATTTCTCGAGGTTGGTTAAAGAACGCAGGAGGAAAGATGCAATGCTACGACTGGTTATTAACACTCCCCCCCCCGTTGCTGACATTCGATTTGAAACTTAAAACGAGCAATACATATTCAGAGGTATTGGGTGGGTTTGACAGTAACAGCTGTCAGCAACGTTCATTTATGTTCATTTAGATTCATTTTTGTATGAATCAACCTTTTATTTGAGGGATACTTATTCCTTTTTTATTTTGTAAATCGAGAATATTGAAGGAAAATATGAAGAAGATGAAGAAGAATATTGGAGATGATAGTGGAGCTATCTTCACTCTCCTACAATATCTTCATTAGGAAACATTCATTTGATGGTAGGGTTTCCAAATTACCAAGTCTACGCTTAGCAAGCTTGTAATGACATACACTGATTACACAAAATCATTGGTTTCAGTCTCTAAAATGTAACAGAAGCTTACCAAAGGATTGAGCATGCGGTACTAAGTCTCGGGTTGGAAATTACGAAGACAAAAACAAAAATAAATACTGATTTACGTAGGAATGATGTGCAGATAGGTGAACTTCGTCACTCAAAACACCTGTCGCGATGCACAAAGCTAGGACTGTATAGAGCCTTTATGGTCTAAGTACTCAAATTCGACTCTGAGGCATGGACTCCGTCCAAAACTGACGAAACCCTCAAGAGGGAGATGCTCAGAAGGATTTTTGGAACCCGTATAAGTGGAAGGACTATGGTGGAGCCGTTACAACGACGTTCGCTGCTAGCTGTAAGGTAACCTCACCATTAGACCCGAATTAGACTTGTCAGGCTCCGAGAACTAATCATGTCATGGGAATGGCACCTAACAACCCAACCCGTGAGGACACTCATCAACTAGGCTCTCTTTACTCTCAAAAGGAAAAGATTAGATTCGATCATTCCGGATGTCTTAGTTATAGCTGGAGGTGGAGTTGATTTGCATTCATTTTTGCTCAGTTTTTCGTATGATATTTATATAAATTTTTGGAACAGAAACCATACTACTGGTGCAACATTACCCAATAATATTTAAATTAACTTTGAATCATATTATTCATTTTATGATGACTTCTTGATACTCTCATCAAAAGATAAACTCAATGATTTACAATGTGAAAATCAATACACAAAAGAACAATAAAAAAGCAAACTTATTATCGATGCATAAACAATAAGCTTTCGAAATTATTTACCTTATCGAGTCGGATCGATAAAGTGGTTACACGAAATGTAATGAATTCCATTTTGATGCGATTCCGATTGACCAACTAATAAACCGCACTACATAATCCGTACAATTTTTCCCGATTATGGACGTTCGTTCGCTTCATCCTGTATGCTTTGTCGCTTACAGGACATACTTTCCCATCCACGGCCCGAGTAGGGCCCTATAGAGTATGGTTTCAGTTACATAACGAGTAAATCGTAACGAATGACCCTTTGCACGGTACAATATTACTCACCGATGAGCCACTCGAGCACGTCAGCTTCCCAGGCCGTTTCTCGCGTCCTGGTCTGGTGGTGTGCTTCTAGCCAACGGTGATAATAATGATAATGAAATACGACGGAAAGGATCACCAGAGGTCACTGGTGTCGGCGTTCGCAATGATCATAACAAACGAGCGAAAAATAAGCGAATCCTTACAGCCCTGCGGGAGATTTCGCTCGCTTAGAAGATACTGATGACGAACGTCGGGAAGGAATTGCACGTTAGCGAGGCCGGGAGTGACCAAAGGGTTTGCCGAAGCAAGCATCAAACTAACACTACCCTTCGGACCCGGCCATCGTAACCCCTACTCCCTACGGACTGTAATCATTCTAGCGTTTTGCGTGTCGGGAAGTCGAGCGAAACAAATTGATGAAATCGTTTTTTCTTCTCTCTGTTGCTTGCCATTCCCGCCTCGTAGAGTGTTTGGGCTCGTTTGTTTCGTGCCGTTTCGTTTGGTTTCCTTGAAGCATTATCCGGCTAACCTCTCTGAAGATGGTTTGTTCCCCGAGGGAGCCTGTAACGCATGAGAAGGACCCTTGGCCCTCAGCAAACAGGGTCTCCACAACGTTTTTTTTCTGGTTTTGTTTCTTGTGGCACAGATTTTTGTTTTCTCCTGCGTTTATTGCGATAAGCGGAGCAGAGGAGCTTGAGAAGCGAGACATCCTCGTTCAGGTTCAACCATTTTCATGACCATTGCCGATAAATTAATCCCCAGATCATATCGATACCGGAGCCGACGGCGGTGTTCCTGTGCTCGGTCCCTTCAACTTCCATCCAAATCTTGAATCTCTGCTTGAAGTACGTATACAATGCACGCTTTCCCCCTGGAGCTCCAGTTTCAACAATGACCACTTCTTCCACGGCAAAATCGCTCCATTAGGTTTTGCGTACCTAGCGTCATAAAACGGCCTTCTTTTGCAGTCTCCTCCTGTACAACATGCTTCACACGCCCCCATGAACACCACTCCAAAAACCCTCCCCCGGCATGCTACACAGCAACAGCCCGTCAGTCTTCAGTCAGCGTTGGACGATGGGTCGATCAAAAAGATTAAACTCCGAGACGAACCAAACAGGCGAAAACCGCGCTTTGCGCTTTCGGGCTTTCGATATGCTAAAGACGGCTGGCGAACGCGCGGAAAAGCACCAAGAAACAAAAAAGGATTAAAAGTTGGCCTTCGCCTCAAGGGCACACTCTCACGGATGAAGAAGTTGGGCCACGCGTGGGTACGCACACACACACACACACTGGCACGAAATTACCATGCCCCGAGCGGCAAACTTCAGGACTGGACCAGGTGCGTCCATCAACGGTTGTTGTTGTGCATCAAGCAGACCATCATCAACAGCTTCGAAAAGCATAAATTTTCGTCTCGTCTACGAAAACGATTTACATCCGCTTCACTGCACTGTGGGATCTTGGACAGTGTGCAGACGATAAGGTCGAACATTTTCCACACCATGGGAAATTACATCATAAACGGCTCCCTTTTAAGCTGGGCCATGTTTTCTTCGCGGTACGGTACGGTGAGATTGTGCGCCAAGATCCTCACTCACTTTTTGCCCTTGTTTGATATGTGACACACACTACAAGGTGTGACAGTTTGCTGGTGGGAGGTTCCGTTGTACAAGTTCCTCAACAGCTTTATGGGAAGTGTTTATTTGTTTTACAAGCTCGCTTAATCTCGAACCATAACGCTCTCGTTCTGATAACATGCGCGTGTAAAATTTGAAAGTGGGTTTTCGGATGACAAATTTCCATTTTCGTGGTGCGAGAGCTTTGACACAAACCCCGCTGGTGACAGCTGGGCTACACCTCACTTGGACAGTGTCAAATGATGGTTGGTTAGTGGGAAGATTTGTCGTTTGAAATTCGCTTTTTGCGCTGTACACCCAACCAAGCGAACATCGCCGTGGATACAAATCGTCAAACAGATATTACTTCTGACTACATCTGATTTGCGGCAAACACGCTCCAAGCAGTACGGTCTCGTACGGTGTTTGAGTGGATTTTGGAAGAAATATATTGCGCAAGCGATAAAACTTAATTTACTATCATTTTTTATCCTATTTTCCCAAACAAAGTCACAACCACGCCATCGGAGTTCGCCGATCCTTGAAAGTGACCTCATATGTTTGCCTGTTTCTTGGAGTCACCCGAAGCAAATGGCGATTTTGTTGTGGCGTCGCCAAAAGTCGCGAAATGCATTCGGAATGCGGTCGTTCTTTATCGTTTCTTTATCAAAATTGAGGACATCGTACCGGTGAGCCACTCACCCCAAAAAGGAGCCATATTTTCGCCCACGTCCACAATGCGATAACAAAGCAAGAACGTTGTTGTCTCCGCCTCGGGGTGTGTTATTACATTCGTTAGCCATCGCCGAATGCACTTTGTCGGCCTCCGAATGACCGTCTTAAGTTCGTACAGACGTACGTGGACATTTATGACACAGTCAGATAAACAAGCTCTTAAAGAGGCGAAGATTCTAATTCCGAAATCAGAATGTTCTCAACCTAATGCAATTTTTTGAGGGTCGTTTAAAATACGAAAAGCTTTTTATATCGCTTCATACGGCGATTAATACTATAATCCGTTTCGCAGCAAACGAAGCTAAATGGCGTTTCACAATCTCTTGTCGTTCCACTCAACTCGTTAGCTCACCCACATCCGTCCAAACTGCTTAATAATGGACGGCTACAAAAATATTTTACCACACACATTGAATAAAAAATTGAAAGGGGGAAAAAAGCACACAAAACTGCAACCATGCACATGTATAGGGATATGATGCAGTTGCAGCAGCCGGTTTTTGAAAAATCGAGTTCATCTTCATTCGTTAAACCCCATTCGTTACGCCTGGAGATTAGATGAGGTGCATATGGAATATTCATGACACTGCACAAACATAACCAATACTTTCATTATGCCCGGGTACTTGTAGTTTACCGACAGTATGCCACTTGTTATTGTTGAATCACTACAATGGAGCTTGAGAAGAAAAAAAAAAACACAAGCTGGGAGATAAAAACACCTGCGCCTGCAGGCTGTTAGGGTGTCTGTACACGTAAGCCGAATTGAATGGAGATACAAACCAATTCTTGATGATTTAAGCTGATTTTAAAATGCATTGGTTTTGCGATATTAAAAAGGTTGAAACGTTTTAAGATTCTTACACTTACTGGCAAGCCTAAAAAGCCTTCAAATTAATATGAAACTTATGCCGGGCAAACTAATACCAACTGATTGTTCGAAGACTGTATTGAAAGCTTTCGGATTAGCCATGATGATCTGGCTCATTGCTAATGTACGTATGAATGCAATAAAAATAAGAGCGCCAAACAATCTTATTATTATAAGAATAAAAATACAAAATTGATTATATATTGACGCGTTTAGGATAAGGAAATTATGATAATTTAACTCATATCGTTGATACTATAATGATAATTTCGTTCAGTATATTCAAAGGCGTCGAACACCGCCCAAACTGCGTACGCTAGCACAAGAATTCAGATGCCCTTAAGACCATTTTCACGTAATAAACAGCGCTGATTATCCTGCTACCAACCAGCTAAGTCTAGATTAATATTTTAGGGTTGTAATTGAAGTTCAAGATATCCTGAGGGTGTAGAAAAACCATGAGTATCCCTTACGTTTCTCAAACTGTCTCATTATTTGTTAGTTTGAGAGCTTCAAATTGAAAATTAAGTGCTTAGGAAGAGATGTATGTACCGTGAAATAATTTAAAATGTTCTTCTAGATAACTAAGTTGCTCACAAATAGCTTGATTTTAAATAAATTTTTACTTTTGTAAGCAATGTTAAATTTAATTGAACAAATCCTCAAAAACCTCCAGAGTTATTTTTTATATTACCGTTATGAGATATTTTCCGATCACTATTAACTTTATACAAAAACATATTCTACAGCCAGGATCGGTCTCGTGTAAAAGAGCCTTTTCCCCGTTAAAAAACTACACCGCAACGTTGGCTGAACTCAAATATTCCCACAACTCAACGGTGAAATATTTGATTTGGTGGAATGCATCGCAAAAAATATAATCAGCCATCACGTGTAAAATCACCAACCCGCAAACATCCTCACCCGCCCCCTGCACACCCTCTTCCCTTCTTCTCCTCCCCTACCCCTTACCAGATGTGACTTGAACCAAAAGCGGATTCAACGTCGATGCATTGCCAGCGGGACCAGGATATCTATATGGACTTTGACCTTTCCGGTATGCATGTTCGCTTGGTTGTTTTTTTTTTGCTACCGAAAACAGGAAAAGCCAGTGAGTGGGTGAAAACAAAAGAGGAACAAAAGAAAGAAAGAAAAAAATACAGCATCCCTGACTGACCGACCGACAGGGTATATGTGCTTTTAACCCCAAAAACTCATTCGCCACACTTGAAACAATAAATCATCTCTTGTTACCCAGGACCGTCATCGGTTTAATCAATTTAACAGAACTTTGCCACTCGTCAACTCAACCCCAAAGGGGGAGAAGGGAGTACGGGCCAGGCAGATAGTGAGGTTGCGGGGGGAAAAAACAAGGATTCGAGGTTATTTTTGTTACAATCGTTTCCAGTGCAGGGTGTGCGTTGAGGATGGAGACCGGCACTGTGGAGGATCGGTGCCAACCACACCAATCATAACCATAGGAGGTCGAACGCATATTCCATAACCACACAAACACACAGGCACATCCCGGGGCAGCATCCGTCCGCACATGACACTGTCTCCCTACCGACTGTCGGTGCTTCACAGACAAACCGCATTCTATCACTCACCATTGTGCAAATTCCTTTGCACGCAATCCACCTCACGCATATATCGATCCACATAGTGGCATAGGCCCCCATTCCCAACACACACACACACACTCCTAGCTCAATCCTGCATGGGAAAGTTTTTAATCTCCCCAGGGGGTGCCGACTTTTACTACGGACTACTAGGGTGAGGAAAATTTGCATGGAATTAAAGTTCATCGCTTACCCACCCCGCTGAGCTACTAGGGGTGCTGAGCAGGTTCAGAGCATAGCTCAGGTGTTAGAATAAATTACAACACATGCTCCAGCAGGCACGCACGCACGCAGCAAGAATCCCAAACGCTCGCCTTGAAAAGCATGGTTTACACTTCACCCGTTTTTGGCGAAATTATCATAAATAACAATAAGCCTTTACTGCTGCAACGAATTATTGCAAATCTTATTCATCCGAAGAGGATAAACTTCGCCCGAGGACGCCCCCAGAGCGGTGGCACTGCAAGGGTTAACCGTCGTCTTAGCTTTCTTAACAAACTATTAAATGCGGACAACTTATTCCCGTGTTGTATTCTTTTGAAAGATACGATTGTAGTAAAAGCTCACATAAACTTCAAGATCGCCATCACCGAACATGCAATTAAAGCATCGCCATCGCCATCATTCACAGTGACCACCGTCAACGCCAAATGGTGTGGAAAGCCGTAAAGCGCTGCAGTTTACGGGTGTGGATCATTAAAAGCCATCCCATTGCCTTTTTTCCTGGAGACCTTGGACGGTAAGCGCACCGCACGGTACGCTATTGACTGTGGCGGGTGTATATATTAACCGGCTGGAAAGCATCCTAAATGTCTGAAGTCTTAATCTGACTAATTTCCGCCCGCACCCGCAGAATCGCCGAGCAGGAAACCGAAGGGAAACAAGACGGATACGTCACATCAATATTCATAAATTACTCATCTCATCTCGGCTGAGGGTTAGCGGGACAGAGATACTGTCCGAAGACAGAGATGAGGTAATTTTATATAGGAAATATATTTGTTTAATAGCCTTTAATTTGACCACATCGTAAAGACGACTGCCGAGTTTTGACTCGCTCTCTCTCTCTCTGGGCTGGGCTCACGGCCAAGAACGCAATCGAAACCTACATCACCGAAAGCGACAGCGTCTGACAGCGGACTTTTGGCAAGTGTTTCGCTGTGTCTTGGACGAACACACACTTCACGCATTCACCACATCCGGTTGTGGTGAGGACCTGAAGATCACATCTCGTCGCCCCGAAAGAACCAGAAACGAGCTAATTATCGATTCTTCCTGGACGAATGAAGAGTCTCCACTGTGGGCAGAAATCCCGGCGATTGCCATCGACTTGCTGCTGAGGAAAGCGTACGCATTATTTTGCATTCTTGCCAAATTGATACAAACCGGGCGAACCTACCGGGCTACCGTACGGGATGGAGAAGCAGCACACCTAACGATGTTGTGATTGAGTTATGGTCAACAGTGTGTTGCTCTCGCTCGTATCCTTCCCCGATTTCGTTATCAAATGTGGTTTTGTGGAGATGAAAACTGGAAGGTCCCAAACATCGCAAACAAGACGTTAATTCGCGTCCCATTATGAAGCTTCATTTCTTCTATCCTCGTTCTCTCTTATTGCTGCCAAAAATGGACAACAATCAAGGGGGTAAAGAATTCTTCTTCATGCGAGGATGAGATATGGCGGAGCGAGGCTAAGCACCTGTACGCCGGTTGGGATTCCAAAACCGTGTTCTTCTATAAATAAAAGCAAACTTTAAATACGGTGAAAAACGGTTTAGCCGACTTTGAAGCTATAGCAGCATGATTAATGATAACCGATGACTGCCGTCAGGTTATTTTTGTTATATTCCTGCTACATCATCATACGCGATGCGCTGTACGGTCGGTTTGGCTCTGTTTTATTGTTATCTTAAGCTTTTCTTACTCTTTTTGCGGCAATTCAAGTTTATGTCATCATTTTCCCAACTACGAACCGATGACCAAACATATTTCCTCGTTTTGATTCAGCCGCGCAAGTCAACGCTTCCCTGAATTTTAGAGCTTCATCCTGGCGCATCTCGTCAGGATGTTCAAACCGTCGGGACACATTCTCGCGGGCTCATCACCTTCATCTAATGATGCCATAATAAAAACGAAAGAGCCAGAGAAAAAAACAACTTCAAACCATCTACCAACGCCAAGCGATCGTCAACAGTATTTGAAGGTATTTTTTCTTCTCTTAATAACCTGCCCAAAATCTTCCACAAAAATAAGACGACTCCAGAGCACCAGCAGTCGTCCGGAAAAAAGGGTATTAAGAAAATCGAGATAGTTAAAAAAAACCCAGAACCTCACGCAAGGTATCATCAAACGGTTGAATGGGTTTGTCTCTTCACTTTTCACTTCGTTATGTTGTTGTGTGTTCCTTCTGTGTGCCCAACAACAACCACGTCCCAACAAAAAAAAAGTCCATCAATTTCTTCAATCAATTTCTTCAACTCTCCGCGGCGAAGAATGGCCACGTAAAAGGTATTATATGAAAATGAAATAATAAATTATTGTAGCTTATTTCTTCGGAAAGCGGAAAGCCCCATTATGTTTGTGGCACTCTCGCTCGCCCTGGCAATTCGAAATTGAAAACGAAACTTCGTAAACGAAAACCTGTGGACTCGCGCGCCCGGCCGGCCCTATTAAACCCAGTCGAAGAAGGCCCCGGTCTCGAATATCCGTAACAAAACTGGAAAGCAAACAGTCAGTCCGGGCGAAGAGCACATTTGATTCCAAATGGACATAGGCTTCAACAAAACGATCAAAAACCGGATAAGACAAATCCTTGCGGCGATTAGTTCTTCGGAAATACGCACACACGTTACGGAAGACGTTACGGCAAACTAGCCAGCTCGTCTAAAAATTCCAATTATATCGCCCAACAGCCGTATAAACTTCGCCAATCGGTTCACGGAACGGAACAATCACAAAGCAACACCTTAACCAAGGGGGGCTTAGCACACAAGATCATCATCAGCAGGCATACGCTTGATACGCTTGACCTTTGCACACATAAATTCGTCCGTACGAAATTGGTTTCACATTTTTTTCCCGGTGCTCCACATATCATGCTGCCTTCTAACCTGCACAAACAAACGCACAAACAAAGCAACATCCGTCGCGCCCTCTGTTGTTCCACCCATCAGTTATGATCGTTCCTAGCTCTTCGTCCAGCAGTACAGGTGCGTACACCCTTCATCGGTCATCGATAAAGCATGGAGAGTGGAGAATGATATAAAGGGGGATAGCATAAAAATAGCCCCAGCCCTATACACCCCGGGACCGGTTCTGCCTCTGCAGACAGTTAATCATCGTGAAAAGGCTCGTATCCTCCCGGTTGCTGTTGCTGTTTTTCTTTCTTGCTCGTTTCAAAAATATCGAACACTCTTTGCGGTTCTGCTTTTTCCTTCAACGCACACACACACACAACCCCGCAGCAAGGGAGGGCAAGTTTTGAATTATTAACCTTGTTTTCGGTTCGATCTGAGACGGTTCCTGAAATGAGGCCTCCCGGTACGTGGATGTGCGCAAAAGGATGACTTTTGAAAATTTTCGTTCCACTTTAATAACGCCCCGGTTTGGAATGGTTTTGTTTTTCTTTGCTTGATGGGCCCCTTAGCTGGACGGTTCTAGCGGCCCAAAAAGGTGTGCACCGAATGTGCTTTAAGTCATAACTTTACTCCTTTGGTGCTGTTCGTCCGAAGATGAAGTACGAAACCTTAGAAGTATGATAGATAGTCATATTTCGAGGAAAAAAATGGTACTTTACGCACAACATAGTGCCAAGTAGTATAGGGTTTGCTTGTAAGTCTTGTACATTTACGATATACTTCAAAATATCACTGTTATCTGTTGGCCAATAAGGACATATTGCAACGTTGATGCCACAAATTGATTACTTCTCTTTGGAGAATTGCATTTTGGATCTGCCAGTCGCAAGATATCTTAAAACAGAAACCACTCTTCGAGGGCTTATGAAGAATTGTTACAAATGTTTAGAGTATCCTGAACTCTGTGTTCAAAAGATGCGAATAAATATGTAGAATTCTCGATAAGATGGCGTTTGAGAACTATCAAATTAATTGCAATATTCGACTTTAAGCAACCGTCAAAAGCCGTATTGGCGTAATGGATCTCCTCGAAACTGTATTTTAATTTGATATTTATTTCAAATGTTTACCACAGGGCTTTACAATGATTTAAACTGAGTATTACTAAGGTAGGAAGGTAGTAGACAGTCTGGAGATATGAGTCTATGTATTTTAAAGGAGACGGCAATAAAAAGAGATCAGAAATGAAATAGATCGAACAGTTTCTGCCAAACTTCTTTTTCTTCCTTGGCACTACAACCTCGTGAGGTCTTGGCCTGCTATTGCTAGCTCTCTATGACTCAGTTTTTACCCGTAGCTGGATAGTCAGTCCTGCGTACGGGAAGGCGGTCCGCCGGGATTCGAACCCCGGTCCAGCCGTGTGAAGACCGCCAAACATCTGACGTATATCCTCGTAACAAGGGTAGAGGGCTTGCCTGTAAGGATTTACGGGTAGTAAACCTGGTAAAAAAACTCCACACTCTCTCGACTTATAAGGTGAATCCTCGTCGAAGACGTCCAGATTATCACACAATATTCGAAAATCAACCTGACTAGTGAGCTTGCTTCTTAAGGCATAAGAAGGGTCGTTGAAACCATAGCGCAACAGGCTTCGGCACACCAAGCGTTTTCCCTGGTAAATAGGAGGACGATTTGGTTGGAGTAGGCGAAACCTCGGACGAAAGAGACTCGGTTCTTCAAGTCCTGGACACATACGATTGACTAGACTGATAAGGTGTTTGTCCTCTGTTGCGATTTGGATTTTGCCATTACGTTCCAGAGGGTTCATTGGTCAAACTTTATAGTTTGAATGATAGAATTTTGATATATCCCGATGTAAAACAATTAACCAAGAGTATTATTGTGCTGCTAATAATAATGTCCTAGTAGCAGAATTATACATTCCAGATCAAACCGTACAAATTCTAAATTTTCCTAAAAAGGACATAAGTTGGCTAATCAAACTCACGAGAACACCTAATAAACGTAGAAATCGAAAGGAAAACAACGCATATCCTTCCAAGAACCCAAAAAAAAAACATTCACAGGATGCAAAGCATTGGCATATGTGGGGCGTGTGTAGCACCACCTTCAAGACACAAACACCATCACCATCCTCCCGCAGAAACCCAAAACTCTAGAACAAAACCCACAAAATGGCACAAACACGCACACGGGAAAGAAGGTGAAACCAAAAATTGGTGCGAAATTCTACTCCGCTTGATGAGAAGACCCTTAGCAGCCGTTTGTTTTTTTGTTTTGTTCTTGCTCCATTCTACTGTGTGCCGTGTTTTCTTGTTCGAGGTAATCGCGACGTCTGCAGCAAGGAAAAGCCGGGAAGGAGACTTAATTTTGCATCCAATTTTCCCTTTTCAAACGTCTGTATGCCGCTTGGTCGGTGCAGTAAACAGAGTGCAACAAACTGCAGCAGAAGCACCAGGCACACGGCAGCAGCCTTCCCGCTTCGACGTCAAAGTAATTTCTGTTCCCTTTTGTGTACCATGAACAGCAGCAGCAGCATATGTGGCCCTTCTTTTACCATGGTTTCAGACAAAAGCACAACGAACAAAAAAAGTCTCCAGGATAAAATGGCAACCAGGCAAGCATTCTCGCATGGAATTAAACGAACAGCTTTCAGGTCGTGCCAAGCTAAAGAGTGGCGCGAGTCGGAAGGGTGAGTAGCGCGGGCAGGAATATGAGTACGGCGGAGAATGCCGGTGCCATCACACATCCACACACTGCTGGCCGAGGACGACCGACGACGAAAAATGCCGCGAGTGTTATTCATCTCGCGGCCCAGCGCAGCTTTTCCACCTTAACTGGCAGGCCTTTTTGCTTTTTAATTCATTTTCGTTCGGGCTTATTGTTTTCTGTTTTATGTGCACGATGCTTTATCCTGCCCGTGAGCCATGCGAGGGGGGGGGGGGGTTTTCGACTTCTTGTTTACTGCTTTTATTATTATTTCCAGGCGAACATCCACAGAAACATCCACATGTATATATCGGTTTGCTGTTTGCGTTTATCACCTCGGGTTGTACTTTTCAGCGGAATCCAGCCAACTTCCGCCCGCAGAGCGAACGTTCTTCCATAAGCTTTTCGTAGCAGGGCAGTGCCGCAAATGCTCGGTTAATAGCACTTCTCGACGCTAATTTAATTCAATGCACATGAGCAAGATTTTCCCATCGTTTTTTTTTGTGATGTGATTTTAATTCCTTTTTGCTTAAATCAAACTCATATTGTAATTGGAATTTATTATAAATTTCGAGCAAAGGATGATCATTGCTTAAATTGGTTTCAAAAATTCAAAAGCGAGAAATGAAGCTCTTGTCGAGTAAAAACATGGATTAATTATTTCGCTTTTTCATAATTGATTAGTCACAAACATTATATGACTCGCATCAAATGAACCTATTAATGAACTCAAGATGAATAGCTGCTGAATGAACAAACTGTCCATTACCAACGATATCATAATTTCCTTCGAGCACTTTAAGCTCAAATATTTACAATTACTAAATTGAACATCATAACCGAGCATGCCCGAGATAAGGAAAATAACCAAGAGGTAATGTCTGGACTAGATCGTCATATTGGAAATTAAATAAATAAAACTAAATTAATTTAATATTATTTTTGCGACCAGCTTCAGCAAGTTCTTGATCGAAGGAACGATCTATTGTTTGTAAAACATCTAACTTGGTTTACTTCTTCAATCGTATTCTATTATAAGCTTCAACGGAAGTGAAGCCATGTTGAAAATTCTAATTTATAATCCAATAACTTCTGTACGCATCCGTCCGTCGGTCTCCCCATACCTTATCAAGCGCGAGTCTCGCACCGAGTTGAAACATAAAAGAAATGCATAAATACATAAAAAGCCATCGGAATCCAAGTATGCAGTACGCAAGACGAATATGAAATAAACGAAAAAAAAACGAGCGCTCACATACACGCAACACAGCGAAAGGAACGTCCGCTAGAACGGAGTGTCAGCGAAGCATTCCTACAACCGGTTCCCTACAGGATACCGGTACCGCGTTCGTCACCATGCTGCTGTGTGGAGCGAGTTTGACGAGCATGAAAAGTTCTTGCCGTTCGTGTCTTCCTCCGCCCGGGACGAAGCCAATAAGCACAAACATGCAAGTACAAACACAATGCATCGGTGATGAATCGCGTGGAATGAAGGCTCCGGGTGTGTGGAGCGAGCGATGCGCATTTAGTTGAACATGTCTTCGCTTCTGGCAAACATGATCCGATCTCCGAATGGCCAACCGGCGACCCTATCATCCAGCCCAACAAGCAGAGGACAACGAGTCGGCCAACGACGGTTTTCATCATCAGCGTTCAATTGTGTGTTGCTGGCAAGCAGGCGCGAAGAATTGGTTGATCTTTTCCGGTGTTCTCCGGTTGTCGGTCGATCGGTCGTCGTACGGGTTTCGCGCGACACTGAGCCGGTTTTTGGTGGGATCGGTGAGAAGCGAGTTTTGAATTTTATAGATCCTCTGAACATGAGCACTCGGAGCAGCCCGTTATGTTCACTAGCCTTCTAACGTGGTTTATGGGTTGTTAGTTCATGACTTTGGAAGACCTACGGGATAAATGACGTCAAAAAGTCATCAAAGAGCCAAGAGTCGATGTATGACATATGGAGGATGGTTAAAGTACCGGTAAAACTGGTGACATTACCGAAGCAGGGTAATGAAATTGTTTGAAACGATAGCCCAGACATCTGCAAACAGTTACGATCATGTTTGACTTGGCAAGAAGCATCGAATTTGATACCAACGATCAGATGTCGTTTTATAGACTTCAAATATTGCATATTCTAAGAATTCTGACATACTATGGAGCATGATTTATTGAAGTACAAATCGGAGATAAACGAGGATCGACACTCAAGTTGTTTTGAATATGAGGTTAGGATCTCTCCTGACGAACGCTCCTCGAACTGTCAAATTCAAGTATTGGAGTTATGAAATTCCTCAATCAGCAAAAATAAAATCGAAACCTTCCAGTACGAGGTACACCCCAATAATCCATTCTCGTTTTCAACGAATACTAGGTTCAAGGTTTCCTAGCTGCATTGGAATTCGAAATGACTTACCACTTTTCGAAACGACTACAACCCATGTACGCTATATTGCTGACGAGCTCATTTTCCTGAATGATTCTTACCTGAAAGAAAGAAACGAGAAGCAGAGAAGAAACCACGATTAAATAAACAACTTACGATGACGGTGCAAGAACAACATTTCGTATGCTAGAAAACTCACTAATAAAACAACAGAATGAACCAATTTCGCTTCATTCTCGCAGGCAAACGATCGGCCGAAGAACAGCCCACCTTTCATTTTCAGCTGTGAAATTAATTAAAATGTCATTTTCTTCACCGCTGGTTAGCTGCCAAAACGTATTCGGTAAAGCTGAAGAGATCTCCTTCTTGAGCGGTAAAGAACAATAAGCGTCCAGAGCGTCCTCCGCGTGTGCGTCGTCTTACGGTCCAGCGAATGCTGGAAGAGGCTGTTATATTTTTTGTTGTGGAACGCTCATAAAGACGGCAGCTTGGGCGAAGAAATCGAAAGTCGATACTGACGCACCACGTGTGCGAACACCATGAAATCAATAATCTGCTTTCGATTGATTCGAATTTCGTTCCAAGGAACTGCTGTGCTGGTGATGCTCAGAGCTTGAAGAAAACCCTTTTTCGTGCTGTTGGAAGTTGAGAAGTTGGAAAAGGAAAAACCAAAAAAAAATGATCCTCCTTCCATCACAGTTGGTGAGAAGAATATGTTGTGCCGCCATGCCAAGAACACAGCATGAATGCCGGCGATGAAAAAGCGAAAGCGAACCCTCACATTCCTCGCGCGTGGAAGAAGCGCCGAGTGTGCTTCTAGGGAAACAAAAAAAATCCCAGAACCCTCAAATCCATGGCCACCAAAAAAGACTCTACTAGACCGCTAGTGACCGAGAACACCGTAGACGCATACACACCGAGAAAATAATCAAGCTACCACACCAGAGACGGCATCACCTCCGTCAGAGGCCTCTCCATCCAAACGCACGCCCTAATGCGCTCCAAATGAGTATCATAGATTACAAAACAAGCACCTACGATGATTCGCGATTCCGTGGGGCGCACTCGGGAAGCAAGTGGATCTTGGATCTACCGACACAACACCTTCCCATCGCCCTAATGGTACCCCGAAACCTTCGTCCTTCCGTGCTTGCGAGAACGAAGATGTTGAGAAGGTTAGCACAAAGCAACGTACGGCTGGGAGGAACCTGGTAGCCACAGCGAGAAGAATTCCTTGGGAATAATTGCAAAATGACTAAACAATTTTATTCTTCCTGCTCCTTCACACTGGTGTATATTACACTGTGGGGGGTGTGTTTTGATGTTCGTTTCGTTGGGTGCCTATGCCGTAGGTCTTTATTTTTTACTTAACGTCCGGACGGTAGATTTCATAAAGAGATCAACTTCGATTGATGGTCAAACTTTTCGATCTTTCGAGACGAAGTCTCTGGGCACCGCACACCAAGAATTCTCTTTTCCACTTCTAACACCAACTTCCGAATTTCTGGCTTCTAGAATTATTGACAAATTCGTGCTTCCTGGGATAGGCAATAAATCTTTGTTGAGAGGTACTACATCTCCCTAAAGTCGCGAATTAGATGCACCTGAACGTTCTGATGAGCTTCAGCTTATAATGAGAAAATGTTCTAGAGCTTCGTAACTATTTCAAAACAGAAAATGAAAACACTGAAATGAATCCATTAGTTCACTCATTTCGCGCCACATTCGCCACGAGCATTGATCCTCCCAACTCTCCCTCCCAACTAACTCGTCTCAGCACATGGGTAAACCAAACAACTACACCTACATTTTCACCACGACGGCTCAAGAATGTGAAATGTGTTGGAAATCCTAATTTGCACCAGGCTTCATGCTCTCGTGGGGCTTTGGGCTCGGTTTGCTACATACACGTAGACAGACCCCAACTCCGGCCAACTCTCCACGGTATCATCAGCGGAAGTTGGAGGTTGAAACGCGCACAAAAGCCACACACTCCCGAAGGCGTAGCAAATGATGTTGACTTCAATTTGAAAGCCTCCGCCGTGCAGCAGAGCCCGGCAGTGGCTCTCCAGAACCGCCTCCAGGTGTAAAAACACACCTCAGGTCTTGTCGGCAGTGCCGACCAAGCCCCGTCCGTTGTTTTTTGTGCGGTAGTTTTCTTTCCATTTTCCACCCGGCGGCTAGAATTGGTCTGGAAAATCTCGAGAGCTTCGTCGAAAGCCCAAGTTCGACCTACGGCACCACCGTTGGGTGAAAACGGCGCGCGCGCAAAACCTGACAATACGACCGACCGTACACGCGTTGTTTGCAGAGCAAACGTTGGGGACTGCAGCAGAGAAAATACGGCCCCGCACGGCCACAAGGGAGAGCAGTATTCGGCCCCGGTTGAATATGTAGCCACATAAGCCGAGTTTTGATAAATATCTTCCGCAAACACTTGACATCTTGCAGCGGTTCGGTCGGGGAAACGGTTCGTTGTTCCGAACCCCAGTCGGAAGCGGTCTGTGACCGACAGCTAGTCCGGGTAATGTCACCGGTGTGTATGTGTGAACTTCAGCAGGACTCACCGCAGTAAGACAGCCTGCCGATTTGCGCCGCTAAATTTTGCGATAAAATGGGACACACAGCTCGCGCTTGTTATTTCTCGTCTCGGCGGACAAACAGCGGCAAGCCGTTCGGTTAATCGCTTAATGCCTCGGTGTCGACTCGGTGGCAAATGTTTGCGGTTTCAGTGAGGAATAATATTGTCTCAGACCGGGGAGGTGCTGGTTTGACTTTGTTTTGGAAAATTTGCCACACAATGGTTACCGAGCGAGTGAGACTGGGAAACACACGCGTGTACCCTCGGCAAACATGATTGCACACACCCGGTACACACTTCTTCTAATCGACCACTTCACCGGGTCGAGTGTTCCACAGGTTCATCGGCACATCTTTGCGTCGTCAGTGTCTCGGGCGACAAGCGCCATCGTAAGCCGAAAGAATAATGCAATCAACTGGCAGCGACACAGCAGGCAGGAAGCAATTTGTTTTTCATCTTGTTAACACAATTTGTTTACACCTGCAGGCCAAACAAAGCGGCTCCACCAGCGCCACCGGCACCCATCACCATCAATCAAAAGTCAGGCGCCCGCGACATCATCATTCGAATGGGCGTTCGGAGCCCCCGGGAGCGCAAACACGATTATGATTCGTTTCGGGTCGGTCTGTTGTTTCGCTTGATTGTTGGTTTTAAAATGGTGGCAGTCGTTGGATCGACTGTTTGGAACGGCCTAGGCTGTTGATCAGTTTTCAATTGCTTGTTTACGTTTTGTTTTTGCATTTATCAAATTGTGTTACTCGATTTTTCAATCTTTTTCTTTGAGGCTTCTCTTAGAGTTATCGTTTTATCGAAAGTTATTGACAAGACAGGATAGAGATAGGTAAGAAATTGTGGTGAATTGAAACTCGCTTTTAAATTATGCACTTTAATCTCGCCTCTAACAAAATCTGACTTAGCAGTCAGTGAGGTAAATTATTGATCTTTGGAGCTGTCTAAGTGATCTCAAGACGTTCCTAACTTAACCCTGTCAAAGATAACCAGAAAATCTTCATATTCCAGGTAATCAAGCGTCTGGCCAGCAATTTTGGATGCTTATAACTTTTGAATGTGTATTCCAATGTCGATACAAGGTTTTGAGGAAAGTTAAGTTAACTTTTCTTTTATTTATTGGTGTAAATATGTTGCATTAATTTTAAGTAGTTTTTAAGTTATGGTCCTGCAAATTAAACATTATTGATTCTAACACGATACAAAATCAGGACATGTGGTCTTCAATCTGCATAACTTAAGAAGCATTTTATTGTGAAATTTTACTTAAATAAAAATTGTTAAACATTTCAACTTTGAAGGACCATAACTTGAAAACTATTAAATATTGCGGAAACATATTTATATTATAAAAAAGAAGAAAATTCAACTTAAATTTCATCTAAATATTGTATGAACTTTGAATTACGCATGTACAAGTTATAAGATGTCAACGGAATAGGGCTAATAGAAAATATGATTCTAAAAAAAAGATTTACCAAATGCGGAAATTGTTATTACGTTTTCAAAGTAATATCTAGTTTGCCCACAAAACACAAATTTCAAGTAAATCGGATAGCTAGAATCGAAGAAATAGGTCATCAGAATCGCTTTGGCTACTCGGCTAGCCCGTTGCCTGTAATAGACTTGAATTACTTTATTTTTAGGATTCCTATCTTTATACTCCTGTAAGAGTAAATAGGCAATTTATCGTTGTTTTTTAACATTAAAATGTATCAGAAATTTTGAAACAAATAAGAAAAGAATCAATCAGTCTTAGCAGTCGCTAAGCAAATACTAGCTGCCAGGAACAACAGTGCCTTAGCACAAAATAAAGTAATTCAACCATATTTTATATACAATAATCACTTGTCGAAGATTTTATTGGTCCTGGATTGCTCAGTGTTTTCACCTTACAGGCTGTCGAAGCTGTCGATTTCTTAACACAATATAGACAGTAGGAAATATTCTGGAAGTTATTGTAGAACAACACATCCTCCTATTTCCACAGCGTATCAAGATTTACATAAACAAATGCTTCCCTTAATTAAATTACGATAATTCCTCCAGCTGGAAAATAAATATCGTATATTTACTTTCCATATTACGCACAAACACAGCTACCAAAACGCCACTTCTTCCCAACCTTGAGTATCTCTAGGTACACTCGTTAATCCTGCAAGTTTACATTTATTTAAAGCAAACCCTGCTCTGCCACACATGCTACACAAACCATGTTCCTACTCAAGATCAACATTTATGTTATTAAATTCATCATACGACCTCATAAACCTTCGGCAACGGACTCATAAATCGCTTCGAATGCAAAAAGAAAACTTGCAACGTATTAAAAGATTTATCGACAGGAACGCACACGCTTCCCAACATCGGACACTAACGCTTCATAACGAGAAATATTCAAATCAAACGACACACTGCAGCAGTCACACTGCATATGTCTGCAAAGTGGTTCCAGCAGCCCATTGCTCATCGGTCGCTGTAGAATGTACGAAACATTCTCCGGTCGCCCAGTTGCATCTGGTGCTGTGTGTTGTTAGTTTAAGGAAT
Source organism: Anopheles maculatus (assembly GCA_002091835.1). Classification (NCBI taxonomy): domain Eukaryota; kingdom Metazoa; phylum Arthropoda; class Insecta; order Diptera; family Culicidae; genus Anopheles; species Anopheles maculatus. The sequence goes on from KZ061555.1 coordinate 291,969, forward strand.
TAAATTTAATTGAAGGCTTATTTGCCGTTTTCCAACCCCTGGAGAGGGGGGTGAGTTTTCCTCTGTCAGACAATTTTTCTTAATGCCACTTTTCTTTCCCCGGAGAATTGGCAGATGGTATTTGCTGTACGTGATTGCTGGATGATGTAACCCATTCCAGCTGCTAGGCCTCCGTTCCGATGCTTCTCATACGAACAAGCGAGTAGCCATCTTACGACGGTAGGCTTTCCCACAAAGCCTCCCCGATCGAAGAAGCTCAAAAATGGTTCTCTAGAAAAGGTAAATCTTTCTGTCCATACGTAGCTTGTGCGCGCGGATCCGGATCGATTGGAAATAAATCACCGGGGAAACCTCGGCCGATACCGTAAGGAACCGCACCGGACGACGATGTGCGCTGCTGTAAGAAAATAATCTGCATAATGAAACGATAAGATAGCAGGGATTGTTATTCGCTCGCGTATCGTATCAACCACCGTCGGTTGTTGCATTGGAGAAAACACCCACGAACTCGGTGGGTTCGCACGATATCGACATATCGACCTCGTTCGTTAGTCGGTTCTTGCGATTGCTCTGGTCGCTAGCTAAGGAGCTACCATCGGTCGCATTTTCCCTCCCCTAATGGTGTGTATGTGTGTGGCCGAGCGCATTCTTTCGAGCGTAATAAATTGCATACAACATTCACTTTAATTAACCTTCACCTCCACCCTAACGAGCAGCAACCGTTTCGTTGGTGCTGGTGATTGTTTTTGAATGTGTTTTCCCGGGTACGATAGAATTTCCAAATCATGGTCACTGCCGGTTGTTGTTGTTGTTGGCGTACCAGCCAAAGGAAAACAACAGGCGAACGACGTATTCAACCCGTGGCACGTTTTTCATCCCTTGTTTGTTGATGGTGTTTGGGTGTATCATTAGTAAGACGGTTTGGTTAGGTTGAAGTGTAAGTGATGTATATCTATGTATCTAAACTAGGAAATGGTATCAAACAGAAATATTTCACAAAGTGCAAGTTAAAATATATGAAACTTGTCGAGGAAAGTTGATAGAAAAAAATAAAATTAGGACGTTTATAGAGTTTTAGTGACAATTCTAAAGATGAAATAGAAATAAGCTAATAGGAAAAGAGAATACAAAAAAACATATAAACAAAATAAACGAAAATAGAAGGAAAAATAAAAGAAAAGCAGAGTTAAACTACGAATTCTTTAAAAAAAAAAACAATAATTCAAAAGATAAAATCAAAATAGAAATAAAATACAAGTAAACGACAAAAAGCTAAAAACATTTGATGATTGAACAAAATAAAAACTAAAATAATAAATGGCTTATAAATAAAAAAAGTTAATAATAATAAGAATTTTTTTTAAATTGAAGAACATAACAAAAGTAAAAAAGGAAGATAAAACATAAATTGAGAAAACAGTAAAAGTAATTAAAAATGTATTAAAAATCAATCAAAAATCAATAAAAGAGCAGATGAAAAAAGATAAGGAACATTAAACCAAACCCAGACATTAAGATTAAAACACAAACAACTAGCGAAATAGATTCAATTATCAAAAAAAAAGCTGTTTCAATAAAACAAATAAGTAAAAAACAATAAAAATTTAACATAAAATTGAAATATAAGAAAACAATTCCTAATGCAAATTACGAACAAAAATAAATAAACATAGGGTGCAATTGAACGATTGTCGGCGTTAAAGAAGAAAAAGAACCTGTTTAAAAATCGAAAAGAATGTTAAACATGTATATTTTCTATAAGATTTCCATAACTTCAAAGCTTTTCTACAAAGTTAATACAAATAACATTCAATAGAATGGATTTTTCGTATATTTTAAAGAATTAAAAATACAGATCAGATTTTATGTTATACACAGCGCAAAAACAAAATATCCACAACGAACAAATACGAATGGAAAAATAGCACCAAACTGACCAAATAAGCACCACCCTGCGGGGAAAAATGAAGCGCGAAAACACATTTCCTTTACGCGCACCTTATTTCCGAGTGACAGGCGCACGCTGCAAGCAAAACTATTGTTTCGAGTGCAGTTTTGTGCTTCATTGGGGTTTGGGGCTTTTCTTGTCAAGGTTCAGTTTCTCATTATCTTAATTGATTTCGTCCGCTCAGCTTTCGGCACACAGTTTTCCTCTCTTTTTTTCGAAGAAAAAATAGACCCGTAAGAAACAAAAAAATTGGCAAAACATTGCCATTATTTTGTGCTGCTTTTTTTTCTTATCCCAGTATCACTCTGTGTTAAGCTTGCTTGTGCTTGCTTTTAGCTGGTTGTGAGTAGTTCTTTTTCGGGCAAGGCCAGCAGGCACGCACAACCGAAACGAAACAAACTGCCAAAAACCATCAGGCATTTGTTTGTTTGGCTGCCGGCCTGCGGCTACTCACTGGCTAGTCTCCTTACCGACCCACACGTTCATCGGGAGGTTTGCTCGATTTTGTAAACACCGGACCAAGTCTGGCACCAAACGGTATCAGCAGCAGCAGCAGCAGCAGCAGCTGTAGAAGCATGTGATTAACATTGCCGGTTACCATGGCACGAACGGCTAAGTCAACAGTGAGTTTTTTTTTGGCTTTCCACGAATCCGATGTGTCCTTCGCAGATTAAGATACAGCAAGTTTAGCCGCGCCTTTGCCAGCACATTAGCGATTGGATGCGAAATTTATCGAAGAAATGGAGTTAAACAGAAAAAAAAACGACCAATTTATTTCGCTAATTCGATTGGTTTTGGAAAATTGAATGTATTTTTAACATTTAAAATTAAGTTTGAAAGGAAAAGGAAATTCAAAAATAAAAGTTTATCCAAAAATATTGATGAACTTTATGGGTTTTTAGGGTCTAATTTTGAATAACAAAACGCATTTTTCAATGCACCGTAATCAATTGCTTGCTTTTAAGTTTCTTTAAATGGTGAATTTGAATCAGTTAAAATTAAATTAGACATTTTTATAAATGTTTTGAATAGTTTGTAACGTCATAAATCGTTATAGCGGACTGTAAATTCCATAAGACATTTGTAGGACACGTGTTATTTTTTTTTAATTACACATCATTTGAGAAGTTGGATAACTAAGATAATTGGATTAATGTAATTCAAACAGAATACACATAACTTTTAACACACTCTTTCATTTATTTTTTGATGCTAGACTTTTTTTATGCTAGCCATGTTTCATTACTATAAAATCTTAAATATAACCAGATACTACTTCACTTTGTATAGATAAATAGAACTAGAAAAGTTTTAAGATTTCAAGTATTAAAACTAACGGATAAATTTCAAAATTGAATAACTTTAAATGGATCGTCTCAGGGCGGCAAATTTCTTCACCATAAAAATAAAGAAACATTATAGTTTATGCAGTTTTAAAAGGTCCTTGGGGTCTGTTTTAACGTTATAGCTGACTTTGTCTTAATCGATTATACGTTTACATTTAAATTACATTAAATATTCATTCCAAATCGCTTCTTCACATAAAAATCGGCGAGGAACTTAGGAAGTTGCGGAGATCTATAATAGAAAACATATTGAAAATTGACTTTTCGTCGAGAAGAGTCTTAACAAAGCTCAAGACGTCTTCTTTTTTCTTGGTCTATCGTCCTCTAAGGTCATGCCTGCCATTTTTGGCTTACTAGACTTACTGTTACCGCATAGTTGGATAGTCAGTCCTCACTATGGGAGGAACGGCCCAGATGAGACTTGAACCCCGGTCCTGCAGTGTGAAGACCGGCGCCGCTGTCGCATCTACCACCGGGCCAACCAAGTCTAATGATCATCAAAAGTTGTTTAACAATGTTGGGTCTATATTCTGCTAAGAAGTGTATATAAAATGTTTAAAAAAATTGTATCTGCGTAAAACTTATCAAAACTTCGTCAGGATTCTTCTTCTTCTTCTTCCTTGGCACTACAACCTCGTGAGATCTTGGCCTGCTATTGATAGCTCTCTATGACTTAGTTTTACCCGTAGCTGGATAGTCAGTCCTGCGTACGGGGAGGCGGTCCGCCGGGATTCGAACCCTGGTCCTGCCGTGTGAAGACCGGCGCCGTTATCGTATACACCACCGGGCCGCCCCAACTCGTCAATCGTCAGGATTGTATAACGTTATCTTGCTCTGTCCAGTCATATTCTTCAAAACATGTGGCAAGTTTTGATGCATTTGTAGTGTCTGTTGTCTATCTCTCCGGAATGAATCCACCTGCTCGAATACTTGACAGATGCTGACTAATTGATTTGTTTGAATCTTTAAAATTAAAAATTATGCGACAGTAATAAAAGGTTAATGAGATCATCTCTAGCGCAAAGAAGGGACAAAACAATATTTATAGAAAAAGATCAATTATTACATAAAAAATTGTGTTGCTTTACATAATATGAGAGAAACATTAACAACACCAACGATTCATACTCAAATCATTTGTTGGTATTTACAATTCAAAGACTTTAACCCCTTTGTTAAGCTGCCATTTGCTTACCAAGCGCTCTTGGACCCATCGAGTCCACCATCCAACTAGCTCTAACCTTCTGCACAATGTGGTAATGTTTGCCAAGATTAAGACATCGGGTATTTCAATTACGAAAAGCTTTTAAAAACTTTTCACTTTTTCATCCACTCCCGGCTCTCGGTTCGGCAGGTCCGTTTTAAACCTGAAAAACATTCAACCCACCAACAAGCGACGAACCCCCCCAAAACGAATCACACTGGCCGTTGTTTACCGCGCTCGGGCGACAACGAAAACAAAACAAGCTTAAACTGCTCACCGTGCTCATAATGAAGAAAAGAGCTTTTATTTTTTTACCATCAGTCGGATGTATGTAGTTTTGTCGGTTGATGCAGTCCCCACACACTATGGTGTTTGCCATCGAACCCTCACGATCGAGCTCCCCAGTTTGTGCAGCCTCCGCTGCTTCGATCATTGTTGAAACCATCGAAAAAAACGTTCACATTTCGCGGGCACCCGACAAGCGGTTGACGTGTGTTTCGAATGTCTGTTTTTCCTTCCAACTGAGCGCGCCCTCAGTGGCGGTAACATGCGAAACAGATCATACCGACGAAAAAAAAAAAGCAAGCTCGTGATGGTGTTTTACATGTGCGGCGTTTAAGTTAAACTGCTCGGTTCGATGGCGTTCGGGGATCTCGGTCCTTTGTGTAATCGCGAAACCATCAAGCTGTCACTTGCGTTTGCTACCAGCGAAAAGTCAATTAGTGTAGTGTTCATGCATCAGGCCAATCGAACAAACTCGATTCGAATGAGTCCGAAGGAATAGGGGTTTTGTAGTTTGTACATATCGCAACCGAACCGATCGCAACATAATCCACCCAAACAAATGCGGACGATCAAACGACAGCAAGCGAACCCGCTTGCTACAAAATATCGGCAAACATCGGTTGACATGATCCATTTATGTTCTGTATGCGTTACTCCGTTGGAAGATTAAAGGTCCCTTCTAATCCCCTCGTAAAAGAGACTTTGTATTTGTGCTATTTGACGCTTAAGCTAGAAATTATTACTGATTGATTTATGTAGAAACGATTTAAAAACTTTGCTCGACATTCAGAAATGTCGACGAACCACAAACACAACTTCCATTTAACCTTTCCAATCAATTCCAAGCGTCTAGCTGTTTGGATGAAAAACGACCAATTATTGTTGGCTTTTCCCGTACCCGACAGCTCAAGCATCATAAACTCTGCATCGACCTGCTGCGAAGTTTATTATCTCGCACGTAAGACCACAGCGACGTTATTCGCGTACCATACCTGTATGTCATCCTCTCGGGGTATTCGAAGTGTGTCTTCACACAGCAAAGGTGGAAAACATTCTCTTTCTAGCAAAAAAAAGGAAGGTAAATATCCCAAGTACTGAAAGTTCCATTTTTTCTCTCCACCGTACTAAGGGCTAAGCCTCCATCCATAAATTCTATTTGCAATTATGTGTACACCGGTACACCGGGCACGGAAAACCGTGACGTAAAAGATGCGCAAATTTACGTACCAAGCACCGCCGATGGTTCGAGCTCGGGCGAATGGAATTTTTACAGCAAAGTGACAAGCGATTTTACACAGGGTCAGTGGACCGTTTTGCCGGACAAACCAACGACACCGGACACAACACGGTGCCACAGGCATGTGAATTTTAACAATGTATTTGATGTACATTAGGCCTGTTGTTGACCAGTTTTGCATATAAATGTTATTTATACGAGTGACGAATGAGAGTAAATTTTAACACACTAGCATTTGCATGCCAATTTATTCATTTCATGTTAAGGTGGGATCTCTTTGTTTGAGGGAAAATATCAAGTAAACTTATCAAGAAAAAAAATGTATCTCTTTTAGCGATAAAAACGAATAATCGGTATAAATGCGTTTAAGTAAAAATATTTTTAATCCTTTCTTTATCAAGTTTAAGTTGGCTTAAAAATAATGCCACCGCAGATTGTATCGAGTCTCCATAAATTTTACCATTAATGCTCTTGTGCACTCACGCATTTTGGTTACCACAACAACGGTAGCTAAAAATTCCTAACCACATCACCACGTGCACACACAGCGCGAAATACATCGGGATTAGGATAAAGTTTTGATTACGCTTCCGTTATACAGCGCCCGGTTGCACAATACCTGCACAATAGAAACATACTGGGTGCTCCAACCGGTAGGGAAAACAGGGAAAAAATGGAACCGAAACCATGGAAACGGAAACCGGTGCACAAAACCGAAATAAACCGTGAAATGGTGGTGGTTAAAGCAATTCACCCGATTGCACCATTATTCATTGCACACCGGGCGCAATGAAACTAATCTAAGGATTGAATTTTCTAGCAAGGCGAGAAGGGATATTGCGAGGAAGCTGTGTGTGGCTGCAAGAAGTATGTCCAACGTACAAAAATGAGCATCGTACAAGATTCATTTGCAAACAAGGTTAAGGTGAAGAATGAACACAGAGCGTTTTTTGGAAAACAAAGGGACAAAATGGCTAAATTGTGGTGCATATTCGTTTTATTAAAGGAAAAACAAATTTCAATTGTTTTTTTACAAATATCTCCAATTAAAACATTCGATTTTTGTTTAATTTTTTATTTTAAGCATAACGATGCTTTGAAATATTTGAAGCTATCCGATTTGAGAGCCATCGAAGCTGTCAAAAGTGTTACTAAGTGATGAACTAAATGAGTTCTTGGTGAGTTCTAAGCGAGTACTACAGTGAGTACTTAGTGAATGACATTGCTACTAAGAGTTGAATAACAGTTTTCAATTATTATTATTAGTGTTGGGTGAATCTGATTCAGATTCATGAATCTGAATGAAACTTTGAATTGAATGAATGACTCTGAATCTGTTTTATAACGATTCACGTTTTTTGGAAAACAAAGGGACAAAATGGCTAAATTGTGGTGCATATTCGTTTTATTAAAGGAAAAACAAATTTCAATTGTTTTTTTACAAATATCTCCAATTAAAACATTCGATTTTTGTTTAATTTTTTATTTTAAGCATAACGATGCTTTGAAATATTTGAAGCTATCCGATTTGAGAGCCATCGAAGCTGTCAAAAGTGTTACTAAGTGATGAACTAAATGAGTTCTTGGTGAGTTCTAAGCGAGTACTACAGTGAGTACTTAGTGAATGACATTGCTACTAAGAGTTGAATAACAGTTTTCAATTATTATTATTAGTGTTGGGTGAATCTGATTCAGATTCATGAATCTGAATGAAACTTTGAATTGAATGAATGACTCTGAATCTGTTTTATAACGATTCATGAATCCTCCACAGATACATCACCCCCAAAGATTCATGAATCCCCAAAGATTCATAAATCCCCAAAGATTCATGAATCCTCAAAGATCACAGACGTCCTTTGATGACGAGTCGACTCATGAATTGAATGACTCTTCACTGAAGATTCATATGAATGACTCTTTTGATAAGAATTATTAAGCACAACACTAATTATTATTATAATAAAAATCATCTTAATTACAATACAGCTAGGCAGTCGCTCAAGATTAACAAATAAATAAATTTGCATCACAACTAATATACAATATCTACTTAATTTCAGAAACGAAAACAATGAACATAGTTTGGAATGATAATGAACACAAATGAACACTGGTGGCAATCAATAAGAGCAGTAGAATAAAACCATAGCACTAGATAATGCAATTCAAGCCGATGACAGCATGACAACAACAGAAGACACAAGCAAACAACGACTAACGCAATTTTATCTGATAATGTGCCACTACGGACAGTAGTATTTGAAGTTTACGTAACTAGAGGAAGTAAACATGTTTAAAAACTGTTTAAATTTGGACTCATATTGATTGCACAGTGATTTTGCAAAATCTAGTCAATTCCGTAGAAGTCTCTTGTTATATTAACTGGTGCGGTTTTGTGTTATCATCTGCAACACACCTTAAAATGAACAGAAATCGCTTTACCACCATTACCAAACACACTATGTCTCACAGTGCTCGCTCACTAAAGGCAGCAGAATCTGTCTCACCCGAACCACGGTGCGCGCTGTTGCAACCGTCGTCACCATTGTTCTACAACCACAACCATGTCGGCGTAGCGTTCTTCATAAATTAAAATAAATGGCTCCACTGTGTACCGGCAGCTCTGACTCTGCATGTGTGTGTGTCCGTCCCCAAAGGGCAAGGGAATTGTTTTTCCCGGTGTCTTCCCGATTCCTTCCGCCAAACCCTGGGACACCGGAGGCAAACCTCTCGTACTTGGCGCGCACAACAAAAGACACTTCCTGCTCCGAACCACACCAGCCACAAAACCAAAGGCAAACGACGAGAAAATGGAGGCCCGATACCACAGGCGCAGGCACACTGCTGAATGTCAATGCATATGCTTTCTATGCCGTGTACCGTGTCGGCGACACGGCCATCGCATACCAGGCAACATGATACCACAAAACAGCCCGGAGCATCGCGAACTTTGTGTCTCTGTGCGTCCCGTTTGTGTTTGTTTTTGTTTTGTTTTTCTGTTTTTATTAATATTTATTATCATTACTATCATGCGTTGCGACATCGGCAGACGACAACGCACAGGGTTGCGTAGAACGAGCGCGACCATCGACCATTACCCGGGAGAGACCGCATCATGTAGTTTGCGCGCCAGCCCTGCTGAATGTGCTCGGGATTAACAATCCGAGGAATCCGTTGTGCGAACCGGGTAAAAACACGCACCCAACTCCAAGAAAAACCGACGAATGCTCCACGTTCGGGGATCTCGAAGCTGACCACAAAACCCCAAAACGAACCTTGGGCAAAGCTATCTACTGCACATATCGCGCTGTTGCTTTAGTGCATATATGCACAGACGGCTCGTGTTTCGGATGCATGTTCGGAGCCATGGCATGCATGTCCCATTCCGTTCCGATAAGCTGAAGCTGGGAAGGGGAATTTTTTGAAAAGCGGCCCACAAACTCGACTCTTCCGAAACCGGGCGCCACTGGAACGCATGCAACAGGCTGGCGCATTTTTCAAGCCCGACGTTCCAAGAGTGTTCCAGTACCCCGATCCACAACCCTCAGACGGGCAGGCAGCGCAGTCTTTGTACAGTCGATTCCCTCTGGCACAATTTTACCTGATAATGTCACACTTAGGACAGTAGTATTTGAAGATTACGTAACTAGAGGAAGTAAACAGGTTTAAAAACTGTTTAAATTTGTACCCATATTGATTGCACAGTGACTTTGCAACATCTTCTCTAATCAATTCCGTAGAAGTCTCTTGTTATATTAACTGGTGCGGTTTTGTGTTATCATCTGCAACACACCTTAAAATGAACAGAAATCGCTTTACCACCATTACCAAACACACAGTGTCTCACAGTGCTCGCTCACTAAAGGCAGCAGAATCTGTCTCACCCGAACCACGGTGCGCGCTGTTGCAACCGTCGTCACCATTGTTCTACAACCACAACCATGTCGGCGTAGCGTTCTTCATAAATTAAAATAAATGGCTCCACTGTGTACCGGCAGCTCTGACTCTGCATGTGTGTGTGTCCGTCCCCAAAGGGCAAGGGAATTGTTTTTCCCGGTGTCTTCCCGATTCCTTCCGCCAAACCCTGGGACACCGGAGGCAAACCTCTCGTACTTGGCGCGCACAACAAAAGACACTTCCTGCTCCGAACCACACCAGCCACAAAACCAAAGGCAAACGACGAGAAAATGGAGGCCCGATACCACAGGCGCAGGCACACTGCTGAATGTCAATGCATATGCTTTCTATGCCGTGTACCGTGTCGGCGACACGGCCATCGCATACCAGGCAACATGATACCACAAAACAGCCCGGAGCATCGCGAACTTTGTGTCTCTGTGCGTCCCGTTTGTGTTTGTTTTTGTTTTGTTTTTCTGTTTTTATTAATATTTATTATCATTACTATCATGCGTTGCGACATCGGCAGACGACAACGCACAGGGTTGCGTAGAACGAGCGCGACCATCGACCATTACCCGGGAGAGACCGCATCATGTAGTTTGCGCGCCAGCCCTGCTGAATGTGCTCGGGATTAACAATCCGAGGAATCCGTTGTGCGAACCGGGTAAAAACACGCACCCAACTCCAAGAAAAACCGACGAATGCTCCACGTTCGGGGATCTCGAAGCTGACCACAAAACCCCAAAACGAACCTTGGGCAAAGCTATCTACTGCACATATCGCGCTGTTGCTTTAGTGCATATATGCACAGACGGCTCGTGTTTCGGATGCATGTTCGGAGCCATGGCATGCATGTCCCATTCCGTTCCGATAAGCTGAAGCTGGGAAGGGGAATTTTTTGAAAAGCGGCCCACAAACTCGACTCTTCCGAAACCGGGCGCCACTGGAACGCATGCAACAGGCTGGCGCATTTTTCAAGCCCGACGTTCCAAGAGTGTTCCAGTACCCCGATCCACAACCCTCAGACGGGCAGGCAGCGCAGTCTTTGTACAGTCGATTCCCTCTGGCATTCAACTGGAGAGATGGCATGGTGTGTGTGTGTGTGTTGTGAAATGTTTTTTAATTGCACACTTGTGGGACTTCACATCTTCTGGCACTCCCTGTCTATCCTTCTTACGCTTCCCGCCGATCCGTCTCGTATGCGCAAATCCACCGAGAATAGTACACAGTGTGGGCCGTAAGCACACAACCGAGCATCAGGAGATGCTGTAAAAAGAATGATAGCAAAAAGAAATGGCTGAAGCGACAAGCAATAAATCAGACGCTTAATATGCACCTTCCAAATAGCCTCGCACGAGGTCCTAGGGATCCCTGGGTAAATGCCGAGGATGCGCCGCTGATGATGTCGGCCTCCCAAAGCGAAACCTCGAAACCCGGAGATACTGAGGTCAGGTCACGGGATGCAGTCAGTCGCCGACCGACCGACAACACCGCAGGCTAGATGCTAATTCCGGTGGCAAACGAGCTGCCACCGGACCGGCGTGGATGCATCGCTCATCGTTGTGTAGTAAGCCACCCAGCCTCGATACCCGGCCGGCGATCCGATGGCACGAAACTTTGTTGTAGCTTTGGCAGCAGCGAAAGGCGTCCGGAGCCAGCCAGCATAATTTTATGGCTCGCTAGTCTGGCAGCCGTGTGGGAGAGAGTAGTCTGGGTGGATTGCAAGCGAGTTGTCTATGAGCGAGCGAACGCACGCAGTTCGTGTGTCGGAGATCTTCTCTCGCTGAAGAATGAGTTATGTAATGAAGTGACATTAGTCACGTCATGACCGGCGAAACTGACACGATGACAAGCGGGCGATATTAAAGTGAAAGAATTTAGCCGTCGGAAATGCTTCGCCCCATTCACCACCACCGCTCGTGGATTGTGGTGTCACAAACTGGTGACAGTGCGGAATGGTGTTCAGCTGTGGTCCTTAAATATCTTGATGATATCAGCCAAAACGTTAACAGTTGAGAGCAATCAAAATTCTCTTACAGATGAATAAGAAAACATTAGAATGGGTGCTTTTCGGTGGAGTTGTTCTTCAGACAAGCTGTTGCTGTCGTTGATTCTTCCGAAGTTTTCAGATCCCAGCAAAGATTCATATCAGTTCTTTTCACCTTTATTAATTCTTCTACAATAAACATATTTTTAATTATCCATATGTTGTGTTATTTCGTTTTTATGTCTGTTTTTCAATAAGTTTCTTAAGTTTTCTTCCATTTTCTTCTTTATTATTTTCTATATTCGTCACATAATTTTCTTTTTCTTTTTTTTGTTACGTTTTCTACTCTTATGTTTACCAATATTATCCATAATCCCTTTTGTAATGCGTATTTTATTTTTGGATATGTGTTTAACATATTGTTCTGGTGGTGCGTGATGTTTGTCTTTTTGATTTATTACTTGATTAATCTTCATAAGTTTGTTTTTAGCTTTTGTTGAATTGATTCTTTGCTTTGCTAATTCTTTTATCTTTTCTTTGTTTCGTTTTGAAAAATTCTTTGTGTATCGTGGCTGTGATTCCTCTTTGTTTTGTATTTCTTTTATTTTTGCTTGTTTCTACTAAGTTTTTGCAAAGTTCTATTCGAACAATAAAACAAATAATAATTTTAGAAAAAGGTCTCACAATCAAAATTGATGTTGAAAGCTAAAGATGCGTTAAAAAAGTCATTTATTTTAATCATGTTTTATAACGCCAATCATATGTATCAGACAACGAAGCATTAGAAATGTACGAACCAACTCAGTTCCATTAACCACTTCCATTTATTATTTTCCGTCGCCGTTTTCCCCTACCGCCACCAGCACTGTCCCCGCTAACCTCGGTACCAAAATAAATGGCTCGGTTAATTTATATAAAACGATAAACAACTCCCGTCCATCGGCTTTTCCACACCGCATACTAACGACGCCAGCCGGAAAACGCACTTCCGATAACGATCTTTTCCTCATAAATCATACCGTCGTCCGATCATTTTGATGGGCACACGGGAGACCAGAAGACCCATACGCTCGCTTTGCGTGCTACCGAACCACTTTCCGACGTGGCGATCACCGCAGCAACAACGAAATGCAAAAAAAACGCCGGGTGCATCTGCATCATTCCAAGGCATCCAGCAGCAGCAGCAGCGTCCGTAGTAGCATGTTTTGAAAAATTCTTCAATTAACTTTATTTACGATCGCAATGGGACGATCACGAGATGCGGCCAGGCGTAACGACCGGAGGGAAAATCTTCAACATCAGCATGCCAAAACCGCGGTAGGTGGTCGTTGACTGTCAGACCCTGGGGCAGTAGATAATCCATACACCAGGCTGACAGTGTCCTATCTCTTTTTGACCCCCGTTGGTCGATAGTGGGCACGCTAATAAAGGATTTCAATTACTCCCGCGTGTAAAGCATTGTTTAGTGGCTCGTCCATTCCATTCGTCCACATCCCTAACGAGACCGTGTAACATAACGACAAAAAGTCATGTCAACTAGATGGCCCCAAATGTACCCCTTCTATTCGTCGCAGTATTTTGCTACGAAAAAAGTTCGCCAGCTCTAACGACCAAAATCGATTCCGACACCAAAACGCGAAGTGCAAATATTAAGCCCAAACGGGCAGCAGTACAGTTTGAGAGCGTATAAATTATGAGAATTTATGTTCTGCCGCGTTTAATTTTATAGCCCGTTTTTGGCCGTTGATTAGAAACCCGGAACCAGCCAAATGGACACGT
>KZ061555.1:307291-335243 GCA_002091835.1 Anopheles maculatus
GAGTGTTCCAGTACCCCGATCCACAACCCTCAGATTCAGGCAGGCAGCGCAGTCTTTGTACAGTCGATTCCCTCTGGCATTCAACTGGAGAGATGGCATGGTGTGTGTGTGTGTGTTGTGAAATGTTTTTTAATTGCACACTTGTGGGACTTCACATCTTCTGGCACTCCCTGTCTATCCTTCTTACGCTTCCCGCCGATCCGTCTCGTATGCGCAAATCCACCGAGAATAGTACACAGTGTGGGCCGTAAGCACAAGCACCGAGCATCAGGAGATGCTATAAAAAGAATGATAGCAAAAAGAAATGGCTGAAGCGACAAGCAATAAATCAGACGCTTAATATGCACCTTCCAAATAGCCTCGCACGAGGTCCTAGGGATCCCTGGGTAAATGCCGAGGATGCGCCGCTGATGATGTCGGCCTCCCAAAGCGAAACCTCGAAACCCGGAGATACTGAGGTCAGGTCACGGGATGCAGTCAGTCGCCGACCGACCGACAACACCGCAGGCTAGATGCTAATTCCGGTGGCAAACGACCTGCCACCGGACCGGCGTGGATGCATCGCTCATCGTTGTGTAGTAAGCCACCCAGTCTCGATACCCGGCCGGCGATCCGATGGCACGAAACTTTGTTGTAGCTTTGGCAGCAGAGAAAGGCGTCCGCAGCCAGCCAGCATAATTTTATGGCTCGCTAGTCTGGTAGCCGGGTGGGAGCAAGCAGACTGGGTAGGGAGTTGTCTATGAGCGAGCGAACGCACGCAGTTCGTGTGTCGGAGATCTTCTCTCGCTGAAGAATGAGTTATGTAATGAAGTGACATTAGTCACGTCATGACCGGCGAAACTGACACGATGACAAGCGGGCGATATTAAAGTGAAAGAATTTAGCCGTCGGAAATGCTTCGCCCCATTCACCACCACCGCTCGGGGACTGTGGTGTCACAAACTGGTGACAGTGCGGAATGGTGTTCAGCTGTGGTCCTTAAATATCTTGATGATATCAGCCAAAACGTTAACAGTTAAGAGCAATCAAAATTCTCTTACAGATGGATAAGAAAGCATTAGAATGGGTGCTTTTCGGCGGAGTTGTTCTTCAGACAAGCTGTTGCTGTCGTTGATTCTTCCGAAGTTTTCAGATCCCAGCAAAGATTCATATCAGTTCTTTTCACCTTTATTAATTCTTCTACAATAAACATATTTTTAATTATCCATATGTTGTGTTATTTCGTTTTTATGTCTGTTTTTCAATAAGTTTCTTAAGTTTTCTTCCATTTTCTTCTTTATTATTTTCTATATTCGTCACATAATTTTCTTTTTCTTTTTTTTGTTACGTTTTCTACTCTTATGTTTACCAATATTATCCATAATCCCTTTTGTAATGCGTATTTTATTTTTGGATATGTGTTTAACATATTGTTCTGGTGGTGCGTGATGTTTGTCTTTTTGATTTATTACTTGATTAATCTTCATAAGTTTGTTTTTAGCTTTTGTTGAATTGATTCTTTGCTTTGCTAATTCTTTTATCTTTTCTTTGTTTCGTTTTGAAAAATTCTTTGTGTATCGTGGCTGTGATTCCTCTTTGTTTTGTATTTCTTTTATTTTTGCTTGTTTCTACTAAGTTTTTGCAAAGTTCTATTCGAACAATAAAACAAATAATAATTTTAGAAAAAGGTCTCACAATCAAAATTGATGTTGAAAGCTAAAGATGCGTTAAAAAAGTCATTTATTTTAATCATGTTTTATAACGCCAATCATATGTATCAGACAACGAAGCATTAGAAATGTACGAACCAACTCAGTTCCATTAACCACTTCCATTTATTATTTTCCGTCGCCGTTTTCCCCTACCGCCACCAGCACTGTCCCCGCTAACCTCGGTACCAAAATAAATGGCTCGGTTAATTTATATAAAACGATAAACAACTCCCGTCCATCGGCTTTTCCACACCGCATACTAACGACGCCAGCCGGAAAACGCACTTCCGATAACGATCTTTTCCTCATAAATCATACCGTCGTCCGATCATTTTGATGGGCACACGGGAGACCAGAAGACCCATACGCTCGCGTGCTACCGAACCACTTTCCGACGTGGCGATCACCGCAGCAACAACGAAATGCAAAAAAAACGCCGGGTGCATCTGCATCATTCCAAGGCATCCAGCAGCAGCAGCAGCGTCCGTAGTAGCATGTTTTGAAAAATTCTTCAATTAACTTTATTTACGATCGCAATGGGACGATCACGAGATGCGGCCAGGCGTAACGACCGGAGGGAAAATCTTCAACATCAGCATGCCAAAACCGCGGTAGGTGGTCGTTGACTGTCAGACCCTGGGGCAGTAGATAATCCATACACCAGGCTGACAGTGTCCTATCTCTTTTTGACCCCCGTTGGTCGATAGTGGGCACGCTAATAAAGGATTTCAATTACTCCCGCGTGTAAAGCATTGTTTAGTGGCTCCCCCCTTCTCGTCCATTCCATTCGTCCACATCCCTAACGAGACCGTGTAACATAACGACAAAAAGTCATGTCAACTAGATGGCCCCAAATGTACCCCTTCTATTCGTCGCAGTATTTTGCTACGAAAAAAGTTCGCCAGCTCTAACGACCAAAATCGATTCCGACACCAAAACGCGAAGTGCAAATATTAAGCCCAAACGGGCAGCAGTACAGTTTGAGAGCGTATAAATTATGAGAATTTATGTTCTGCCGCGTTTAATTTTATAGCCCGTTTTTGGCCGTTGATTAGAAACCCGGAACCAGCCAAATGGACACGTGAAATGAAGTGTGAGGGCGTGCCTCGTACCGGCGGCATGTACTTTGTCAGCATTTTGTGACAACTCCTGGACGTACGCGAATTTTGCAGTTTCCGGATGTTTTGGGGCCATGAACTGCAGCAGTGGAAATGCTAACAACACGCAAACCAAACACCACCGGCACAGAAATTGGAGCTTTGGGCTGTTGATTTTTGGCCCGGAATTATGTGTCCCAAAAATTCTAAGCTCAGGCACGAACTTCGCGCTTTATTTTCCTACACATACTACCTTCCGGTAACAAACCGCTCATAGGAAGCCTTGTTTGGTTTTGTAACAACCGATGTATACGCTCCATTAGCGGGGGTCTAAGCTGGGCTCGTTCTAATCCGGGTGCTAGTGCGTCCGATTGATTGGAACAACAGCGAACGTAACTTTTATTTATGGCAATCCGATTACAATCCCACAAAACCGCTCCGTAATCCGGCAAGATAAACTAGGCAATGTGGATGTAGAGAGCTCAGGATCTACCACCGGGCTACTAAAAGTGCTAAAATACAGAGATTGATGTGTGGAACATGGAAGTGCTTTCGAGAACCTCTTTACCGTGTGTCTTGGAACTGTGGCGCTTTGGTGATCATAAAACCGTAAATGAAGAAAACCTATGCATTATCATACGCATAAAACTCACCGGAAACGGGTTAAATTCCACTGAGCCTTTAGTCTCCGGTAACTAAGACTTGAGCTCATAACACATTCGGTACATTAAGTTCCACCCAGAAGAGAACTGACGTCACACACACAGACATCATCAGCAACGGGGAAGGAAACATTCATCAATTTGCTACCCGTTTTCTCTCAACAACTATAACCTCCCCGGGTCCTGAACAACCAACAGGACCAGAACAAACCTTACAAGAACAGCGTTTTATCGACACACAGGTGTACAGCCATGAACTACTGGATTTTGCAAACGGAAAACCAAACTAAAGCTACCGACTGCAAGTGGCAACAAAGTGACCAAAGAAGTTCTCCACTATCGACTTGGGCAATCGTTATTACGATCGTTTAATTACATCGCACACCCGCTCTCTCTCTCTCAGCCGCTGTACGACTTTGAAACGTAAATCTTGTCCACAAGACTCGTACCAAAACGATAAGCACACGCCTTTTCACACCTCACCGGGACTAGTGCAATGCGATACCTTTCCTTTGCTGCTTGGGACACTGCCGGGTTTGCTTGGAACCGGTACGGATAGCGGTGACAATCGGGTGGCAAAAGAGCGAACGAACGGTTTGCAATCCTGACTTTTATCCTGATTCATTGGGTGGATTATGTCGGGCGGATGCATTATTTATACGCCTGGTGTCTGGATTTTGTTTTTTCTTCGGCGTTTTTAATTTAGTTCCTGCTAGCCACCGGTACACTGGCGGTGATTTATAGGGTGGAAAGGAAAAACTTTTCCCCGTTCCACCTAACGAGTTGCGAGTAAGAAAGCATGGGTGAGGTACGAAAAACACGAAGTTTATGAAGTTTGCATGAGAAGATTTGTCGTTTAATATACTACGAATGTTTTTATTGGCCAAATAGTCACTCTGAAACACGCTCGACGAACGGGCTTGTATAATTCTAGGTCATGGAATTGAAGATCTCTTACTAGTACCAGATATTCAGTTAAGCAATATATTTGAGGCATAAACAGTTAACAAGAGAGCCTTAAGCATGCCTCAGAAGGACATCTGAATGAACATGACTTCCTTTCTCTTCATTTTAAACTGTACCGATTAGTGCTGCATGATGAAGATCTCTGTTCCACAACAACAACCAAGCAAAATTCCTGCTTCACCCCGATCGTGAAATCGTGAGTTCCAATTTCTGAGAGGCCTTCACACCAATTTCTGTGAGTACGCGGTGCCAACCTACAACAAACTAGCATTATTTTCGCCACAAAATTCACTCATCAGCCTGCAAGCACCCAAACATATTGTTCGACAAATCGTGCTGTACAGATTATGCCTCGTATAATACCATTCCGGTGAGGTTTGTAGTAATCCGCCGCTTGGTAGGATAATTACAAGCCATTCATACCGCCGCTAGTTCATGCGAATTTCCGACGTCTAGTAAACACTTACTTAATCTGCACAAGAATACACGGGTTAGTACTGTTGCGGCGCCAGTCTTAAGCGATAATAATACAAATCTTCACCCTCGCAGAGTACTGTTGTGCCTCGGCAGAGGGTTTTTTGCACATCGCTCAACTGCTACTGCTGGATGGGTGAGAAAACCTCGCTTTTAAAACGCCCACCTTAAAAAACGTAAACATAAAGCTCTCACCGTAAATGCTTGGGGGATGCATTTCTCTGGCTGTAATTTCCTGCCCGATACCGTTTCCCTAAGGAAATTGTTGGAGAGAACAGGAGAACTTCGGCGACGTACACATTCTTGGCTTTTTCGCACTTGGAAGCGATAGCAAGGTTAGCACATTGTAGTGAAGCAGCCTGCTTCCTGCCAGCAGGGATTAAACCCGATCCAAATGGATCATCACTCTATCTCTCAGGTCGTGACGCTACCTATCAGAACGGTCAATTAGGTTCGGGCGAAACACGTGATAGGTGCTGAGTGGTGTGGTTGGACGCCCATTGGCGATTGGCACATTTCATCCGATAATCCGGATCAACCGTATTTTCCTAAAACACGCCACAACTCGGTCACGGGAGGCTACCCCATACTCCCAAAACCCTCAACAAGTAACATCTGATTCGTAGCAGGAAGACGAAGATGATGAACGCCGATCATGGTCGGCCCATGCTACACCCATCCGTTGTACCGTAGCTCGTTATTTACACTCCCGTTATGGCTATTCGCCTTCAAAACGTTCCGTTTCCACTTCACACACACATGTTCTGGCCCCTAGGAAGTAGCTTCTAAGCAGGCACCCAAACCAGAAATTAAAGATATGCAAAAAGCCAAACCTCGTGTACAAGAAACATACAATTCTCACACACATTTTTTTTTGTTTGCCTGCTGCGGCTTTCCGGAGAATCCGGAATCCGGGAATGTAAATGGAAAATATATGTTGCTCGATTATGGCACAGATCGAACTATTTGCATTACGTCCTCCATTTACTTTTTTGTTGCTTTCTACTGCCACCGAGTTCCACCGGATGGATTCCAGTGCGTTCTGGCGTTGTAAGGCTTCTGTGCCGGTGTGTTACGGAACTATGAAGGGTGTTAACTTGAGGTTTAATAAAAAAAAAACGCCATAAAAACGCTGTGTATTTGCACCTGGTGGTGCACGAGATTTTTATGCGCTATCAAACTCGTACCCGCTGCCTACCGGATGTCTAATAAGCAACACCGCAATACGACGTTGCGTACCATTTTCGAGGGTATAAACTTTTTTTTGCTACGAAAGTGGTTTAACTCGTTCACTCGTGCGTTAGGTACGGATCTCGTGATCTCCAATCTCCATCGCGCTTTATCGCTTCTCCAACACTCAGCTAAGACCGTTCTTTGCGCGTCGACTTGATGCGATAGAAAGTTCTCCTTACCGAAGCTTTATCTTATCGCGAGTTCGCAACAATACCCGGGAACCTGAATCGATAATCGTTGCTGCGAAATTGGTGGAAAATTTGAGGCATTCAATTGCATACCGCCTAGCGAGGATCTAGTCTCTACCTATTCGCTGGCGTCCCCTGACGCAAGGAACAATCTTACATCGCGCGCCGGCAAAACAATCGAATCGCGAAGCTAAAGTGCTGCTGGAAAGTAACACCTGAGCGAAAGGAGAGTCTGAGAGCCGTATAAACCCTAAAAAGGGTTTATCTTGTACGCCCTCGCCGACATCCACAGCACACACACAGAGCAAAAAACCCCTTTGCAAAACCTTCCCAATCAGCGACTAGAACGCAAACGCACTTTTGGCGTTGTCGAGTGCTCCGCGTGCCGCGCGGGCTCAGAGAATTCGGTCGGAGTTTTTATGAGGCGGATTAAAAGTAGGGCTCCGATGCTTTTAAGGGAAAGCTTAACGGTTGTTTAAGTGCGGCTCGTCCGTCCCTTAAGCGATCCTCCTCCGCCCGCTAGGAACAAATGTCGGTGAGCAAATTTTGTGCACAGTTTGGCCATCTTCTAAGCACCGACCGTCCGGCGGCAGATTGGCATTTTACCCCGAAAACTAATTTTTACCGTCGGTCGGTTTACTTTCGATCGATTGACCGAACGCACCCTAGCACAGCGCCCGGTGGGTCATAAAAACGGGATTCTGTGCTTCCTGGACGCGTGTACATTTTGTACTGGAGAGATTTTTTGTTCGTTCGGGTTCACAATGAAGCTCACCGCGTTTTTTTTTATTTTGCGTCTCGTCGATAACAGAACTTTTCGTGAAATGAGCGCACCATTTTTATGTCCCTTCTTAGGCAATTGGATCGATTTTTATTGTGCTGCAGAAATAGTGCGGCGCCACTTTGGAAAATGGGCACCAATTTCATCGGAGCGAATTTGGTTGATCGTGCTGTTCGGCGATGGGGAAATTTTTTTGTAAATATTTCAATCACGTTCTTTGTGTTTGGAAGGCTAGTAAGAGACATTAAATGGGATTTAATAAAAGAGAGCTTTGCAGCTAACAAAAAATCTAGAAGATTTGTAATCCTAGCACCGAATAGTTTTGTCTCATTTAGTCTAGAAGAAGGTTTTTCGTACCCTGTACAGTGATGGTCATTAAAATAGAGGTGCCATATAAATCAATCTAAACACTGTGAATCATAGAAAAAAATCCTTGTTCCAAATTGGCCAACTATTACATTATAAAGCAATAAAAAATAAGTGACCTTATCATTCTTGGTTGGGGCGGCCCGGAGGTGTATCCGATAGCGGCACCGGTCTTCACACGACAGGACCGAAGTTCGAATCCCGGCGGACCGTCTCCCCGTACGCAGAACTGACTATCCAGCTACGGGTAAAACCCAAGTCATAGAAAGCTAGAAATAGCAGGCCAAGACCTACAGAGGTTGTAGTGCCAGAGAAGAAGATCATTCTTGGTAAATTTTTGACGTTTGCATCAAAAATCATTTATAAACAAAACAGCGGCAGTATCACACAATAAGGATACGCTGGAATTCTCCAGTAATACTACAATTACTGCAAGGAATATTGTAACTGCCAATACAATCATCGAGAGATATTTCAAGATCTCTTATTAGCGATGAAGATCAGCACTAGCCACAATAATATTGAAACAATTTCTACCTATATTTCAAAACTGTTCTCTCAGTATTCTGTTAGTTTACACTGACTTCATCGGCATCTCTCCTACGTAGATTTTGATCAATATGTGACGTAAAACAGAGTGTAGCAGCAGGTCATATTTACGATTCAATTTGAAGTGATTATTCCTTCGGCCGGGGCGGCCCGGTGGTGTATAGGATAACGGCGCCGGTCTTCACACGGCAGGACCGGGGTTCGAATCCCAGCGGACCGCCTCCCCGTACGCAGGACTGACTATCCAGCTACGGGTAAAACTAAGTCATAGAGAGCTATCAATAGCAGGCCAAGACCTCACGAGGTTGTAGTGCCAAGGAAGAAGAAGAAGAAGATTCCTACTTCCAAAACGCAAAATATGTTATTAGGTTTGGACTAAAAGAAGCATGGTAAATTTATCTGAATTTTGTCCTGTTTTTAAGTAACGATAATAATGCAGACTATAATTATTATTATGAGCTATGAAACTAGACGACCTGTCTTTAAAGATGTCATTTGAGCCAGGATTTTTATGATTTTAAAATTAAAAATGATTTGAAATATGTTTCTTCTTTGATCAAATCTTGAAGTTGTAAATTATGCACGGTTTTTAATAGGTATGTAAAATTATTTGATTTTAATTATATTATTATTTTATTATATTATATTTATATAAACTGATCCCAAATAATGCAAAGAATTTCATCAAGTGGTAAATTGATATTAAAATTTGAAAAAACAGGAACAAAAGAATACTAGTTTAAATTAATAGTTTTACTTAGCCTTAGTTTAATGACCACCACTGTACAAAACTACACCATAACGTACTCTTATGTCAATATTACAACCACAAGCAATACGGCAATAAAATGCATTTCAAGAAAACAAATAAATTCTACATTTAAGCACAACCATTGCTTCATTAATTTTGTATCACATTTCTGCCCATTTCTGCATGTAAGTAATAACTAACTTTGACATGTTTACGTGCGTAAAGTATAAACGCCACCCCCGTACTAGGGATGTGTGCCTACACAATCCATTTTAATTAAGTATGCTTCGTCAGAAATCGTATCGTCCAGGTTTTCTGCAAAATGTTTGCCAACTGTAATTGTTGTGAATTCTACCCGTCCGGTGTACGACTCTCATATTACACTAGTTTGTCAAAGCGGAAACCTCCGGACCTCGAGTAGTGTAACCTTCGATACGATCCAGCCATTACTGTTTTGGTCCGGGCAGGCATGGAGGCAACACCAAGGCAGCGTCTAGCGGTACAGATAATCACACAGAAATTAATTGGCATAATTTACACTTAAATAAACACTAGCATCATCCCGTAGCCGGGCTGGGTCGTGTGCGTCGTATGTACTGATTGCTGCCACTTCCGTCTGGAGAAACCAGTTCCACTTGGGCATGTGTTGGGATGGCTGTTGGCCTGTAGAACTTAAGCTCCGGAGTGGAAAACCGGCATTGCGTAGAGCAGCAATTAATCACTTCATCGAAGCTTTTCCATTCGCAACAGACGCATACGAAACCGGGCAGCTCTATACTGCGTTTCGAAGCTAAACACGGGGAGTGTGAGCTGTAACATTTGTGTTCTAAAATTTCAATTACTACCAGTACTTCGTCCTGTCGCTCTTTGTTTCTTTCGTCTCCGCTTCTCTAGATGGAGAAGAATTGAGGGAAAACTTTGACTCTCTGCGTCTCTGGATTTCTCTGTGTAAACCTCGTACAAGTGTGCTCCACGCAGCCAGACTTCAAATCGAATGCTAAATGATGCTTGTACTCGAAAATACTCACACACCCAGAGGTGAACACATAAAAAACGGCAGCATTAAGAAAGCTTCTTACCGTTAAAGGCGCAACGACAAACTTCCCGTCCAACCCGGACGACGACTCGCCCGGTAAACACGCCTGCCAGGCAAAGTTTATGGCTCATTTAAATTAATTGAAATATTTACATTTTATTGCGCACATGCTTTAATTAATAAACGTCGTCGGGTAACATGCGTTCGTAACCGACGACGTTCGGCACGAGCAACGAAGAAACACGGAAAACCGGGAATCAAGAGATCTCCGACCACCTTAATGTTTGGGCCGGTGTTGCTTGTGCCAACGGTTAAAACGGGTATTTAGACGACCTTGCAGCCAATGCGCCATCGGGCCTTAGCATGGCCTGATTTCGTGTCTTCTCCAGTGTTGAGAAACAACTTTCCATACAACTACTCCCGGTTGGCTCGCTTAAGCCATTTCCGAAAAAAGGGCAAACTTCTTCTCGTGCTCGGGTTCTTGCGGTCCCGGACGCTACATGAGCTGATTAAAATGACAAAAATCAACCCAGCCAACGTGTAGTGTGTGTAACAGACCGCCACCATCCTTGATGAGCACGTTTGCCCAGGCGGAAAACGATAACAGTTATTCCAGTTGACTTTCGGCATGCTCTTGAACAGGTCCCACCACAATACTCTGAAGGACTTCGTCCTCCACTGCCAAATACAAAAAAGAAGACTTCTTGTTTGGTATGCAAATTCACTCCATTAGGCAAAAGTTTATCTCCTCTTTAGGATGCGCTTTCAAAGTCATCCGTATGTGTGCCATAGTTGCTCGCGTGCGAAAAGGACATCGAATCGGACACAGCACCTATCTTCCAGGGAAAAGTTAGCTGGTGGACTGCTCTTTCGACACTCGTTTCGGAACAATCAACCAAAAAACAGACAAAGTTTGCTTGCACTCTGGGGAAATTATCTGACTTCGTAACTTATTGCTAAACGAACACCATTCAAGTGTGACCCCCCGATCGCCGAACAGAGGTTCAGAATTTACGGGACAATTACCGAAGCAGCCAGTTGACCATCATCAGCTCCGACTTCCGACGGCACACACGTTGGAGCAATCGTTTCCGTAAGGATTAAAAGGTCACGGTAGCAAATGCCGGGTACAATTAAACTTCGAGTGACTTCACGCAAATCTCAAGCCGTACATCTCGAGCATCTTCCACTATTTAGACGACTATCGAAAGAGCCATTTTTCGATCAATTCTTTCCGGGTAGATATCAACAAAGAACGTGCATCGAATTCTAGGCAAACGTATAAACAGTGTTTAAAAATAGGAAGCCTCCATATGGTTGCAAGCCGGCCGAACATCCGGCCCCCCTAAAAACTTCGAACCCAACTTCCGCTTCATCAAGCTTCGTCTGTTCGGTGTTGGTTTATGAATATTACAAAGCAATTGCCGTTTGCCGTTTTGGATTATTTACAGTACAGTTCCGTACCCCGACAGCGGACGAAAATGGTTCCCCATACAGCCGTCGGAACCCTTCTTGCCAACACAAACACTCTGTCGGACAAAGATGTTGTAGCATCCACAATGCTATACATATGCTGAACCAAACTTTCGATATAGCACGAGACAGTAAACATCAAAACTGGGACAGCAGGTTAATACCCCACAATAAAAACATAACAGAAACAGCTTAGTGCCATTACGAACACTACGAACGCATGTAATGTTGTTGAAGGCGTTCTTCCGGGATCGTTTCCATTTTGTAATGGTTTATGGTAAGAGTAGCTATGAATATGTTTGTGCGAATAAAAAGGCACACATTCCCAATTGACAACACCACTTTCAGTTGCAATCGAATCACGCAGCATAAACCGTTCCTCGTAATGGCCATTACCACCTAAAGGCGCTGAGATTGTTTGTAATTTCACATTACGATTTTTATGTGTCGTTTTTGTTGAAGCTCACTTTTTTCCCCCATTTCCGTAACCATATTCTTTTCAAACTGCAGCAACGACAGCATTCTGCGAATAAATCAGTGCGGGCAAACAACATCGCGCAATTCAAATCCGACAAAATGCAAACACACTCGGCGAACAGGCGAAATATACATAATGCCACATCATAAATAATCATCGAAGGTGAAAGCCATAAAATCGATCAATTACGTGATGGCTTTGATTAATTGAGCACTGGTAGAGTGGGCTGTGGGAGGAGACGATCAACTGATGCATGTATTCGTGCATTTTTTTTTTTCTTAGATACACACAATAACAATGTATTCGGTCAACGATTGGCATGTGTAATGATGGGATATTTGTTCGCGCAAAATTGTTATTGTTTTTATAGCATCAAAATTGGAAAATTATTACTAGCATCCAATACGGGTCATTAAGCAATTCGAGCTGGATGCTGATCGTCAAACGTGACGTGGTGTTTGGGGTGTTTGGTTTTGTAATTTACAACCAATGTGGTGTGGTGATAGATGCATTCCGTCGGCCGGGGATAACGAAAATAAACACTAATTATAATTTGAATCATAAAATAACGAAACCATAACATTATGCGGGTTGCATAAATCGTTTTGTTGATCGATGTTGTACGAGGAATTAACATATTAAGTGCAAGTTATTGAACGGATGAAAACACTAGGAAAAACCGAAAAAACTAGCAAAAAAACAGGATACAAAATGGTACATGTTTACACTTTGTTTCTAAATATTTTGTATTTCCAAAGAAATAAAAAAAACATTATGGAAAGAAAGATAAAAAAAAGTATTAAGCAAACAATTAAAAATACAGAAACTGCGAGCAAAAACTAAAACAGGTATACATAAATGCAAACCGAAACGTTAAAAAAAAATAAAATTTAAATAAGCAAGCTAAAATGAAACAGAAATAATCTAAATTAACTTTAAATCAAATAAAAAAATCTCACAATAAAAGCAATAAATTGCTTAGAAAAAACGAAAAAAATACAAATATTAATACAGTAACAAGATCAATAACAAAAACAAAGAAAAAAAAGATGCAAAATAGTTCAGACGTTCAGATATAGCGGCATTAAACAAAACAATTCAAAAACAAAAATCCATTACCATAACTTACAATGCTAAAACATTTACAAAATATCGAACTTTTCACCTTTTGTTTTAAAATAAAATACAAAAATATTAAAAGAAACAGCATTTAAGAAAATAAAAGACATCGAAAAAAATGTAAAGCAAAACAACTGAACAAATTTATGTTCAAATTACTATTCAGTAGAACTATATATGAAACAAAGTACAACAAATACACATAAAAAACGAACAACAGTTTCATCAAAACACATGAAAGGAAAAATAACATGATAATTATGCTGATAAATATCAATCAAGAATAAAAATGTTCATTCAACCGGGTTTTAATGTTCAAACAAATAAAATTTAGTAACAAATAACCAAAAAAACGTATAAAAACAGATGACATTACGTAAATTTAGTTAAAAACTTAATGACAAAACAAACAAATAAACAAATAAGCATGTAAAAAGTACTATCTAATTGAATTATACGAAACTGTCATTTAATTCCAAGCAAAGCACAATTAGGACTGCCAATTAATGGAAAACCCCAACGTGAGGCTGCTCCTATTTTGCGCCATACCATGCCAAAGACACTTTCATCTTCCACTCCTGTCAAGCGCTTAAAAAAGTGAAAAGTGTGCTCACCATCGGTGGCAAAAAAAAAAGCCCACACCACAACCAAACCGGGCGTCATGATACGCGTTCACGCTTAATTCTTACGATGCTTTGCGTGCCATTCGGAAGGTACAGGTGCGCATAAATCAGCACAAAACTGCACCCGAGTGCCGGTGTCTAGGTTAAACAGGGCAAACACGATACGGTTGCGTATGCAGGCAGTAGGCGCTCGGAAAAAGCAATAACCAGATCGTGCCACACTACTCGGATGCTTCGCTTTCACTGACCGCGGGGACTAGATTTCATGCAAATCGGCTACACACCTTATCAACGTCATTACACTACATCCTACCGGTACCAATTATTTAGTTTTCCTTGCGCCATTGCGTGTACTTTCTTTCACGCTCGCAATTGCAACAGGTTGGAAAGGCCAAAAGAGCCAAGAGAAAAATCAACCACCCGAAAAAACTGTGTTGGAAATAGCAAAGCTAACCCGCTTCTTCATCCGCACTTTCTTCGTAACACGATTTAGCGCGAAAGGCCTGTTAGCGATTGGTCGATCGCCTCGAGCCCGCCAAACCCTCGGTTCATCTGCATCGCGTGACAGCTGAAGCCTCCACCAGTCCTACGATACCGGGGCCAAGGCGTGGCGAGAGTGTTGAAATGGGTGTACTGCCTTGCGGTGGAAAATAAATGAACAGTTAGAAACAAATAGGCAAACCGTGGCGCGGCGCACGAATTAGCAAACGTGACACCGGCCGTACCGGAAGGCGTGTACACGTAAAAGATAGGTCAGCCGCACGTCCCTAGGCAAGTGGCGATAATCTAACCGTTTTCGCGAAGTCGCGTTTTCCGTTGCGTGCGAGTGGCATCTTTTCCGGGAAAATGCTCCCCTTGGGCGGCTGGAACCGCCATCCGTCGAAGAGGTAACAGGATTGCAAGCATGTGTTGTTCGAGCCTTTAAACCAATTATGTCGAGCATCTTTCATGGCTAGCGAGAATCGTCCCAACCCTTTGAGAAGGCAGAGCAGCACGTGGATTAGGTCCACCTGAAATGCAGCGGACACCCGGTCTGCTAAATGACACAATTCGTGCCGAGAAGCCTGGCAGCATCCCGAATGTGTGATTAAACGATGTGTACCGTCTGCGCCGGTGACGCCAATGTCCACAAATCACCCAGGCATCGGTTGGGAGCCGCTGCCTAGAATTTGTATGCGGGCCTTTGATGGCTTTGAAGTCTGATACCGGGGAGCGTAACTACACATACCGCCCGCAGTTAGCGACATCCCCCACAGGTCGGGTCCAAAACCCGGGGATATAACAAATCGTTCTGTCTCGAGTTCTGGTTCGCTCCAACCATCTGCTGTTGCGCAACAGGTGTCGCCGTGTGAAGCGTCCGGACGAAGCGTGCACAACCTACCGGGATCGATAATTCATCGATCCGAGCGGGCCTCACGTGAGAATATTCCCAGTGCATCGGTGCGATTGAAGACATGGGTTAAGCGAGGCTTTGCCACTCATCCATGTCTATCCGGTTCCGCTTCACAGCGGCCCGGTAAGACACACGCACGGCGCAAAACTTCCCAAAGACGCGGGACTAGATTTAATTAAGTGGAAAAATGACAAGACCGCAGCCATGCGGTGATGGATGCTTTCTCGGATCGAGGTTTTTAATGGTCTGCCAATCAGCTAGCTGTCAGTGTGTGTGTGTGTGTGTGCAGTGTCTCTTGCGAGGGGGAGAGCAAGAAGGATTCGCAGGAATGTCTACGAGCACAGCTGTTCTGACAAGGGTAGCCGCTTTATTGGTTCAATAGAATATCGGCTCCCCAAAAATCTTCCTTCGCTCTGGTCGCTCTCTATTTTTAGGTGGCAGAGTTTCTTCAAGGACTTAAATATAGGTTCCATTTTACAAAACGCCAACAATAGACAACTTCCGCTTCAAGTAGCGCACGTCAATTGAACGGCACACAGCTCCAGGAACACAAAATCCAATCACGACAACTAGCTCAACAGTAGTAGCTTCTGGGTACGCTACACACTATCAGCTTGATTTATCACCCAAACTGATCGGCTGTCGTGTTTGTGCTGCTGGAAATTATAATTTTCTGCCACCGTTAAACTGTTGTGAATCATTTCCTTCCATTCCAATCTCGACTGTGAGGTAAGTTACCGGCATTCGGTGCAGTGAAAAATTAAGATTGAGTAACTCAGAGCGCCCTTAAGCGTACCGGAGATATCACGATGTAGACTTTGTTCGACTAGCGGCTATGCTAGCGCTATGGTTGGATAAATTGTATTTATCTCTCAGTTTCCATCGGTCCTTTCGGTTGGAACGTTGTCTGCCCGGATTGTACACGGCAATATGTTGCAACGAGAAACCGCCCGAACATGGCGGTTGCACTTGTTCTCTCGAAGTACAAACACAGGCTACTGCAAAAAAGAAAACAAGAACACAACAGTATAGTGCCGATATCTTTGGTCAAAGAAAAAACATCGAACCGGATAAAGGATAACATACCATCAAACACGCTAGACCGGCGACAATTGTAAGCCAACTTTTTCCGCACTCCCGGGTCCAACGGGTCGCGGGCAGATTTTTCCGATTTGGATTGTAACGATTTTTTCGCCTCACGTTGTATTATCGCTCGCTTCGAATCTGAGCTTTATTTTCGTGTCCTGTCGTTTCCCGCAACGCCGAGCTCCACCATTTGCAGCAGGAAACAACCGACAAAACGTCAAACACAAACTTAACGAGAACTCTTTTTCTGCAGCACCGAAACCCCCGGTCGTCGCTTAAGCCAACCACCATTTCATCGGTGCTGTGGCTCTCTCGGGGAAAATCGAATCAGTAGCCACACCAGCCACGACAGCGAAGCTTCGACAATAATCTTGTAATGCTTCCCGACATCACCACGGTGGGGGATTTTTTTTTTTCGGTGGGCCCACTAATGGATTCTCGATAAGATTATCCCGCGAAACCTTGAGCAATCGAAGCCACTTTCCGGCAGTAGGGCAGGCCCTGATCGATCGTTAGTGGTTTGAAATTTAAACGTCACACATCCATATTAATGACCTTTCCTGTCAAGGCGGACCCGAGCAGAAAGCTTGAGGTGAAGGCCGATGTTTCGATTTCAATTTCTGGGTAAGAGTGGACGAAAGTAAAGCAGCAACAACAGGAATAAAAAAGAGTTGGAACTTAAAACGTGGGTCAGAAACGTGACGCGAAATTTGTTTGAAAATGAAGCCGAGGATTGGAAGTTGGATTCGGGACAAAATATTGAAATTTAATTTCCAACCAATTTTCCAGCTTACGAGGGATTGAAGCGCACGTGTAGCAAGTTTGCGCGAAATTACCCATTCAATGGGGGATGTTAGTTTTAAATTCAATTTTTGGCGTAAAGTTAATGAAGACTTCGAGCTGTTTATGAGGCAGCTTTTAGTGAAGAGTAAAATACAAAGTATCTTGTTAGGAGATCTTAATCGGTATTGGGGGTCTAAGCCGATAAATTGATTATATATCAGCATTGAACCTTGTCCCTCAACTGATAACGTTGGAAAGGATTTATTCAGCTATCAAAACGAGTTTTTAAACTCCCAACTAGATTTAGAGCTATGATGAGTCTTTCGAACATCCTTACTCTATCCATAGGTCACTGGTTCATATTCCTTTTTGAAGAAATAATGTTCGGATAGCTCCAACTCGCGCGTACTCATCGTTCTTGCTCGTTTGGTAGTACTTAGCCTTCTGATTTTCATTTTTAAAATGCATTTGTATAACCTTTATCGTCAAGTTACACTAATACTAATACTTTTGTGACCTAAGAATTCATGTAATGCGAATTGAATACTTATTGACGCAAATAGTCCTTCAAGGCTGTTCAAGAGATCCCTGCGGATATAGCTCCAAACAGAATCGATGTACCTAGACAAACTTCAATGTTGCCAACAGCTTATAAAGAATTATCCAACAGTTGTTGACTCAACTTCTCGCGTGAAAGAATTGCTCTTATTTGTGTGCACCTTTTTCCGATGCAATAAAATCCCATCACCGTCCAAGGATTTCGTTGAACGAGTTTTCCAGCGCAAATTAATGCAGGCGATAAAATTGCCCATAAATACTAATATTACTCAATCCCGTATAAGCTCGCCTAGCCAGCGCATTATGATAAATCTAACCTCTCAGACCCTTCCTTACCCCTGCAAGAAACGGATCCCCAACAAAACTCCGCGCGAAACTAACAAGCTCCGGTGTGTGTGTGCGCGCGTGTGTCTATTTTCTCGCGAAACCCCATCACCAACGCGAAGGATAACTAACACGTTACAAAGTTAATAGCGGTTTTATTGATTCAGACAGACCCCGTACACCTCGCGCTCCTGGTTTCCTGGTGGTCCCTGTCTTACGACTTGGCACACGAGCCGTCGGATCATATCAAACATGACCGGAGCCGCAAGTTGAACGATGCAAATATGTGCACACAAAGGCAGAGCGATGTAGAAAGCAGACACGCAGAGAGTTGGGTCGTAAAAACTGCAGCTTTATCGCATGCCCAGACACGCACAAACACACACACATGCGACGAGAAGGGTTCAATTAAACGGCGGTCGCTATTCGTGACGAGTTTCAATAAAGTTCCCTCCACACAGTTTGGGAAAGGGTTGGCATTTTATCGTATACGTTGTGTTGGGAAGAAGGGGTGGAGAGTTCCCCTACTCAACTCCACCAATTCCAATTCCACCTTCCCCACCGTTTATTAATGAGTGAGACGGCTCGATCAACACCTTGGATGATCCGGACCTGAAGGTGGCTAACGAGTGACAGCGAACTTGACCCTTCCGTCCACTTGTTTGTGGCTCCCGGTGTTTTCCATCCATCGCAACTCTTCAAGAACCACACAGGTGTGTAGTCGTAAGTGCACACACACACACAACTTCATACTACTATCAGAAAGTTCGACCGTTGCGGAATTTCCCTAGAATCCCTGTTCCTATTCCCCAGGTGATCGCAAACACTTACCTTCAACTTTTCCCAGCGCCAGCACAAATATGGTCTGCACCGCCGGAATAGCCCACGCCACCAGATGGAACAGGTGCGAACGGCTCTCGATCGCTTCGTGGCCCCACTTGAGACCGGCCGCCAGGAACCAGGCCAGCGCTAGGCAGGCCCACCACGCGAACGCCGCCATACAGCAGAAGTACAGCGCCATGAACAGCACCGTGCACGACGTTGATTGACGATGGCCCTGTGGAAAGAAAAATACAAACACACACTGCATTAGTGGAGAAGTTCTCTTGGTATGGAGAGCGAGAGAGAGCCGGGTTTTGATATCGGGTCGGGTTCGAATCGCAAGAATCGCGAACGTACACGCTGGGCGGGACGTTCGAATTTAAATTACAAAGCATTTGCTGTACGGGGGTTTTGTGGACCGTTAGCCATGTTGCTGACCAACGGTAGCCAACAGGCACGGCAAGTGCACAGACCGGGTCCTGCTGTTGCTTCGGTTGATTATTATCTAGAAAGTATGCGTTGATTTTAACGTGAGCTAATAATATACCGCGCAAGAATTGTGTTCGGGTTTGCCGATGGTGTAGGCGCATGTTGGTTGGAGAGATAAATTTTATCTAAAATGTATTGCGTAAGCCGTGGGCATCGGGTGTACATTCCTCAGCACGTTCAG
The DNA here is from genome assembly GCA_002091835.1 of Anopheles maculatus. Lineage (NCBI taxonomy): Eukaryota > Metazoa > Arthropoda > Insecta > Diptera > Culicidae > Anopheles > Anopheles maculatus. The sequence continues at coordinate 326,415 of KZ061555.1, forward strand.
CAGGAATTTTGACGTTTAAAGAGAGATTCTTATGACTCTTTTTCAGACGAAGAACTTGGAGTTTTTTTATATATTATTTACATTTAACAATATCAAATCACGTCAATTTATGAACACTATCAATATACTTAAAAAACAATGAACTCTTAAGTTAATTCTTCAGTACACTGACCAAAATATAAACGTTCATTTATAAAAAAAAATAAATAAGTTTCGAACAAACATCTTACATGATAGAAAGTTTACCACTTAAAAAAAATTAGCACATAAAGAAGACTAAACCCAAAAATTCTATTTGTATAAAAGTGAGAAGAAATATGAACAGCAGAAAAGAACAAATAATCGATGTAATCATAGGAATCTTTACTGAAACTGACTAAAATGCTCAATAAACAAGACAAGTATAACGAAAACATAATCTTCACTGATTAAACATGAATAAAATGAAATAAAAGAACATGAAAATAGAACAGATCATGACCAAAAATGCACAACCTAAGTAAATTAAATAGTCGAAGTGCAAAACAATATCAATGTAAACTAGATATGTAAACTTCAAACAAAATTAAATAAGCATCGGAAAATGAGAAAAAGATATTTAATTGAACATAACATATAATAAAAAAAGAATATCAAGTAACAAATATAATAAAAAAGCAAAATAGACAGAAGAATAAATGAATGATTAAACATTCAAAACAAAGAAAAAAGAGAAAAAATGTATATAAAAAGAAAAATAAGAGGAAATTTATATAATAAATAGAAATAAAAAGAAACAAGAAAAAATAATCAAATAGCAAATACATGAATACATATAAATTGCATAACTAGATGATTCTAATCATAAACTTTGCTTAATAGCCAAACGAAGAACATTACCCGTGTATTTGCGGTCAGATTGGTCCATTTATTTTACGCAAACCGCCGCACCATAAAAAGCCCCATCACCATCTCGTACCATAACGATCGAAACTGTCTGCCCTTACGAATGCCGAATGTTTCTATCATCCGCAAAGCGCAATACTCATGATAAATTACAGCCCGGGCGCTCATTTACATTCAGCACCAGCGCGACGACCATCGGATTCATCGTGCTTAACCGATAAATGCTCTCACGGCTCACGATCGACGCACGAACTTTGTGCGCGATTAATTAGAATTCACCAAGCTGTATAGTCCTCGCGCTTCCGGCAGCAGCAGCAGCTCCGAAACACCGAAAACCATTGTGTAAGCTCGGGGGGAATAGCTTCGAACGATCGAAACCTCCAAAAAAAAGCGAAACCTCCCCAACTCCAAGTGAATCGATTCGCGTGGGCACCATTTGAGTGAAGCAGCGGATCAAGCAGTCAGACAAAGTCGTTCCTTTCTTAATCGAACCAAGCGGTTCGTGACATGAATTCGTTAATCTTCTACCCGTCGCATATAAGTGCCGTTTGAGGCGGGTGTGAACCGTGGAGAGCGAACAAAAAAAAGAGTATATTTTATCGTGCGACGGTAGGATCTATTGGAGCATGAGGCGTCCGGCAGATGGAGGTGTTTTGCGAGTGGGGCCAAGAGAGAGAGAGGGAGGAAAAAAAACAAAGTTCTGTCTGTCAGAAGCTTAATGGTGTATATCCTATTACAAAGCGTTCGACCATTGGCACCGCGTGTGTTCAAGTGTAATTATCAGTTAGTGGTTGATATTGAAAATTGTCTACTTCAACGAGCATTTTTTTTAATTAAATCAACAGCCCCGTCGTGACATAGAGCTGCAGAAACAAAAGGCTCCACAAAAACGATGATGTGTTTTATATAATATGCTCATTGGGAGATTAATGATAATTCCAGATTTTTTGTTACCCCACCTATAGAAGTGGTGTGTTATTTTTAGTGGGAAAATACAAATTTAAAACACATTTTTTTTCACATGCAAAATGTGCTGTGATGGATTTTGTTACCACAACTAAAACAACGCTTTAATTTTAATTAAATTTACCATAAAATTTTCCATTTCAAAGGTTAAAAGAGATAAAAAAAACACAGGTAAAACATTAAACAATTCATCACAACAATCCAAACAAAATTAAAAATTATAATTCAGAGCTATGCTAGGACTCGTTCGTTCCAGGAACCGTTCGTTACTGTTCGTCCACGGTGTTCATTTGTTTGTGTTCATTTTGGTTCATTTAAGCTACACGAAATTGCAGTTGCAGGAAAACAATCTTGTGATTGCGGAAAGTAATCAAAGACAATTTATTGAAGTGTAATAAACTTCGCAAATTGTGAAACATTATAATCAAATGTAATCCATGTTGACCTAAGCCAGATTTGTTGTAAAATTGAACGATTTGGTTTAAAATTGTCAGATTTTCAAACTGAAGTCATCACAAACTCCAATTTATAAGATAGATCGAAATAATTCGACTTAAGTATTAATTTCTGGTGTGCGGAATTTGTAGTTATCCGATATGCTTAATTGTGTTTGTATGTTTCTATTAAAAAAACGACGATGTGGTCTAACTTTAACATTTAATCAAGAAAAATATTTTTTAATCATAAAAAATACATCATTTTTATCATGAAAAAATAAAATATAAAATAAAAACAAAGCAGGAAAATATTTCCAATAGAATATAAAATAAGTAACAAGTATAACAATGCAAACACCAATTAACAATTTATAAATGAACAGTTCATCGCACAGTCTCTATTAAACTGTCTGCTCGAGATAAGGCGTCAAACGCTCCCAGAACGAACGGAATCCACCATAGCTGGTGATCCTAGTTACAAGCTTGCCAAACGCACACACACAACTTTGTAATAAATCCTTACATTGCACCGTACAGACAGATGGAAAACGTATAAACAAATAAAACAACCATTTAATCTGCTATCATAACAATGCACTCCGGCTCCGATTCTACGTACTGCCATCAACATGTTCACACAACTTCAAAGCAAGATTAAATAATACATCGTTACAACGTGCCCCTTGTACCCGTCACAGAGACTCCGGCGAAGGAGAAACCAGTCCCCAGTAAACAGTGTTGAAAAGCATAAGTATACATTTCGCCGAACTGATTGCATCCACTCTTGCTTGCGTGTTCTGTTGAGTTAAACCTTCCCTCACCAAGACTCTGACGCGTGCGTTTGTGCCACGATTTTGCCTGACAATCGCACGCGCGCTCCACATAAAGCGTACCGGCTGCTGCATCAACCAACGATGACAACAGTGAAGGCACCGGGGCAATAACTACAATTAACTACAACTCTTTAGAGTCGGCGCGAGGTCGAGGCACCGCGTGGCACAGCATTAGGCACTTCGCGGAAACTGAACCAAGCATCGGCGGGATCTCTCTGGAATGTGTCACTAACTGTCGTACGCGGCTCGGTTGGAAGCAAAAATTGAAGTAGCAAGTGCATCCGACGCGACAAATGACGTGCAGGAGAGTTCATGAACCACCCCGCCATCATTTCGGCTGGATAAACAGTGTCATCACAGTAGTGCCGCAAAAGGTCGTAGTCTGGGCTTTCGCTTGAGTGACTGTGGACGCCGATTACTCCCGTTGTGTTACCTTTTAACTGTCTCATCTTCAAGACAGTGCCCAGGCTCAGTTTCCATTCTCTACCCAGCAACCTAGTTTGCTCAGCCTAGAACATTCTGGCCGACAATGGCGGATGGCGGAACAATGGCGGAAGTACGGCAGAACGGGACACATAGTTGTATTTAAACGAGGTCTCAAACGATCCGGCGCACTTACCCAAGAACTTCGTTCGTAACAACCGAAGAACGGGGAGAAAATGGGCTGACGAAAACAACAATAAACCGTCCTTACCTTGCACATCCTCTCGCAAGATGGCGTACCGGTAGAGCTGATAAAAGCTCGCTTTAACAACGCAAAGCCCGATTGTTTCGCCCAAGGGTAAATTTGGTTGGGCTGTGTGTGAGTGTTGCGTCATGTAACCGTTTGCCACCATCCCATCTCTTATCCGGGAAGAAGAGATTTTTTGTTTTGCTTCTCCCGGCTGTCAGAGTGCGACTTTGATGTTGAATTAATGTCGTGCAGTTGGTCGTTTTTCTTTACTTTACGAAACAGTACCCACAACAGCCAAACACACACGCTCCTCTCGTTATCAATCTCGGGACTCTGGGTTTTCAGGTTTTGGAGTTTTTTGGGGGTTGGAAGAGCTGGTACTACGACCCCCGGAGGACTACACGGCACAATCCTTTATTGCATAAATATTTATACAATAAATACGTAGAGCATGGATGGATCAACTCCAACGTTTTCTTACGTCATGTGCGCATGGGGCGCGTTCCAATTTTGGTGTTTGATGTCCTCGACTTTTTATTTGACTGCCGCAACATCACAGCAAAGTGGTTGGAGCATCGAAATGCTTTAATTAAAATTATTTCTGTAAACAAAGCGTCTGACACCCACGAGAATTCGGAAAAGTAGATCGTTGAGAGTTATTTTTGAACTCAATTGTTGCGGGTGAAGCCTTACCGACTAACACATATGCTCATTTGTATTTCATTTTGGTGATGCAATCCCAAGTATCGATGTATTTTAATTAAAGCAATTATTCTGAAGAGGACATTTATAGGAACGAAATCAATTATTTAACAATATTTTCACAGGAATTACTATAATTGGAAGTAAAATTGGGAGCATTCAAGCATTCAATTACTGCTTATTGATTTCGAATGAACCTGAGCTGTTCCGTCACATTTGTCATCATCCATTAAAACAATATTTATCTTTTATTAAGAATACTAATTTAATAACTTAACTTAACTTAACTTATAACTTATCAAAGTTATCTAAAATTACATTTTAGATCGAAAATTGAGCAAACTTTGGACACTGATTGTCTCAAATCGTTCATAATCGATTAGAATGGAAATGTTTGACAGCATTCGGGCTTGGCGCAAGTAATGTTCCGCACTGTTCCATAACAATCTCTAAACGAAACCTCTTGTTCAGACCATCCGAACGCGTCGGCTTTATCCACCGCTCCTTAACCGTCGAACACCCTTAGCCTCGTTCAGCGTAAAGGTAAAGCGCGTTACGGTTAACCGCTAAGCCCGCGTGGAACCCGTCTGGAACGATTCCGTGGTTCAAGCTGTCCCCCGGGTCTATGGGTAAGCATCAGAACATTCAGAACATCTCGCACTCTTCTGCACGAAGCATAAAGCCAGCAGTAACCTCCGGGAACGGAAGAGAGCCAGCCAAAGGAAGCTGGTGCTGCGTGTGTGTGTGTGTTAAGACAACATAACAGAAACCTCAGGCACGCGTGGAGGTATGTGCAGCAAAACGAAGGAAACATGTTTCATCCAAGATGGAAATAATAACAAAGAACTGGTTTAACCACATGTCGTTACCGGGGAGCGCTTATGGAGGGGAAAGAGATTGGAAAGGGCCCGGGAGAGAGAGAGGCAGGCCGGCCTGAGTACGCACATTGAAGTCGATTGTTTGAATCGATAGATATTGGCTACACGGCCATGTTTTCTGTGTGCGTGTGAGGCCTATCTCACATTGCCACACAGCGTGGTGGGTGAGAACGCGGTTTGAGGGTGGTTGAACTTTCCCGCTGCTCCGGACCGGGCAGCATAAGCCGAGTAGCGATGAGTACGGGACCATTCACACACGTTCATGTGCTTATGTGTGACCGCCGTTTGACGTATGCCGCGCACCCATCCGACAGGATGAATGCAGCCAACCACGAAAGAAGATGCGACCAGCCCGGTAGCACAATCAGGTCTTATCGATGTGGTCGCATCGATGCGTTTTGACGGTAGTTTCTGACACCCTCCAAAATCGACTATAATGAACTCCTCCGCAAAACCGAACTTGTGAGGGTGATAGAACAGAAACGATGATTCATACACCCCGGACGTCATGAAACTTCATTCAAGACAAGAATTCTGCACACAGACATCTTTTGTCGCCCCTAAACACATATCCACATACTGCATGCGAGATCTCATCCTTCCTCGTTAGACATTTTAAGGACACCCTAGATAGCTCGTATCCCGCACAGATGTATATTCTGTGTCCTCTCTCTCTCTCTCTTTCCAATAAATCTCCTCCTCTGAATACGCTGTCCCATTGTAAAAACCAATATTATCACTGACTGCCAAAAGTCTGTCGAGTGTCACATCCAAACACATTCGGACCGATGATTGCCCGATTCGAAGGACCAGCTCGAATCGGCAACCTTATGTGCGCACATGAGTCTGACATTTATGCACGAAAATTGACTTTGAATCGGACCACACACACAGAAAGGAGAAGTACAGAAACACCTCCACAACAGCACACGCGTCAAGCACGAACGAACCAATAACATTTGCGCCACACATTGTGCGAGGTATATGGCACCGGGTGATTGCTGCTGCTGCGGCTGCTGTCACGCCATATTCAATAAAAACCTGCCAATGCACGTAACGTCGTCTATTGGCTGGAGAATATTACATTTTCCACGTGTAAGCAATCACAATCGCAGTGAAATTGTGGAACAGTGGAGAAGTTGGGTGTGGGCAACGTGAGTCGAGCTTTTCGTCCTGTTTTCGTCGGCACCATAATTGATATCTCCAAATTATTTATCTTGATTGGAACGCATTGTGAGAGGAAAATACTTGGAACACAGATGAATATGTTTCGCCCTTTAACAATAAAGCACATCCTTCACAGGCAGCTTGGCACCCCGTCCAATTAATTTTTGTCCAGGAAATTTGTCGTACGAATCAAAGGAATTTGTTGCGCCAATATTAAAAATATTAACGCCACCTCTGATTCAATACAAATTACGTATTTATGTAATGTGAATTAACCAGAATTAAATGTTTAATTAATGGGCTGCGTGAGTAAGGGAGCACGAGCTGTAAATTACCAGAGCTACTCGTAAAGCAATAATAACTTACATGACTTCTTACACGGATCTGTCCGGAGTAAATTTAATTCCCACGAAGCAAGCGATTTTGCAACATATCTTGAGAGTACATTTTGAACTCACCGTAGTCGAGAAAGAGCCCTAAGATATTGAATAGTACCAAAACAGCTATAGGACGGTTTGTCAGAAAGATTTTTTGGGATAGAATCCACTACAATCTCTTCTTCTTTCTTGGCCTAACGACCTCTTAAGGTCATGCCTGCCATTTTTGGCTTACTAGACTTATTGTTACCGCATAGTTGGATAGTCAGTCCTCACTATGAGGGAACGGCCCAGATGAGACTTAAACCCCGGTCCTGCCGTGTGAAGACCGGCACCGCTGTCGTATCTACCACCGGGCCGCCCCACTACAATAAGAAGCTCTAACAACTGTACGATAATCTCAAAAATTGTTCAGCAAATTAAACTCATCATGACTCAAGTCACCATGTCATAAGAATAACAACAAACATTTTACTTTCAAAAGTTAAAATGACATGGAGTTAACCTCCAGGAGATCCTGGATAATTGATTAGAAGCCTCAAACTTCACTTCAAGTACTTCAAGAAACGAATTACCCTTAGCTTTATGCAAAATATGTTAGGCAGAGTTTATGACCTTAATTGCTATAATATTATAGCTCAATTCATTTTTAAATAAGTGTTTAATGAAGGATCAAAACGATGCATCAAACTTTAATATGCTTTCATTTTCATTAAAGTAGCTTTAAAGTCACGATATCTAAACAGTACAACAGAAAAAAGCATACCAAACACGATGAAGAATTCATCCCAAAACGTGTGAGAATCTTGATCTGTAGTCACAAAAATTCGCCAACACACACGCCTCAGTCCAATCCATCCATGCATTCCTTACCTGTGTGATAGTTGATAGCATTTGCATCCGTCCGAATTTGATATGCGATTGGAAGGGTTCCCGACAGGCGACGGAATCGCCGGCACCGAGTCCAGCCACATACGCACAGCCCACGATCAGGTAACATATCGCCAGAAACACTATCGGCCGTTCCGGATACCGAAAGCGGGACGAGTCGATCAGGAACGTTAAGACCTGCGAAATATAAACGAATAACAAACAAAAAATGGATGAAAATGTGAGCGTAAAAAAGAGTAGCCACCGCACAGAACACACAACACACGAATGGGCGAACCTACGCAGTCAGAACAAACATCGGTAAAATATGAATACGAAAGCAGACGAGCAACAAATTAAAAAATCGGCCCAAACCGTCAGTTGAGGACCGCTCTTTCTCTCTCTCTCGTCGAGCATATCGGTCCCTCCCTCTTGGCCGTGGCGGTATTTTGTTTCACAGAACCTCCAGAAATGCTGAATCTCATCTTGCCGGTGCACTGGACGTCATTATTTCGAACGAGAAGCGCAGGCAAATGAGCATAGACATAGGGCACCACGCCATCATCACGTCGCGCGAGCATGAACAGCGCTATACCGGCGGCTGCTGCCCGGTGAACAGCCGCGATGAAGGACTAAGCAAATTAAACCGCCTTTTTCCATCAATCACGATTCGAGCCGCACACGGACCCGCGAACTGCGAATGGAAATTCACTCAACGCTCGTAAATTGTGCGATTCATCACCGTATCGCCGTATCGATGCCGAGCGGGTGAAGTTTTGCGTCCTTTTTTGTTCCTTTTCCGGCGGCGGCGACGGCTGCTGCTGCTTCCTTTTTTGGTGTTGTACCTTAAAATAACCGTCTCGGTCAACAGTGTGTCTAGCGCAGGACATAAAGAGGATGTTGTTGCTTTTTATACAGTTTAAATTGATGTTTTTGCATGGACTTGGTATTTGCTGCATCATATGACTACTGTCCTTAGTATTTCATATAGAATTTGACATCCAGATGGCGCCACTGTCCTTTTGCAAACTTACGCAAATG
>KZ061555.1:335842-356819 GCA_002091835.1 Anopheles maculatus
TTGGAACGCATTGTGAGAGGAAAATACTTGGAACACAGATGAATATGTTTCGCCCTTTAACAATAAAGCACATCCTTCACAGGCAGCTTGGCACCCCGTCCAATTAATTTTTGTCCAGGAAATTTGTCGTACGAATCAAAGGAATTTGTTGCGCCAATATTAAAAATATTAACGCCACCTCTGATTCAATACAAATTACGTATTTATGTAATGTGAATTAACCAGAATTAAATGTTTAATTAATGGGCTGCGTGAGTAAGGGAGCACGAGCTGTAAATTACCAGAGCTACTCGTAAAGCAATAATAACTTACATGACTTCTTACACGGATCTGTCCGGAGTAAATTTAATTCCCACGAAGCAAGCGATTTTGCAACATATCTTGAGAGTACATTTTGAACTCACCGTAGTCGAGAAAGAGCCCTAAGATATTGAATAGTACCAAAACAGCTATAGGACGGTTTGTCAGAAAGATTTTTTGGGATAGAATCCACTACAATCTCTTCTTCTTTCTTGGCCTAACGACCTCTTAAGGTCATGCCTGCCATTTTTGGCTTACTAGACTTATTGTTACCGCATAGTTGGATAGTCAGTCCTCACTATGAGGGAACGGCCCAGATGAGACTTAAACCCCGGTCCTGCCGTGTGAAGACCGGCACCGCTGTCGTATCTACCACCGGGCCGCCCCACTACAATAAGAAGCTCTAACAACTGTACGATAATCTCAAAAATTGTTCAGCAAATTAAACTCATCATGACTCAAGTCACCATGTCATAAGAATAACAACAAACATTTTACTTTCAAAAGTTAAAATGACATGGAGTTAACCTCCAGGAGATCCTGGATAATTGATTAGAAGCCTCAAACTTCACTTCAAGTACTTCAAGAAACGAATTACCCTTAGCTTTATGCAAAATATGTTAGGCAGAGTTTATGACCTTAATTGCTATAATATTATAGCTCAATTCATTTTTAAATAAGTGTTTAATGAAGGATCAAAACGATGCATCAAACTTTAATATGCTTTCATTTTCATTAAAGTAGCTTTAAAGTCACGATATCTAAACAGTACAACAGAAAAAAGCATACCAAACACGATGAAGAATTCATCCCAAAACGTGTGAGAATCTTGATCTGTAGTCACAAAAATTCGCCAACACACACGCCTCAGTCCAATCCATCCATGCATTCCTTACCTGTGTGATAGTTGATAGCATTTGCATCCGTCCGAATTTGATATGCGATTGGAAGGGTTCCCGACAGGCGACGGAATCGCCGGCACCGAGTCCAGCCACATACGCACAGCCCACGATCAGGTAACATATCGCCAGAAACACTATCGGCCGTTCCGGATACCGAAAGCGGGACGAGTCGATCAGGAACGTTAAGACCTGCGAAATATAAACGAATAACAAACAAAAAATGGATGAAAATGTGAGCGTAAAAAAGAGTAGCCACCGCACAGAACACACAACACACGAATGGGCGAACCTACGCAGTCAGAACAAACATCGGTAAAATATGAATACGAAAGCAGACGAGCAACAAATTAAAAAATCGGCCCAAACCGTCAGTTGAGGACCGCTCTTTCTCTCTCTCTCGTCGAGCATATCGGTCCCTCCCTCTTGGCCGTGGCGGTATTTTGTTTCACAGAACCTCCAGAAATGCTGAATCTCATCTTGCCGGTGCACTGGACGTCATTATTTCGAACGAGAAGCGCAGGCAAATGAGCATAGACATAGGGCACCACGCCATCATCACGTCGCGCGAGCATGAACAGCGCTATACCGGCGGCTGCTGCCCGGTGAACAGCCGCGATGAAGGACTAAGCAAATTAAACCGCCTTTTTCCATCAATCACGATTCGAGCCGCACACGGACCCGCGAACTGCGAATGGAAATTCACTCAACGCTCGTAAATTGTGCGATTCATCACCGTATCGCCGTATCGATGCCGAGCGGGTGAAGTTTTGCGTCCTTTTTTGTTCCTTTTCCGGCGGCGGCGACGGCTGCTGCTGCTTCCTTTTTTGGTGTTGTACCTTAAAATAACCGTCTCGGTCAACAGTGTGTCTAGCGCAGGACATAAAGAGGATGTTGTTGCTTTGTAAACAGTTTCAATTGATGTTTTTGCATGGATTTGGTATTTGCTGCATCAGATGACTACTGTCCTTAGTATTTCATATAGAATTTGACATCCAGATGGCGCCACTGTCCTTTTGCAAACTTACGCAAATGCTCAAAAAAACAAAAATTTGCGAAATATTATCCAAAACCTCCTAACAATAACGTAGATATAATTCAAATATTAATGAGCTAAAATTCTTCAACGAAGATTAAATATCTACATCAATAGGAGGAAACAAAAAGGAAGATTTTTTCCAAAAAGAGGATCAACTAAGATCATAGATTTTAGTTAGTTTTATGGCAATTTCCAAATCTACTAGTAAAATCTTAGACCTTTATAAATGTAGCAAAGTCGACTCAAGGTATTGAAGTTAGGCACTCCATATGTACCATCGGAGTCTTCGTCTTTCACACTGAAGGAGAGTCTAACTCAGAGTTGTTAGTGTTAATGGAAAGACGGAGATAGCTCATATAAAATTTTAAATAGTGGCTTGTTAGGCTCCTATTCTAGACCTTTATTATGCTTACTAAAGACATATTAGACCTCTAGAACACATGACGTGAAAACGGTATTGAAGTATCTCACAGAATAGCACTAAAACAAGTTGTAGAGTTTTGCTATTTGGTTTCAAATCCCAAATTAGGATGTTTTTAAACCAAATGTCCATCCCAGACGCATTGGCACCATTGAATGTCCAATACTATCGAATGCCTACCTTCGTATTGCCATTGATCACTTCATCGTGCATTGATTGTATACAAGGCTGTGCTCGTAGTGCTCAAGTTACTAAGGATGCCTCATCGTCGAAACCGCATCCATTCTCTTGGTTGTTCGGCGAACGGATTTTACTTTTTTCGTTGTTCTCACTAGCGACATTCATTCGACAACACACGAACCACCGGCTCCAAAGAGGCATGATTCATATCACTCGAACCGGGCCGGCATTACTTCATTGCCCACAATCGAGACTGACCGTGCGCACCCGAAACGAAAACGGATTCGAAACCGCAATGAAATGTGCGCACACAGTGATGCATTCGCCCGGGATGCGAGCTTGCGATTGTTTGAACAACTGCCATGATGAAAGCGAAGTAAACATCTCCGCCAGTGAACATGAGTGAACGTTTTGAGGGTAAAAGCTTAAGGGATATAAGGGAACAACGCAGAAAAAAGAGCATCCAGGTTATGTGCACAGCGCATGTAGTAAACACACAAAAAGCAGTACAAATTCTTCTGGCGGCATTTCTTACTTGCTTGCCTCACATCATGCCTGCATTTAGCAGTGAAGGTGACATCTTGCAATCGTTGGAAAAATCGGCCAACACAAATTGCACCCGGACGGCACAACCCGCAACAAAATCAGTGCGCATCCATGCAAATAAAGCCACTTGCCGCACGAAAAAGCGGATGCATTCGGTACGGGGGGTGGGAACCACGGAAACAGAACAAAATGAAGCAAAATAAAAAACAAACACACCCGACCAAATAAAATACACAAACGAAAAGCAAACTGAGCATACACAAAACTCCAAAAGCTTCCGACAGTCATTACACACGCGAGCGGCAGTTGCGTTTTCTTGACGCTTTTTTTGCTTTGGCGTATTCCAAGCGGCACACTCAGTTCCCTTTCTTCGGGTGGGAAAAAACGCCTTCACCCACCAATCCAACCTCGCTCTGCACTACTCTTTCTGGTTGCTGGAAGGAGCAATAAATCTCCTGCTGCATTCCTTGTGCTGTCAGCGGCGGCAAAAGATTTCCGCGATGTTTTACAGTAGGACTAACACACACACAGATGGAGCACGGAATGCAAATGGAAGCGACATTAAGGAACGATGATTATGCACCTGGAGTTTGAGGTGTAAAATGAGGAGAACACACCCTGCACACACCGTCAACATTTCTCATTCCTGTCCAGCCTGGGCAAAAGTTTGCCAATTTAGAACGATTGTTATTTGCAATTCGGTTTGCATTGTTGGCTGGTGACTTTTATTTCTGTTCGCGAAACAAATGCTAATAAGGGGTATTTGTCTCTGACGTGGCGGAACATTGGGAATCGTTTGAGACTTTTCTTGAATCTGGTTACCAAATTATTTCCACTATTGCTACATAACGAGTGATGTGCAGATAGTTGGGCGCACCTTTGAGGGTCGTCCTGGCTTGTCTGGAGTCAAAAGTCAGCACTGATAGCAACGAAGATGTTGGTCATACTACAGCCTGAGGAATCTTCTCCACTCAAAATACATATCGCGAGGGACAAAGCGGGGACTGCATAGAACCTTTATAGTCCCAGGACTCACATACACCTCTGAGGCATGGACTCTGTATAAGAATTACGGAACCCTTGACAGTGATGTATGGAAAGCCAATGGAGAAGCCATTACAAGAGCGAGCTCTACAAGCTGTATGTTGACCTAACCATCGTAAAGCGATTTAAACTTGTCAAGTTCCGGTGAGCTGGTAATGTAATAATGTGGTAATGAGAATGGCACCGAACGACCCAGCTTGTAGAGACCGTTTATGCAGTCTACATGTAAAGAAGAGGCATGATAGACAGAATTGAGTTTGATAGATGACGAGCATGCCGAGCTTTTTCGCCAAAATGTTTTGAAGTAATTTTGAATTCTATCGTTTAAAATTGTCCTAAATGTCTTTCGACTGTGTTCATTTGGGTTCATCTTTGTTCATTTTTTTATATTAAAGTGAACTACATTTTTGAACATGTACAGTTTTATCGAAATTTTACTAGTACAAACTTCCCGAAAGCTACTATCGAATCTACAAAAATGCAAGGACCACAGATGTTCATCCACAGCTGTCACTTTTGAATGAACACATCAGTTCGAAATAGATGGAATTTCATTTATCTAAAAAGCTTGCATCACATAGCTTACAAACGTAGAAATTACCATGAAATCAGGTGCTCGAATCAACGTTATCGAGCGCCGAAAATAAAACAACAAATCATCAACCCATCATTCACCAACGATTCCAATCGGACAACAGAATTTCGACCGAAATCGCCGAATCCGTCTATTTGCGCTGATAGATGTCCGAACTATCCAACTGCCCTGATTGTTGAACCGCTGCCAAAAACTCATCGAAAAATCAGGTTGAAAGTGATTGAGTTTGGGCCGTCCGCATTAATAGTGCCGCTCGATTCCATCCACTCAACTCCGCCCAGCTTCCCAAGGACCTGACCCGGCGCTCCTAGCCTAGCCTAGCCCAACGAAGACTACGGCAAACAAATATGACACAGAAATGATTGAACGAAGTGCTTCATCTCTCGTCGTGACATTGTCCATCAGGGAATGAAAAACATTTCCATTTGCTGAGCACCAGCACAAAAAAAAACAACAGAAACAGAAAGAATGAAATGCAAATGGTCCAGTCCGGTAATGGGGCCACAGTCTAACAATGCACCCGGACATCCTGCTGTTAGAATTGCACTCGAGAGTGGAAATGATGTTTGTGCTGTGTGTAGCTTTCGCTGCAATGACGGGCTGCGATGTCCGTATGATGGAAGTCTTCGCGAATGATGCAACGGAGAATAATTTGCAGAGTGGAGCACCATTTTCATATTCATGACAATTTTATTAATACAAATATCAAGCACGAAAAGCTTTTCGATCGGTGACATAAAAACCATGCTAAGCTTCAGGTGAGAAAATTCTTTCAACTGTGTTGATATTGAACGAAAAATCAATACCGGAATTCTTCCATGACGATAAGCAAATAATTCGGCTTAGCATTTGAAACCCACTCCGATGGAACAAGAATCGATAAAAATGCTTTCCTTTCTTCTCGAATCCCGAACTTCACGCTCTAAACAGGAAGCGAGTGTGAACCGTTTACTATGCACACCTTGTGCATACGGTGATGTGTCCAGCAAAACGTGACTTCCGGCGAGCGAAAATAACAGTCGAGTCAATTCCATGCCCGAACCATGCATCCGGTTCGAAAACGTGTTCAAGGGGATAACTTCTATCACCAAACTGGATGAAAAGTCACCACCTGGCCAAGGACGACACACCATACACATTCGGCCGTATCCGATTGTACGCGGGAACAAGATAGATCCGCATCACTATCCAGCACACTGACAGACCGACACTGGCAATGGTGAACCGCAAAATCACGGAAAGGTTATTCTTTTGCTTTCAATTAGAAACCGACCCCCTGGTACCGATCCGGATGTTGTTGGAAATTACGCTTGACCCAGCGCGCTGTGGCTATAATGCTGTTTTCCGCCTGCATTCTAAGTTTGGGACATAATGCATCCCAGCAATACCCACACCAACTCGCACCGGACAAAGGGCACACTCGCATGACAAACAGTCCGCAACAAACACCAGCGTCAACTACGACGCAGCGGAGCTGCTGAAAAATGGTGGATGGGAATTAATTTTCGCTAATTAGAAGTGTAGGCTCACTCGACCAAATGCAGCAGTGCCAGTGTATTAGACGACCGGATACCGGCTAATGCAGATGAGTTGTGTGGCCGAACTTCACGAGCAAGTGATCCAGGTGCAAATGAATTTTGGAGTATAGAATCGATGTCCTATAATTTTAGTTGAGTTTGATCCAATATTTTCGAGAGCATGGCTATGACTGAAATGAAATTTATTTTGCACTGGTTTCAAATGCCTCAAAAACCCCTTTCAAGCTTCATCCGAACGTAATGCAAACTGATCATCGACCGCTTGTTCGGATTCCCAGCAGAGACCTCGGTGGAAATTAAAACCTAGAATTCCAACCACTTCCAATGTTAAGTTGGCAAACATGGGAAGACATACCATAGCATAAGTTAGCGCATCGGACTCCGGATAACTTTCGCCTAATATTGGCCGAGTGTGAGAGAGAGAAAGGGACACGAAAGGCACCAAAAAGCATCATTTTCATTATCTTCGTCCGGGCAGCGGGAAAAACTTCAGTAATTATTAATTCGTGTTGGCACATTCCGTCCAGGCACGGAGCGTGGCGCGCGCGCTTGGTGAGTTCATCATTATTCCGACCATTCAGTCGGATACGACTGTGCACAGCGTTTGCCCCTGGTTCTTCGCCTACCGGCGAACGCAAATCGCATACCCGCACCACGGAGCATGTCACGGATCGTTTTTCGCTCAAACTCATATTCCTAGTAATTGTATTATACTCCAACGCTAGCAAACTCTTCATGAAGTTCATCAGCCAGCGCCAAACACTTCACAGCCCGCCGCGTACTTACCGTGAACAAACAGCTCGCCACGCATACGGCAGCCCACGAACCGACCCAGTACTTCAGCACGGTACGCTCATTTTCCGAGAAGAACATCGAGTTGCACGGTGCACCGCAATCCTTGGTAACCTGGAATGAAGCGCGGAGACAGAGAACAAAAATAGAAAAGAATGGTAAATGTTAGAACAAATTCTGGCGAAAAATCTGTTGGAATTTCTAGGTGGGATGAGAGTTGTGGATTGAATTTAGAATTAGAATATGGACTCGCCGAAATTGCGTTCGCAGTTTTCCACAGCATCCGAACTATCTGCAGGGAATTATACCTAATGATCTGACTTAAAGCTTTAAGTCAGAATTAATCTCTAAGCCTCCATTTATCAGCAATACTACTTCAAATAGTGACATGATTCCTATAACATGAACTTCAACGTGTAAATTGGAGAGGATATGTCACGAGTTAATCTAAATCAATAGCCCTTAAGCCTCCATTTTCCATCAGCCAACCATCGTATTCGACGCGATACCTGGGTTTTCGCAATGGAGGTTCGTTAGCACACATGCAAACCTTCTCTTTATACCCTTGTACTAATCGAGCGCCCAATAAATCTTCTTCGACTCGCAATAGGCGACGTTACGGTGCAAAGGCTCCGCCACAAGACGGCGGATACATGATGGACTAATCTTTTTCCGGTTCGTTCACGTGCATGTCGCAGTGTCTTGATGTGGCAACGATTCATCAACCTCAGGACACACAAACGTACACCGAAGGTATCGAAGTGGATCAGAGCAGTTACAACGACCGAATGCAAGTAAATTAGACCATTGCGATGAAATTGGACCGATAACCGTTTGTACCGAGAGCGGGTACGTGCGTGAGAGACTCCCAAAGGACAGGAACGCATGCATACAGGACCAAGAAAATTGGCCTCGTTTACGTTTCATCAGCGTTTTGATTTATTGCTATTTGCATGCCGTTTGCGCATGCAGACGATCGAGTGCAAGACCCAAATCGACATGCATCACGTTTACGCCACAGCAACACGGAGACAAACCAGTCCCATCCAGGTGGGACCGCATGATGAGGCGTTCGAGTCGTGCGTTAGGGGAACCCACCAGTTCGAAATTGCGCCACTAAAGCAGGTCACCAAGCAGGAAAGCAAACCGGTCCCTCCTGCCGAGAAAATACAGGCGTCCGCGAAAAAGAAAAAGGACGTATTTATTACACATTACGCCGAACGCTTATACAGAACTAACGCCCAGCCTGAACTAGCTTTCCGAGAGTTTGCGAGCCATCAAACGATCTCGTTTCGGTTCGACATCTCGTTTGCTGCGTTGGTTACCGGTGCGATCTCGGGCATCATCATTATAGCACCGGTCGTGATGTTGCCGTCGACCGGTCGACTTCCAAACGGGGTCAGGGTGTCGACCAATCGGTCGTCTCTTTGCCACGTCATTGCGATCATCGGATGTACAACATTCATCAGCGTAAAAGTTTGATCTTCTGCTTGCCCTATCTAGCAAAGCCCCACGCAGCCTGGTATTCACATTTAGACACCGTAGTACACGACGGCAAATGTTAAAGGTCCCCTCAGCAGGATTCATCGCGCACTCATAAAACGGTTGTCATCGCGTAGCAGCAAATGACTTTCCGCCGGACCCCTTTTAACCTATCCCGAGACAGAGAGCGTTTGAATAATCTGCTTCCAAGGCGTGTTGACCTAGTTCGGGGGCCTGATCTAGGGGCCGAACTCCGCGCGCAAGACTTATATTTCGGGGCGTTTTTCAATTTCTGCAAAGACTCTCCCGGATTGAGGTCTTTAGCGGATGTAGCCGGCGGTAGACTTCAGTTGGGGCTCTCGTCGCTTTCGGGCGAACCTGTGACTATGCGCTATCCACCGCCAGCATCTTCACGCCTATCGACGAATCGATCAATCAGCTCGTTCAGGATCGGCTCATTTATTGATCCGAACGAGATGAGGAAAAAAGCTAATTAGCTCAGGGCAGATTCGAACGATCAAGATTGGCATTTTGGTGAATGAAGTGAAAGCCTGATTCCGCTGGAGTATGTTATGGTAGAGGGTTTTTAAAAGCCATAAAATCACAAAGCTCTTCCAACAATGACTAGTTCGATCGCTGCAATCTTAAACGAGCGGACGAAACAATATCTTTATTACACTGCAGCCGTAAACTTCAACAGGTCTTGTCCGCGGGCAGCTTGTCCTACAAATGTAGTCTGTTAATTACCCTACAAATAGCGCAATTACGAGACTGAACGTGCCCTCTGGCGTACATTGCGAGTGCACTTCGTCAGGTGGACACTCGAAACGGTGCTCTCAAGTAACTAACGTCACTGAGCAGTACCCATACCGAGTTCCCTCCCAAGTGGAAGCTCAGGACGAAGATGTTTTCAGATTGTATACAGATGCAAATGCGAACTCCTCAACCTATACCCAAAAGTTCTCCCTCCGCCAAAACTCATCGGATTGATCACCTTTTTTTCTGATTTGGGACCAGCGAGTCGTACGCTAAACATTTTCCAATCGACTGCACAACGAGACTGGATAATTTGTAATTGTTTTCCAATCCGCTAATAGCTTTTCCGTGAATCGTTTACCGATTATGCAAGCTGCGAAACCCGTGCCTTTGCCTGTGCCAGCTGCAGCAAAAAAAAACTCAACCTCAACCAAGACGGGTGGGCAACAAAATGCTAATGAAAAATGGGAGCACGGCATGCACCGGGTCGTATCGTTTGTTTCCGCCGTATTGGAACGTTCGTTGGGAATTGGATTGATGGATTTTCCTGTACCCCACACACACACACACCCCGTTGCATTTATGAAGCTGCTAGAGCTGATGCGAGCGAAATACATCATCCTGCACCCTGGTCAAAGTTTTATTGAGTTCACGTTTGGGTTCACGAATGCAATTTCAATATCATGCCGAGCCGCTCTGCACTGCAAACAGGGTATGGAAATAAGTGAAGCTCAATAAGTTTTTCGGTTCGTTTGTGCGTTTCGTGTGGGAATATCTCTCCGCACACGAGCACACGAGAGTGAGAGAGAGTGAAGGAAGAGTTCACCTAAAATTAATGATAGAAAATGCAATATTGTGCTCATTAAATCCTATAATCCAGCTACCGGGCATAAGCTTCATTGTGCCGGAGAATACACTAATTTATTCGCAGCTATTTTGGGATAATTAATTTACTTCCATGAATTAAAAATTTCTCACTTTATTAAAACAATTTAAATGAAAAATTTAAGAGGTTTATAAGTAATTTATAATTTGTTTTAATTGACTAAAAGTTACACCATAGAAAGAGATAAAATTTGATGTAAAAGATATTAAATGCAAAAACAAATAAGGTGAAATAAAATTCTTATTGAATTCTAACGAATACGATTGAGATATAATGATAAATAACAGATATATAAACGAATTTAAAACTCAACAAACATAAAGAGTTGTTCTTTGTTGTACAATGCACATTAAAAAATAGAAAATTATTATAAAAAGCGAATAAAAAGAAGCATTTAAAACACTGAATTAAGAAAAAAAAAATTTAAAAGAAAACTATGCAATAAAGTAACAAAGTTAAGTCTAAATAAATTAAATAATAAATCAAATAGCCAAGTATACACAAAAAACATTAACACATGGTAAGATAAATTGTAAAAATAAACATTAACAATAGAAAATAACTAAAGCATTTTAAGAAAACTAAACATTAAAAATGAAAATGAAAACAGCTTTCAAAAAGCTTAACAATGAATTAAAGTACATTAAAAAGGGAACTATAACATCCAGTAACATATCTAAAACAAAAATAAATAAACAAATAAATAATAAGCAAAATTGACAAGTATACAGTTGTAAGTTAGATTATGTTAAAATAAATTGGAAAAGATAAGCAAAATTATAAATAAAACAAATAAGCAAAGTAGCAAAAACAAGGTGACATTCCTCTATATTAAATAGGTATGTAAACAGCTTTCAAAATACTTAAATAAATCGAAGCAAATCAAAAGGAACATATGAAATCAAATTACATAGCAAACTCATATAAAAAAGTAAAACAGAAGTAAAGTGTACAATAAAATGCAAAACGAAAACATGTAAAAATGAATTAACGAGAAATATATGAAACGAGAAATAAAAAGAGAAAAAAACAAACTGTTTAAAAACCTTATATTAACTTAAAATAAAAGAGAGAAGAAAACAAGATCGAGTATGAGATAAGAAAAGATTTTTTTCAACATAGTCATAATTTTTCTTCAATTTATCAACAATTTATCATTTCGCACATCAAAACACCAAATTTACTTTCAACCATTTATCATCATTCAAGAGCATCTTATCTGCTCTCCACAGAACTTTTGATCGGTTTCATAAACTTACTTCCATCTATTGTTTACATTCGGTACCATTCAACCTTATTCAATATTTACCGTTGAAAAATTTTAATTACTCTTTCACTCATTCAACTTCCACCACCTATTCATCTGCTGCCCGTAACATCCAACGAGTACCACACCAAACCCTACCAGCTGTATTCTAGTTTCTACCTTCCTCAAGAGTGCTCCAAGCTTTTGTACCACCATCGCTTACTGTCCACAAAAATCTTTTGATAAAAATTCTTCCCCAACCGCGTATCACCTCCCCACAAATTCTTGCTCAAGCGCGGTTGATTCCCCCCCTGGTGGGAAAACAATATCAAAGCACCACTTTGATGGTGGTTTCTGGTGGCGTAGGCCCACTGATACACGAAGAATTCCAACTACTGGGCATATCTGGGCAGCGTTTGGGACCACCGTTACAACCCACGGCCAGCATCCTCTCCGGTCCGGTTGGCTAGAACCGTTGTGCGGGTGAGATAAGATTTTCGGGCGTAATATTTTCAGCAAACTCATCACGAAAAACTCCACCATTGATTCTAAATGAACTGGAGCTGGGGGCTCTTTCTCTATTCATGCTTTGTGCGAAAGTTACCTCTAACTGTCGTCGTTTTTGGTTGTGAACCACCCTGGGCGTACGCTAGACTAACCGGAAGCCGGCGGCAAACAACGGCGCTTTTTCCGACCTCCTGCTTCTTCCTCCCTCCCTCCCTAGCTCCCCATCTTCCCCCCGCAACATAATGCCGGTGGTGTGTCTTTCCGGCGCGTATAAATATTTTCAAATTAAAAGTCCCTCCCCTGCGAGGCCGGTCTGTGTGGTTCCCGAAAAACAAGGCGTCTTTTCTTTTATTCTCCCACCAAAATCCAGCTTCGACCGTCAACCACCACCCGAGCCACCCGGAGACCGGATCTCGCTTGTTTGCAAATGAACATCCGAAACGAACAACCGCTGCCAAGAACAGTCAAAGGCACCCGCTCGCGACCGGCCAGGCAGGCAATAAATTTCAAACCATCATTCGCCAGAATTTTTCACCCCCGCGACACGAAATCGTGAAGATCGTGAAGCTTTTGCCTGGCCAACACAGCAGCGTACTATGCTTTTCAAAAACACGCTCAAATTGACTTCAACAGCGCCGACACAAAGAACGAAAAATCTGTTCCATTCAGCCGAGCGAGGCTCGGCGGATATCTCCGTGTGTTTGGCGCGTTTTTGGGATAGGATTTGACTTACTGCCAGAGCACGATGATGGAGTTTTCTTGGAACACAAAGCATCACCATCCTGGCACAAAGCGATGCCGGAAGTAGCAGATTTTCGTTCGCAGGAAGTTCACATTTACAGATATTAAACAAATAAACTTATCTTGTCTATTTTGTCCCAACCAAAACAATTGCTCATTCATGTCAACTTCAACTTCATGTTAATGTTCACGACCGACTCAGCGGCGAGTCAATATCACGTGATAATGGCAACGGATACGATTTCCTATCTCAATCAACACCCTCACACTCAGCTAATTAGGTTTCCTTGGGGCTTTGTTTCTCCAAATCTTCAAATCAAATTTCATAATCCAATCTTAACCTCAGGTTAAACAAACCATATTAATCACATTAAAACTGTCGTCCATTGCATGCAGAGAATTACAAAACCCAACAACCAAAAAACCTTCCCACTAACTATCACACCATCTCCAGCTCCGGCAGTAATAAAAACCCAACCAGAGACGGGCGCCGATCAGATTCTGTGGCGACAACCAACAAGTCGTCGCCGTGCTCCAAAACACGTACCGGTAATTAAGGGAAATTAGCTTCACGCAAGCGAAAGTGGGCGCAAAAATTCTACCACCGGGTTCTAGCGAATGTATGGCGCAGTGTGTGTTCTTACGGTCTTGGTGGAAAGAACAAGAGAGAAGAGAACCGAAAATGCGCCCTCTTCAAACACCGTTACAGGGTTCCGTTCTGCAAACCGGAGGAGGTTTGCTTAAGAAGCCAATTAATATTCACTCAATATCGCCATCGTTCAACCACTGGCCATCGTGAAGCGAGCTTTTGCTCTGGTACCCGGAACATTGGCGCTGGAGACTCTAAAGTAACGTGTGCTGCAACAACAAAAAAGGCCCTGAATTGAAGATGCATACGGTGCGTACCATGTGCTATTCCAATGTTACATGTAGCGGTTATTTCTCGTTTCTCGTTGAACGCTTCTAATGGAAAAATAACTGGACTGGCGCTTCCTCCTCTATCCCGGTGGTGTGCAAAGATCGCGCCCCCTCCAAAGTGACGATGCACATTCAACCGCAACTATGTCAGTAATACGAAATGGACCAAATCCGGCTCTAAGCGTAATTTAACCCAAAAGCCTCGCTACGTTACACTTCCATCGGTGGCGCTTGCAAATGCGTTTCAATCTGCCACGCCCTCAGAGGCCTTTTATTGGACATTCACTCACAAGACAAAAAAAAAAGCTACCCATCCGTCTTGAGAAACTGAAGAGGCCCAACCAACACTGGTTGGTCTAAATACCGGGCGTAGAATTAACTAGCCCGAAAAATTGTCTACCTTCCCAAAGGTGAAAAACACTTTATCTCCGATGCTCTCCAAACGCCCACAATGAACACTCGGGTGGAAGAGTGGAGAGGGAGGTCGGTGTAACGCAGCTCATGATCGTTCCCCGCAAGGTACCCGCAGACAAAGGAGCACAATAATGCGGCACTCGAACGGCCCAACTGCAAGAGCACCGTGGACAAAAAATCGATACTCAATCTCGTTTAAATAGGCCCACAGATAATGAGATGCAGAGGCCACGCAAAAAGTGAAACAAGAGAGCACACAAACCTCGTCCAGAGCGCCACGGTGCGACCAAGAAGTGGCATACACTTAGGAGCAGTAGCAGCACCAGATTATTTGCATATAGATAGACACATGAGTGAGGCGAGAGCCTCGTTGTTTGGGGCCACGCGGGCCAAAAGAATTTTTTTTTGCTGTCCTTTCCTGTCATTTCGTTTATCGCCAGCAGCCGCCAGCAAACCCCCGGGTACTTGGAGATCCCGGTCAATCGTTCACTTAAAATATTTTTCCATTTCGTCACCGTACCAACACACCCTCTCCCCATAGCTTCCCCTTCATCCGGTGTGTGTGTGTGTCCTTATGCAAACTTCAATCTTATTCAATTCAATCTTCTAGCGGTGGTGACACCATCCCTTACTGTGACTATATCCTTCCATCATTGAAATGGCACGCTTCGGGGACACTCAATGCGGGACCCAACAGAAAAGGATGGTGGCTATCGTGTGGTACAGTCTACCGGTGGTGCGCCCTCCGGTCAAGCGTGTGAAGAATGTTGATCGATCACCACCAAGAAACGGGGCGAACCCGTCATCTAAGTCCCCCGCCAGTGTACAACGGACGAAGTGACGGCATTCAACACCGCTCGCCAATATCGTTATGTTAATGAAATTTGCACAAACATGAGACCTCTTCGATGAGGCTCTGATGCATATGGAACAGTGTTGTGTTAAGAACCCTTCTTCCTATGCCGAAAGAAAAAGAGGACGCACTGGGTAACCCTCTTGCAGAAAGGAAGTTTTGTTGTTACGTTCTTTCGCACAAATGCCACTGCAATACGGATTCCATAATTTTTAACCACAAGCGGTTCGTGAGCGATTCCACACGCCAGCCACTCAGCCGGATAAAAATTCAAACCAATTCTAAACGGCGACAGTGGTGGCGTGTGTTCGCCTCTGCCAGTCTCTCTTTTTTCCCAATCCAATCGCCAGACTGCGTCTTGAGTGTGGTCGACGACGCACGACAATCCTAACCTCAAATCTATGTCCACACCACAGCGCATACGGCAGCCAAGAATGGAACTGTCCACGCATGGTAGCGCTGCTGTCTCGCCCTTAACTGGACAACACCGCCACTTGGGCCACTTGGTTTTGGGTGCACCGTGTACCGAAAGCGCATGGGTCCGATGGGATAGCCTTATACGAAAGAAGCTTTTACCAGCTGGGAGTCCTACTTGGGCGAAACTGACACCGAGTGGACATGTTTTAATCCCCTTGCAATGATGAAACACATCCATCAGTGCAGTGCCGAATAGAAGGGCTAATGTTTCTTTTTTCTTACCAAATTCGGCACTCGGCAGTGGACCTATGGAATGATTGGTTAGTCTGGCATGCAATTCCGCTTATGGGAACGCGTTTGATTTATCTCTGAACACCAAAAATAGCAAAACCGTTAAATCGTTCGGGGTTGAGATGAGCGGCACGATAAGACAGATTTAGACATGAAAAATAAACTTTGAAGGCTTCAAACCAAACCAACTCCAATAATTATCTAATTTGAAATAAACTAATACTACAAAAATTAGTTTTAAAACTTATTAAATTAATATGAAAGTGATCTACTACGTAATCTTACAAAGGGTTCGAACACGAATAAGAGGGTTTCAATAGTCTTAGACATAGTCAATGACTCAGAAACGTATGTTTCTAACTTCTGGTCCGATGCGACAGGATTTTGACTGGAGATGAATTTTTAGGCTTTAGTATGATCGTTTGACAGTTAGCACCCTTGTGCGTATCTCAATATCTATGTTGTTATTGGTACAGACTTTTAGCCCTAAATAGGTGAAGCCTTGATCGACATGAAAGACGTGATCACCTAGCTGTACATCACCCATGAGTAAAACTTCTGCAATGCTTTCTACGGAACTTGAAGTTGATCCACTTTATCTTTGCGGAATTTTAAGTACAAAAATTATATTAAATTATTATTATACCAATTTTATATCACCCAGAGCAGATTGTGTCTTCATGAATAGAAATGCGGACGACTTGACTAAGAAAATGTTATAAGTATCAAACCAAAACAAGAACATCAAACAACATCGCGATTTATACAGTGACCTTCTTTCCCATGACCACCACTGTAAGTTCTCTCGATGGTCATCTTCATGATTCTCGCTATGAACCGCAGCGAAGAAAAATTACCATCAAAAGGTCAAACCACCCATGCGCCCAACCAACGCCACAAAAGAACGGACCAGCGAAAAAGCTGATTGAAAACAGCTCCTTCAAACAACCTAAACGATGTGGTTTACAAAACTACCACTAAACCTCTTTTTTTCTGTTTGTCCGCTTTGCCTCCCCGGGACCGATTGTGAGCATTTATCATCACCCAAAACACATCACCCTTCATCAAAAATTGTTGTGTACCATCGGGAATCCTCCGACCCACCGACCAGCCGATCCCATAACTTTTCCGACAAATAGTTGCGTCCGGCAACAAACCGCTCATTATCGGTCGTTTTGAACTGTCTTAGCGACCAGAGCGATTCACGGCGACCCTGGTCTGCTGCAAAGGTTTTCTATCAGGGTTGGGGTCGTTTCCATGTTTTCGCTCCCTCACCAACCTGCCTCTAACGCATTTCATACTGTTGTGGTGCTCTCCACAAGTGCACCGAAGCATTGAGCAACCATTTTCAATGCTAACGTCCCGTCTAATGACGCCTGTAAATGACCTGTATCTGTTTCCTGGTGAGAGAGTTCCCCCGGCCTACGAGAACAGGTCGACCCAAATTTCAACTAACTCTAAAGGCGATACGAAACTAATTCCCTGTCCGGTGCTGCCCATTGGAGTGGGTGGATTGGAAGAAGGTTGCCTGCATCGTACTTATCGCATTAACCGATTAGTGCTGGGTGTCGTTAACATCTCATCATCATCAACGGCGAAAACGAACCTGCCGCGAGCTTTTTCTTGCACACTTTTCCTTTACCAAGAAACACCGCCAGAGTAAAAGGGTTGTTTTGCTTCGCTTTTTTTGTTTTGTTCAACACGGGTTAGTACGTTCGGGCTGTCCGGTCCAGAAATTTGATCATTTATTTGATTTTATTCTTCCCGCTCGGCTGTGTGGGCCCCGGCGAGAGTATGTTTACCGAGAGTGGTTCGTACTTAAAGTGAAAGAAAGCATTCAGCTCTAGGACAATTACGTACACACACAGGAAGTACAACATCTAACGAAACAATTGAAAAAGCAAAGAAAATTACGATCTACACTCGCGGGCGAACATTAGACATCAACTCCGGAGAGTGTGAAGCTGCATAACAGAACAAAAAGTGCAACATATTCGAGCATTAGCAACAACATCACGGACATCAGCGGAATGGACAACCACGTTCCGGTCAGGACGAACAGGAGAAACTAGAGCAACCTCGCATCAACCGTCCTCAATCGTCCGATAGCACGACTCACCGTGACTGCTGCACAATTAGCCCATAATTACGTCACCATCCGCAGCGAAAACCATTCACACGGTTCACTGGAACAAGCGAACGCTCAACGCACCACACTCCCATTTGATCTAAGGCTTTTAAGAATCTTCACGTACCTTGCGCCATTAAAATGTAGCTTCATCAACGTGGCGCGAAGCGTAACTTCCGCCCCGTTCGGCAAAGAAGGCTACACTACCCGCACAACAACTTTGTCATCAAAAAGACAACCCATCAAAAGCCCAATGGCCTCTGGCGTAGGCATGCGAGACATGACCGAGACATCGCAGCAGCAGCAGCAGCCGCAGCACCATCGGCACGAATCAAACGAATATTTTGTGATGAATTTCTTCCTCACAAAGCCCAAAGGGAATTTTGTGATGCTGGCGGTGACGCGCTGGTACCATGTGCTCGAGCAAAAGAAGCTCTGCCGCTGACGTTCAGGTTCATACCCCGTGGCGAAACAATTCTCACCGCACCCAGCCCAGACCACAGGGTGAAGATGAATTATTTCAGCGACGATAATTCGACGATGTCGATATAATAACTTCATTTTGTGTGTGGCGTCACCCTTGCGAGACTCCGGAAGAACGTCGGGCGGCTTATGGAACCGTTTAAAAGCTTCATTGCGTTTCAAACGATCGTCCGGAAATGGGCAGTTGCTTTAGATTAGTTGAAGGCATAATACGTGATGCTCGCTTCTAATTGGACACAATTCGTGTTTGTAGTGGAAATATTAAGGTGTACAAATTGATGGCTCATGTCTAGATTATAAAAGCGTTACTAAGGTCTTTGAAAAGATATCGCTTTGTGAAGTGAAACATGAGCCTCAAAATTAAACTGTTGACCGGTGTTAAACATGAAGGTCTGAATGTTTCAAAATTTGAGATTCGCAGAATTGAGTTAATTGACATGCTGATCAGAGGATCTCACTTAAATAAGATGTTTTCAGAATGTGAAGACACATCTTCACAGACATTGGACTGAGAAAGCTACTTAAGGATCTGAATACAACTTACTTTAATACTAATAGCTCTGTCTGTCATAATAATGTACAGGTAAGGAATGGACATTAATGAAAGCTCTTTTCAACTAACTTGTTAATAATGGATCGGTCCTGTTCTCGTCCTACTTTTCAATTTAGAGCCCTTGATTATCAAGGAGACTTGTGGGTCTGGAATTTCTAGTTGTATAGTCCCTTCAAGAAAAAAACAGCGCTTATCTGTACAAGAAACGATCCAGGAAAAACACTTAAGCCATAAAGTGTCATTATGTGCTCCACTTTGCTCCCACTCCTAACTAACCATATCCTTAGTAATAGACTCGGCGCAATCTACTTCGATAAAACTAATTTGTTTACCCTGTTTTTTTCCTCAAACCTACCGAACAAGTGCGTTTGAATAAAAATATTTTAAAATGCAGCTGTGGCTAGGTACCCTTCAGTCTCGCTACTATAAGTGCTTCAAGATTTACAACTCCCCTGAGGTCTACTCCATCCGACGAGAGGTAAACGCAGTTAATTACTAGCCCGTTGACAGCCAATCAATGCCCACTCGATATCTCCTCCAGACACACTAAACACCAGATTTATGGTACTTTTCTTGGCGCTTTATGGCGCGTGGGAAGACTGGACAGATTGCTTTCAGCAAAACAGGCGCACACATATACACACTTGTGGTGAAGGTGTCCAATTGCAGCGAATACACTAAATTTTCAACACATGCCGCCAATTATGCAGCGCGATTTTTGCACCAGTTTTTTTTTTAAATTGGTCAATTAAGCGCACCCTTCAATAACTCTGATCGATCGAGCTATGGGTTGTTGCGGTTTTAATAACTTAACTCCCTGGGTGACCGGTGGCTGCGGACGTACGAGCAAACCGGATCGCGACAGAATAGGACTATTCGCACTAACACGATGCAACACGCTGGTAAGTGTGACCTAATTCGTGGTTCATTCTCCGCGTGCTCGTAAATTAATGTTAAACATCGATCCGACCAAGTGATGCAATGCTACATTCCGCTGTTCATTTCGCACTCTATCTCTCGGGATTCAAATATCGGATGATGTCCTCGTTAACCGTTCCACTTGACATTCCGCTACCCGATGGAATGGTCGATTTGATTCCTCGTTTGGCAATAACCGTCACTGGTTCAGCTTACCTAAAACGAAAAAAAGCAAAACAAGGAAAATGATTAACAAAAAAGGCAATTTTATTAGGAGTACAACGGGCTAAATGCTGACTCTCCGCAGTTTTTTTGTTACCACTTTGTTTTTGGCAATTATTTCCAATTCCCCCATGTCGGACAGCAAAAACAGAGCGAACATGTATCGGTGCAGCCGGCGTACGAGACGAGACACACTTCTAATCAACATGTGCGCAGCGCCATTGCTTCCGAGCACAAGCAAACTAATTATAATGTCCAATGTGCAAGCTTCGCTAACGGCACTATGGATTTCGGTTTTTCTGCTGCCCCATGCTCCGGGGCACTTCACTTCTGCACAACATGCGTGATGGTGTGTATGCGATTTCGAAGCAGATTTTAGTTGGGCTGGGTACAACAGCAACAACAAAAAAACGCGGAGGAAACAAATCGCCCATTATGCTACTACTGGATCATGCGCAACCTTCCACTGTGCCCGAGCAGGGTGAAAGTGCTCAGGACCTGTTGGCCGATAGATAGTTTTCTTGCCCACATCGCCTTGGCGGAGTGATAATTAGGGTTGTAAAATTTGCATAAACTCGTTCAACCTCTCTCGTTCGCATCATTTGGACAGCACGAGCAAAACACATCCACAATGGCGCACGCACACACACTAATCTGTGTGTTGTTGACTTTCAGTTAATTGCAACGCCGACCGTTCTCGCACTCACGCCGCCAGTGTGGTAATGGGTCGGTAATTGAAAATTTTACAAACGACCCAATATGTAAACGGCCCGGGACACATCGGTTTTAGCCACACACACACACACAC
>KZ061555.1:380408-413555 GCA_002091835.1 Anopheles maculatus
TGTGCTAGGTGTGCTAGGTGTGCGCACTGTGCTAGGTGTGCTAGGTGTGTTAGGTGTGCTAGGTGTGCTAGGTGTGCTAGGTGTGCTAGGTGTGCTAGGTGTGCTAGGTGTGCGCACTGTGTTAGGTGTGCGCACTGTGCTAGGTGTGCTAGGTGTGTTAGGTGTGCTAGGTGTGCTAGGTGTGCGCACTGTGCTAGGTGTGCTAGGTGTGTTAGGTGTGCTAGGTGTGCTAGGTGTGCGCACTGTGTTAGGTGTGCGCACTGTGCTAGGTGTGCTAGGTGTGTTAGGTGTGCTAGGTGTGCTAGGTGTGCTAGGTGTGCGCACTGTGTTAGGTGTGCGCACTGTGCTAGGTGTTAGCACTGTGCTGTGCTGTGCGCACAGTCAGCAGTGCTGTGCGCACTGTGCGCACAGTAGCACTTTACCCAACACTAATCGTAATTGTGTCACATGATATCGCAATAGGAAAATTAGCAATACAATATTTAAAAATGTTAATAACTGTCGCAATAAAGACAAAACTAAAATTCATGTGTGTTATGAATGTATTGTGATATCATCTATTACATTTATGATATCATCTGATACACAGCGAATAATAACGCTCTGTTTCACAGAGTTGTGGTACGCTTGCGATGCCATCTGCTGCGCTTGCAATATCGTGTAGAAATCTATACAATTAAAACTATATTTGCTAAAAATACATAGCAAAACAGACACATTAACACGCCATCATCACGATACTGTGCGTGACTACCCTTACACATCCTGCGCATACATGTGTGTATGTGCGTGTTACACTCCAATGTTTACCCAAAAGCCCACCACAGACAATTACAAATTCGATACAACATTATCGAAATGTCCGTATATATCGTGCCGACCGATCGAGCTGGTGTGCCAGCAGTCCTGTTACGAACCATTATTATCCCGACGAATAGCGTACGTAGACACAAAAACAAAGAAAATTGATTAATGTATTTCTCGCCCCGAGTGGGCGGTAAGCATTCCCATCCATTGCCAATAGCAGCTCTTAACGCACAATATCCTATATCTCACCTCCAATGAAAAAAACAGACTCCCCAAAAACCTGGTATGCTCCGGTATGGTTCGTACAGCATATTAGGCACGGATACATGTTTTGTACCCACCACCACCAGCTCACCCACACACAACAAACTCCTCGCCTAGCCTCTATTGCGGATGCGTACACTCCTATTGTCACGGAGTCCGCAACGAACTCTCAAAACCGGTACGCATGCAACACGTGCTGTGCTGCGAAATGAAGCCAAACCAAACGCCGACGTTGATACACACACACACACGCTGCTCCAAAAGAGGCGTCTCCTCGATGCGACCGATTTTCCGGCATGATTTATGACAGCCGACCCGCAATCTCCACACCGATCGAACGCAAAAGGGCATCGGCCAACACACACACACCCGCCTAGACTGACAGTAAAGGTGGAATGGTGGAGCCCGCAGCAAACCTGGCATATCGATGACCGGGAACAAATATCAACATGACGCAGGCCTACAATAATACTCGCGTCTAGTAGGCTCCCGTACCCCCCAAAAAAAAAAGACCTCAGGAACCTGCCCACCCAGAGTCGTAAATCATTAAAACCATGTGACACGCACTTCGCACCAGGCCGAAAATGGGTGGCAGTGTGTGTGTGTGTTTGGAGCACAACAGCGAAAAAAAAACACTCAACTTTAGCGCCTTCTTTCAGATAGTATTTTTGGGGTGAGATCTATCGCGAGTGAACGAGCGCGACGGTAAATAGTCCGACAGTGTCAAGCGATATTGGAGGCATCAGATTTTGCTGACAACACGCACCAACGTTTCTGTTGTGAGATGGAGGGAGCGAGAGCGATAGAGAAACGGACCATTTCCAAAGTTGAACAGATCACTGACGACCTTTGGAGCCTTTCGGTTGATGGACAGGTGGGTGCCTCGGTTATCGGCAAGTTTCAATCTCGACACCGTAAAGGCGCTTTCTTTCAGCTCCGTTCCAAGCTGGTGTCTCTTATCAATCCGCACCGTGCAGCAGACATAGGACGGTACCGGAGTAACGGAGCACAGGCCAAATGCTTTGGAGCAATCTTGTCTGTCTAAAAGAACTGTTTCCAACTGTCGTTCACTGCAGATTGTGCGCAAATAGCCTTTCCATCGAAACGAACCGGCACGAAGAGACGGGAGCGAACAACTGGATTTTACAGCTCCGAACCAGAAGTTACACAATGTAAAGGCAAAAAGTCCTCGAAAAGCTTAAACACAGACTCGCCGCCCCCCAGGGTTGGATACATCCACAGGCAACGTTGTTTGTTGTTTTTTTTTTCTGCATCCACTCTGAAACAATTCCTAGGAATATAAACCGACAGCACAAACAAAAAATCAGTCCAACATGTTTTTAACAACTTAAAGCTCGTCGAATGCTTTTGCCAACGGCCCCCGCCCCAGTTGGTTCTCGGTCGACGAATTATCTCAACACTTTCATTCACCCACTCACGCTCGCGCTTTCTGCACCAGTTGTACAAGTTTCCACTCGGTGGTACGGCAACACGATTATGAATAGGAGACGAATTACTGAAATGAACGTTTGGAATGGGCGACAGACGTTGCCGACGTTGATGTTTCGAGTGGTGATTTGCAAATCTGGTGTGAAAAATCTATTACCAGATAATGAACTTCTCGGCCAAACAGAATGTCCAGATGTCCAGACGATGGTTCTTCGAGAGCTGAGCTTTTTTGCTTTGGGGGTTTTCATTGGAAGAAAGACTTGAAATATACATATCTTTCTTTTTTCTAGAGTCTTGCTAGTTTTGACGACATCGAAGATCTTAGTATTTTATATAGTTATATCTCATTTGTTCGACGTTTCTAGGCTCTTATTCCATTTTTTCAATATAGTTTGATATTATTATTCACATGTCTTGTCGTACGTCAATGTTTTGAGCTCTAATTCTCTTCTCCACACTCGGATCTAAACTTGTTTATAGTTTTGTTTTAATTTATTGTTAGATTCTATGTTGTTTTAAATATCTGTTTGATTTTCCCGTCTCTACACTATACTTTTTATGCTTTAAATTTTATTCTATTTTACAAATAACTCTACCTCAATTTTGAATATCTAGTCTAAACAATAATAAATCCGAGTAAACTCACCGGCACTTTCATTTATTTTGATGACCTATTTCACCTACTGCGTGTCCATAAAATCCTGCCCCTTGGCATCCAAGAATATGCAGCATTGCGGACCATTTATTACTTTGCCATTTTATAGAGTTTATTTAAGCAAACACTAAAAAGAATCATTTTATTCGTTAAATACACACACACAGACCAGCATCACCGTCAACATCAGGAAATGCTCAAGCGAAAGGATCAACTAAAACACACCCGGTTTAGCGGAGCAACAACACAAAAACTGAAACACTGAAACAAAAAGGTTAGCAAGGCATCGCACCCAACCAAACCCCAAGAAAAGCATTTCCGGTAAATTATGAATATGCTAATGATGGACCCGAAACATTCTTCCAGTCGCTCGCTTTCATGCGAAGAATCTTGCCCCATACCGGGCCCGAAACATTCCCGAAAACCTCGTGGCAAAAGCTCACGTACTCAACTTCAGGATATCTCCAGGACTTCTCCCGGGCACTATAAAGCCTGCGTTAGCATAAGGTTTCCTGATGTCCCTTTTTTCTCTTTTACCAGCACCACCATCACCACCACGACACTGATGCACCGGAATCTGACAGATAGAGCATTCCCACAGAATACCTTTCTCGCTTCCAGCGAACTTCCTGTGTCCCCAGAGGAAACGCAACTCCCGCAACTTCATACTCCCCGGGAGGACCTCAGAAAAGAAGTCGCAACAAAAGCCCATTTCTTGCGCACTTTCTGTGCCATCTCTGCACTTTTGTTCACTGCCAAATCGTGTCGCCCTCCCCATTTCCCACCAGGACCTCACCAACGTTTCATCGCCGGGTAGGCAGCAAAACAGCCGACGGCCCTTGGGGAATGTGCGCCTGAGAGCGGCGACCTCGTAAAATTGGGTTATTACTTTGTGTCGCACGCATGTATGCTTTACTGTCACTTAGCTTTTTAGCTTACTAGACGTTCGGTCCCTTGGATTCCGGGGCCGGCTTTTTTTTTTGTTCCTTCGTTGGGATGGGTTGTTTTGTTTCGTTTCCTAAGGGCGAACCTCAACCCCACGACGGTGTCACGGTGACACTGCGATTGGCACTTTATTGCGGTAGCATTTTCCCGGTTCCGGCTTTACACTGGTGGCTCCTGCAGGCAGCACTTGATGTTCGACGGGGAGAGGTCCGTACAAAACAAGGATACAAGCAATGGCCGAAGTAGCCAACAACAACGCACACACACAAAAAAGGACATTCGCTTCCGACTGTCCTCTTGCCACTCTTCGGGCAGACACGAAGGTTATAAAAGTTCCTTCATTTCATTCGCTTCGAAAATATTTTTGCCCTTTCCAACCCTCGGTGAGACGACCCCCCCCAGTTTCTCTCGCATCCTTATCTCGGTGCGTCCAGCCATCTTGTGAAAAACGATAGCCCACGGCCAGCAACCCAAACAAAACACAACAATGTCCCTAGCCCCAACAACCAGCACACACACAAAAAAACGCAACTTTTAGACCCAACAGTGAAGTACCCTTTGCGGGAAGTGAAGAGAACGGTGGGACAACAACAGTGCGTACCCACCATTTTGGTGGGTTGAAAAATAGTCTGCAGAAGGTGTGTATCTGTATGTGTCCATTTTTCTTTCCGACCCGCTTCATTGGTCCCGCAATCGAAAAACGGATGGGAAAACCCATTTTTCCCAATCAGATTTTTGAGATTTGCTGTTTTTCTTTTCATTTTATTTATTTGTGTTTCCTGCCATGCCGCAGAGGATGATGCCCCATCATCAAGTAGCAAACAAAAAGGGAAATCATATCATAGGGATTTTCACCCAACTAAAAATGGATGATACTGTTCAGCAAATTAAAGTCCTTTCGTGCGAGGACACAGAAGGCTGCTTTTTATTTTCACCTCCTCACAATGATATCAAACGAAATCGAAACTGGTTTATTTTTCTTTTGGTATGAATTCTGGTGCCTTCCGAAGCTCCACACTGCAATCATCACCGATAAAGACAAACTTTAGGATACGATCTTAATTGGGTAAGTTATTTTCGTTGCATCATCCCGGACGGCGCACTTGCTTGCGGTTCTTTCCTAGCTTAGCCCAAGCAAAACCCAAGTGGATAAGTATAACTACACTTGCCGCTAACTTGATTCGCTCCTGAAACAACTGTCTCCTTCTTGACTTGACGTTTAGCTGGTGGAGTTGCTGGTTCTTGTTCCAACACGGCCAGCATCGGTAAAAGTTTGGCAATTTCAGCAGGCGATGACAGCGCGCCCCACTGGGTGCCATTAGACACTTTTGCCATTTTTACCACCTTGCATCACATGTCGCCCGGTTTTCTGGGGATTCTGACATGGCCTCTGTGTACCCTGATGATCGTGGTGCTAGCTGTTTTTAGTTTGAGCGTTGCACACTGGCGCTTTCGGTAAAGGGAAAAGTTTTTCCTACGTGCAAGCTGATGAGCAAAATCGGAACAAAAAAGCACAGACGATACTGCTATAAACGATGCTAGTGAGCAGTGCTAATCGAAACTATACTGTAATCAATGTAAAACACAGCTTAGTTGTAATTATTTGGAACTTTTAAGGGAATTTCGTAGTTATCTCTACTATTTTTTTATATTTCAAGAGTAATCAAGCAATCAACCATAAGCGATGTTATTATTTAGGATCTGCTGTTTCCCTGTTTAGGATCTGCTGTAGCCTGAAATAGCAAGCAAAGGTCTTCAGAGGTCTTAACGACACAAAATCTTTGTAATTTAATTAAAATATCTTTCTAATTCATATTCTTTATCGAGTGTCCTCAATTAATAATAAAGAATAATGGATGATCTTCCACAAGTAGAGATAATCCTGACGATCTTGCACAACAATCCATCAACAAGCTTTCAGCAGTATTTAGTAAAACTCTCTGTTTCCTGGGTTTCCCAGTCAGTTACTAAAAGTAATACGCTCTAAACTAAAACTATCCGAACTCGATTCACTAGCGCAAGAAACTCACAGAAAAGGAAAATCCTCACTTCGTTTCGGGGTTCCATAGTACGTAGTAAACGTGAGCGCGTCAAGTCACAGGATAAAGTTTTAATAATCCCCACCACTAAATTGCCGCTCATTTACAGTCAACTTATCCCGGGTATTCGGGCTCACATCAGGACGAGATCAGCCAAAACTCCCATTACCAAGGAAGGCACACACAACATCACCAAAAAAAAAAAAAGACCTCCAAATGCAAGAAAACTAACGCCTCTGTAACGTTCGCTCGCCGTGTGTCTTTCGTGTAGGATATTCATTTGAACACGAGCGAGGCTTTTTCGGTGTAACAACTGTTAATGTTACTGCTGGCCGGGCGAACCGAAACTGACAAAACTTTTACCACCGGAGCTGGGAGAAGTCGGGTCGGTTTGGACTGGCGGCATAAAGGGGTTAGAATTCAATAAAGCAGACCCTGTTCTTCTGCCATTAGCAAAGCTCGTCCGCTTGCCTTCGCTTCTGCGGGCCGCGCGTGTATAGTTTCTTATCAAAAGCCGCATTCAGACACAGACCCACCATAACTTCCTACGGCATGATCAAAACTGTCCTCATCATTCACCGGTAATAAACATAAAAACTGGCTAACATTGGGGAATGGGAGAGTAAAGCGAGAGCGAGAGATAGAGGGAAAAAACGATGAAGATACGCGACGGTTCACCGGTTAGGCTGAAAGACTGGGTTGTTTTGGGGTAATAGACCATAATTTTAACGCAGCCACATATACAATACATAAAAAAAACGTATACGAACCACCGGTCCCAAGGACGAAATGTTAATTAACGTTCTTATTTTTCTTGCTTTCGGGTTGTCCTTCTTGCACCACTATATCCACACTGTTTCTCCAGTGTCATCATCGTCCCTGAAGCATCTTCCACCATATAATCGATGCATAAAACATCACCGCAAAGCATACAGATGAATTTTTCCTTATCTAAATATTTTTACTGTTTTACTGCGAAGACTGTTTATTTTTTGTTGTCCGTGTTTCGTTTTTTTTTTTTGTAGAACGAGGGACCCATCTTTCACTTTTAACAGTGTTTTTTTTTCACCCGTTCAACCCTTTTTTTGGTCTTGCTCAAGCCCGATCAGTGGGAAAAAGTTTACTTTTTCCACTGTCATTCGCTTTTCTTTCTACGCCCATTACACTAAACCAACCCGGGGTTTATGAATTAAAGATGGCGGAGAATGCCGGGTACAAAATCTAAAACGCACACAAAACAAAACATTACCCAACTACCTTCTAGAACGCTGCTGCGTGTCGTCCACTCGCCAACCTGGACTTGGATGGTGACTAAAACCGATCCGTTTTCGAAGAAGTATACCCGATTGGAGTATTCACCAAGATTCTATGCGTTCGCTCCGATTGTTGGGGATTTGTTGAGGGTCACCCCTATTGTAATCCCCGGTTTCGGTTTTCTTGGGGTCCAAGGATCGGTCGCAAATCGGTTCGCACGCCACGGTTTGCTGAACAGCCGGCCCGCGTACGGTAAAGTTATCAATCCTTCTGCCCGCTACAAACAACCAAACGCGATGAAGATGACCTATGAGATTTGAAATCGATCCTAAGAGACCAGTTAAGCACCGTTCCCAACTTCCTCGAATCCTGAGCGCTTGTGCATCCCAACAAACATGGCCGTAACCGTCTGCCGTAAATAATTAAATCTCTATTATACACACAACAGTTCACCTCGTTTGGTTGTACCGAGGGTAAAGACGCCACGCGGCACTGGCAATGGGGGCAAACTGGTTTCGGAAAGGTAAACATCCGATTTGAAACTTTCTCAATCATCTCTCCAGTTCGCAACTTCGTGCTGCTGATAAAAGCGCCACCCCATCACGGCGGATATCCAAGAATGGTGCAAATAATGCCCAAATTCCTCTACTCGCTACTCCTTCGACGCTCGATTTGAGAAAGGATATGGCAAATTTACCGACAAACTTCCGGAACTTTTCTATACTCTGGAACGTTTTGCACGGCAACGGAGAAAAATCAGACAGCGGCGTATTATCACACCTTCCGATCATTACCTCACTCGAAATAAAAATTCGGTGGAAAGTCTTTGTACCTTTCATCCGGTATTGCTTTGAAGCGGGTTAGCTCTTGGGCAAATCCATTGCACGGTGGGATATTGGAGGATAAAAAATTCTTACAATTTTCAGTATTTTTTTAAGAAATTTGGAGATTATTATTAACTGTTCCAAAGGTCTCTGCACTAGTAACTAGTAACAAAACATCTTAAGAGCTATAGGCTCACTAGACATCACATCAAGATGGCGCCTCCTCTGACCATGTGGAGGGCCTAAAAGGCTAGGACATCCCGTGAGCTCATCGTACAGCTCGTCGATGTCTCCTAGGACTCCTACTTTATTAAACCTAAAATATAACATTCTTTCCCAAATGTCCTCTCACATCTCCCAGATCGTTCACTGTCCAAGGATGAGCTGTCTAGAATATCCTGGATCAAATATAACCCCGCGCTAGTACGGTCACCGACTTTCACAGTGAAATATGAAATCTGCGACCTGAGATTGAAGGTCACGACTTCGGGAAAGTGTGTCCCTTTTTTTGTCCTCTCGCACAAAGAAACTCCTGCCTGGTCCCAGTTGTTACCACTGTCATTGTGCACTCCCTTTTTGGCAACGGATGGTGTACGAGGGGATTTATGGCTCCATTTTTCGCGACACGCCGCGGAAATTTTATCACCATCATCGCCCAGGAAAAAAGGGGGAAATTATTGCGCCTTTTTATTGCCACTCGCTTTGCCCGGAGGGGAGGGGTTGGAGTCACTCAGGGTGAAACTTATTGCCTAGACGAAGCACGTGAAACAAAAATCTACCTTTCCACGGATGTTGAGTGTTAACTCTTTTTTAAACCCACCATCAACTTTTCTTTGGGGTTTTTTTTGTCACATCAAGAGGTCCTGCGAGATATTCCCCAACAATTGCGCGACACAGAATCCAATCTAAAGTGTTCCAATTTTTATTCCAAGGTGAGATATCAACACAAACCGAAAAACGAAAGAGCAAAAAAACTGGATACGGTACGCATACGCGTATAATACATTCCAGGTGAAGTTTAAGCAGTTTACGACCGAATGGAAATCGAGCGTTAAATGAACGCTTCTCTTCACATATCGTTGTAACGCATTCGTGTGGCCCTGCTGAAGTTCCTGCTCACGCCCGTTCTTCCAATATCCCTATCCCGTTCGCACTAACATCCATTTTTACGGGATTTGATCTGAAGCGGGAGGACACCTCGTACGGGCAAACTTCGCCCTCTTCGACAAGTCTTTACTTATTGCCTCTTCTCGTAATTTTACGACCGCCGCCCTGCTGTGCAACGCTTCCAAACCCGGCCAAGAAGGATGACTGTCAGACCAAACGTATGAACACGTTGGCTCTTAAATGGTCGTAAATTTTACATCATTCGGGTTGCCTTCGTTTTTTTTTTTTTCTACTGTTGGCTCCTTCTTAGAAGCTCTGCAGGAAGGTAAACCTTTGTGCGCCTTGGTCCTTCGGATCTGATAGCCTGGCAAGAGAGCCTGTTACAGCCTTTAGCAGAGTTTAGTTCTCAGCAGGGGTACACCAAAAAAAAAAAACGTATCCCAAAAATAAACCTTCCAAGGCTAGAATTCACAGGTACCGGACCGGGGGAAAAGTTTGTTGGGTAACGATAACGCGCCATTGGAACGCCAATATCTTGATTGATCTGGGTCAGAATGTGAAGATCAAATCCCCGGGGCGAGGTGTTTCCCGCTTGTTCGCTTAAGGAAATAGAATGGTTTTGACGATTTAATTAGATGATGTGTTGGAAGAGAGAAGCTATGGTTGTTTTTCATTCTTATTTTCCAAACGTTTTCCTTCGGTCCCATGCCTTCGGTGTAACACTTTACAACGCTCTCTCTCTCTCTGTTATATAGGCTGACGCTCACTGGCAGCTGGTGGTAGGCCAGCATAGAAAAAAAAAACCAGGCAGGAGATTCGGAGAAAACATAATTGAATGACACCTTCCTATCGATTGACAGGTTTTGCTTTCCCGAGCGCCGGATATTGCGCTCCTGCATAATGAAAGCCGCCATTTCGGTCTTACGGAAAGAATCGACGATCGTTAAGGATACGCTTTTGTGTGTTGAAAGAGCGAGAGAGAGAGAGTGCTCTTTCTAAAGCATTTCACCGAACAAAAGCGAAATTGTGCTTTGATGGATGCTGTTACGTTACGGAATGTCAGATCATACTTTTGCTCGTTGGCTTCCTTTCTTTGGGTGGAAAAAAAAACACACAGCAGAGAAAAAAAAAGTGGAAAATTCTTTTGCCGTTTTGTCGTTTGTTTGGGTTGTATGATATTTTTAGGACTCATCGAATAAAACCAATTTCTGGATGGGGGCCCCCGTAATTGGACCCCCCGGCCTAAAGTATATAATGGCGCTGAAATTAGGACCGCTTTTACGTGTCAAACATTTGTCATGAATATTTCCACTCCGGAGTTTCGGTTTAGATTTAACGTCAGTCTTCGTTAGCGCGGAGGCTAACTAAATGATTTACGATTCGTCTTTTCTTTTTTTGGGAAATCTTTTCTCGCACATCAATTATAATTTATCGCCAGGTTAATTTGGGAAATGGTTCTGATGGGAGCGTTTGCAATTGAGATTGAACTTTGAAAATGGATTTAAAAAGACCGTCTAAACTTTGTGCCTTTAGGCTAATAATACTTTGAATGCAACAATTTACAAAACAAAGATATTATTAAACACAAAAATGAAACGATTTGAATCGCAGGATACGACACAACGTTACAGACATGCAACATCCTATATCAGCATCCTAACAACAAGCTCATTCACAAAAATGTCTTTCCAAAATAGAATGTTTCTAAAACAAGCTTGTCTTCTTCATTCTCATTCTCAAACGAAGCGCGCAACCGAAAATATGCTGAACGATCATTAAATAGACCGAGGTACCCGAGGTACGCCCGACCGTTTCCACAAAGCATGGCGAGTCTCGAACACGGCTTTTGTACACGGTAGGCGCACTCGTGACACAACAGCTTCAGTGAAGAATTTCATAATTAAATTTCCCAACCGACGGTGTGACGGTATGGGCGACAGTTCATTTTCATGTTCGCTTCGGCTTTTCCCGCCATCCCTTCTTTGGCGCCTTCTCCTGCTTTGCTAAAGTTTTGCTCTGGTCCCCCTAGTCCAGACTTCGTTGGGCCCGTACGTCCACAATGTCCCGCTGACTTTGAGCTTTTGACCAAACACTACGCTTCTGCTGCTCTCAACCAGGCTCAATTCATCCGCGCGTATTTCAATTTTCCTCATTACACTCGGTAAGCTTATAAGCTGTCGCGTAAAGCCCAAGCGCAACGAAAACCAGTCAACAGTCGTCGTTCCTTCCCCTTTTTGCGTGTCTCAAATATAATAACTTGGAACTGCTGAAAGTTGGAGCTGGACAAACGAAACAGTAAATCCTTCATAACATCACACTCGGCAGGGATTGGAGATAACCTAGGGAAACAATCATCTCCGCAAACGCAACTCCAAAAAGTGGCAAGGACTCTGTAAAATATTTAACAATACAAACGTTCCAGACAATAACCATAAAGAAGGATGTGAAAGCGAAAACAAAACAAGTCGCATAATCGCTAAACGTTTACTGCACACGGTTGGAAATGATAAGCGACAAGTACACCTAAGGACCAATGTTTGGCAATTGTCAGAACTGGTAGCAGCGATTTGCAATTATCATCATCGTTTATTTTTGAGAAACGTTTCACTTGGTAGAGCTGCAGAACACCGACACCTTAGGC
Source organism: Anopheles maculatus (assembly GCA_002091835.1). NCBI lineage: Eukaryota > Metazoa > Arthropoda > Insecta > Diptera > Culicidae > Anopheles > Anopheles maculatus. The sequence continues at coordinate 392,394 of KZ061555.1, forward strand.
ATCAACTCAAGCAAACAGAACATCCACCAGAACACATGAACACATCAGCCATCGATTCACTTCAGCGCCCAGCGATGCCCATTGGCCAGTGAACCTGATAATTGGTTTCAGTTCTACGCCCACATCTTTGCTCACATCTACAAGCATCACCATCGTGGGTCGCTTTTGTTCGCCGAGCTTAAAGAAACCTCCAACAGTTCAACCCAGGACATAGCTATGGTCAGTGCGTTTTGGGAAAGGGAAGTGAAGCATATTAAAAATAACGACTCCGCTACCCCTCGAGACATGACCGGTGTATCCATGTCCAACATTTTGGGGGCGAAAAGCTATTTTAATCTTCAACAGGCGCATCCCCTGAAACTGGTCCGCACGAAGGAAGAGTCTGGAATTTTTAACAAGCTTTCCGGAACATCCGGAGATTTTTGGGAGAGCGAACGAGCGAATTCCAGACGTCAGAAGCAACGAAGAGTTCGGCGGGAGTTGTGTAAACCATCGAAGATGACACATCTCGACACGGACGTGGATCACGATAACGATGACGGTCCAGTAACACACTTCCGCTTCTGGACTGTTGTTGCCTGGCAGCAACAAAAAACAGAACAAGGAGCAACACACACACACCCGAACCTACCAAAAATCACATTACCAATTCGGCCTCGGTCCATTCGAGTCCACATTTCGGCCCATTTGCAAACCAAAAAAGGATAACACTATTGGTCGTTCGGTGACGGTGAGTTTTGAAGACGGCATTTGGTGACTACCGAAATTCTTCACCGATCCATAGTTGTATTGGGGCTTGTTATCTCTCAAACCACCGGGACACGGACGAGCGCACAATTCAAACTGCAGTAGCAACTTCGGCACCGGGTCTTTCGCAAACGGTTTCCGTCCCTAGAATTGGTGCCAGGCAAGAAAAATAAACCGGCAAACTCTTAGCATCAGCATGGCTTGCCGGTGACATTCAGCTGTTACTGACGATGGAGCGATGCCCCTATAGGATGCCGATCCACGCCGAACGGAACGATCAACCCGAACAAAGTGCCTGCCTGCCGTTCGGTGTACGCATTCGGTAGATGCGTTCCGAAAGGACATCCGAACGTGACCGTATTACATAAACGTTATCCAGGCTACGTTACTCGACGACGACACAATATACGCATAACAGAAAAGAATCTCGAATATTACCTTCTACGCGCCGTGTGTCCGAACGTAAGACGCGTCTCTCTGTGTGTGTGTCTTATTTTTTAATATGTACACAAGCGTGCACAGACGTGGAAGGCACACGAACAAAAAACCTTCCTAAGTCGACACTGATAACTTGACAGGGAAATTGGATTGGCTGCGTTTGTGCGTTGCCTCGTCGCGCAACCGGAAGCGCTTCTCGGAAGTGGCCCAACGTCCAGGCACGGGTGTTCCGAAAACACCACACACAACCAGAGCCGTCGCGCCATTCCTTTACTGCTTCAATTTTGCTAATTAACTTAGCTCACAAAACATGTACAGTAATTTCTAGCCGACTGCCGGCAAGTACGAATGCGAGAAAATATTAGCCAACCGAACAGTCGCTTGCAGCGCGCGTTGGTTTCAGTGTCTGTAAGAGGGTTTTTTGTATGTGTGTTTGTGTGGAAAATGATGATAAATTGAAATGCTACACGGAACAGGCATCCGTATTTCTCATCCCCTTTTATGCAGGAATGGGGCTGTCCCGGCAGGAAAAACGCCAGCGAGACACGGGCAAGGTTTAAATTTTACATTTTACATTTGAGAAACGGAGTACATTCTATCAAAACTGTTGGGAGCGGGAGTGTTTTTGAATTAATATTCAACAGACGGCTTCCCGAACACACACACACTTAGTTTACATGATTTCCACCAAGCTAATAATGCAGTGCCAGGACCGCAACGGATTGAAAGCTTTCGCCCGGTAATACGAATTGCAAATAAAAACACTCACATTAATATTCTTCCTCCTACCAAGAAGACCGAGCCCGGGGCTTCATATTTATGCTCATAAACATTTCATCTACCACACATCGATACATCCAGGCTTTGGTAAAGTGTCCTGCCCCGCAACGGACACAACTCGAGAGCCACCAGTCCACAAGTGTGAGAACGGTTTCCTATGGTCGGCGCGCACCAATCGGATCGAAATCTGTTTATCGAATGTCAAACCGTATCTTTATGGGTCGTTCGTGATCGAATTTGCTATTCAAACGATTTCCAGCCCAGTCGCACCATCCCATCCCACATACATCCTTCGATATCCTTTTTGGGGAGGATGCTTTATTGACATTCATACACCGAAGCGACGTATATGCCCAGGGATTCCAGAATTCTGGAGCGATGAGAACGAGAGCTGCCGTTTGCTACATTTCTCACGTTAGGGAATGTGTATCTAAATACTGTTGGCTTCTTGATCAATGAAGGAAGCATTTTAATGTTTGTAAGTGTTTTAATTCTTTAATCTATTTACCTGTTTTGTGTTCTTTTCTTTTTCTACTTTGAAACGTTTTACAAGTTTCGACATGCTTATTTTTATGTTAATTCATGTTTTAAGACAATTTTTTGTTTTTTTTTCGTCCATTATTTCGCCATTATTTAGGTTTATTTTGTACTTCTCTTCACCATTAAGGCTCTTATTTCGATTTCTTTTTCAAACGATATAATAATTTTGTAAAATCACGTTTAAAGGGTACGTTTGAATATTTTACATAACATAAAATAATGTTTTCTTTTAATTTAACTACATTTTCACACATTCATGCTACGTTCAACACTATTTGTTGTACAATTTTTATGTGAAATATTTAATGTTTACCACAAGTTTCGTTTGTATTTCCATATTTTCTTTGACCGTTAATTTAGCTTCTCTTTTTACCAGCTTTACACACAGTTTTTTAGTTAGTTTTATTTGTTTTTTGTCTAAGTTACATGTTTTATGTACTACAACCAATCAAAAGTTATTGATTCTGTATCTTATTGGTATTTATTTACTTGTGTTGATAGCTTTTTATCTGTTTTAGTTTATTACTTTCATTTTCCATTCATTTCGCATGTGTTTTCTTTACTACATTTGTATTCATGAATGAGTTACAATCATAATACTCAAAGAATTCGTAGTTTTGATCATTTCCTCTCCAATTTCAATTCCAATAATTTATTTTAATGCTGTTTTCTAAAAACTTTTTATTTTCCTTATAACAACATTTCCTTATAACATCCTTATAAAGATACATAAAAATACTTCCTTCTCATTTCCCATTACCAGCCTAATAATGTTTACCAATTCGTAAGGGGTAACATAATGGCTAGCTGACTTGCAAACTGACCAAAACGACGTCATCCTGTCATCGAAACATTATTTGTTTCATTCATTAATCACAATCTCCCTCGGCTTATCAACGCCTCGTACCGCCTCGGCGCCATCATCAGAGCATCGACATTTCTTGCCGCTGCTCGAGAGTGAAAATGTGGCCAACATTCCTGGCACCCGCCGAGTGTGGTACGCTCTGGTACGCTCTATAAAAAGCCACACACCACGGATGAATGACGAAAGAGCAGCAACAGCAGCAGCAGCAGGAAAACAAAAACCTCCAAGGACCGTTGATGAAGTTTTTCCTTTTCTTCCCAGCACCGAAACTGCTCCCCAGGGGCGTCACAACGCCAGCGCAATGTTCCGTTTGCAAGGGCCGATAACGAACTTTGGTTAGTGCCATGTGAAGGGCCACCATTGAGCAAATAGACAAACATCATCATACACTCGTCTCTCTCTCTCTCTCTCTCTCTCTCTCTCTCTCTCTCTCTCTCTCTCTCGGTAGTCTCTAATTGTGAACGTTTTCTTCGAGTGTCCGTTCGGTCAGTCGGGTCTCTCGTTGGGGCCAGGGAGGTTAGGTCACTCTTCGCCTGACCACTTGACGCTTTCAATTGTGGTTCTTGGCAATTCGTTGAGGGAAATCGTCAGCGTTCAATCATCAAGAAGGATGGTGTGGTGTTGGAGGCGAAATTCGAGCGTTTTTGCCACCCCGACCATCGTTCATCAGATTGCAATGTATTCATCACTCTTGCTTTCGAAGGTTCTACATCCTCATCGTCCCCTGATGTCTCATGATGACCTGCCGTGTTCCACTCTTGACCTAGATGGGATCCTAGACTCCGCGAATGGTCCTACCGTACAACACCACTGCCCTGATGAATGTCGAAACCAGAAGGCAAAAGCTCATCAAGCGGCGTTGCCATAAACGGAAACAATAAACATGCCAGGGCAAATAGTGATAAGCATAACGCGGCCTGGTGAAACTGTCCGCCCCATCCGGAAGTGGTCACCAAGCGAGTGAACAAGAGTAGAAGAAAAAAACACCAGCACATAAAACAAAAGCGCCACGACCAGGAATAAATCTCCAAGAAAAAGCTACAACAACTTCGCCGTAGCGTTGGTGCTTCCGAGAACAAAACTGGACGTTACTGTAGGGTGCAAGGGCAACCCAGAACACAGCAACACCGGCACCGGGAAAACTGTAAACGAACACACAACGCTAACGTGTAGGAAAAACGCGGGAAAACACTTACTCCCGCAAGATTCCCCTCGCGTTATTCACGCGCACAGCAGAAGCAAGTCAAAAGTACTTCTGGTACGTAAACAACTGCCACTGGAGAGTGTGTGCGAGGGTATGGGGGAGAGAGAAAAAAAAAGGAAACCTAAATGCGTCAACAAAGTCCCAGACCCCAACTAGGCTTCACACAACGCTGCAAAGAACCACACATCAGGCCCGTGCCCTACTACACTTCTAATAGCGCTTTCAGACCGATCCAACGCCTTCTCTCCGGTGTTTCAAGAGAGCTCTTCAAGCCGGGAAGCAACGACAAACAGCGCCGTCGTCTGGGCGGAGGAACTGTGTCAATTATTTAATGGAAATTATCAAAGCAAACGAGAACCGCTTTTCCTCCCGGGAGGGTCAGGGCTGCTATTTGCCTTTTTTTGTTTTGTTTGTTTTAATATTGCGTCTGAAGAATGTCATACACAGGGCATCATGTTGGTGCCAGCTTTTTGGCTTTCCGGGTGGCTGAAATGGTACGGAACACGTGATTTAGAATGTCCTGCGTTAGATTTCGGGAAGGAAATTTGATTTCCGAACTGTGGGCAGCTTTAGCCACTAGCTAAATCTTGCTAACGCCATCTTCTCTTTGAGGTTCAAGGATTCCTTAAAGACTTGAAACTGTGTAAGATTTAACCTAAAAATCGATACAACGTAACTTGTTTTACATTACGTTATTTAAATCCTACATCAAGATGACTACGCTCTTGTATATAATTCAGGTAAAATATGCTATGATTTATCTTTTGTGGCTTAGAACTAAGTTACAAATAAAATAACTTTAACAATGGTTTGAAGACACTTTGAGGACACTCTGAGACAACTGATGAATAATTATATGCTTTCCGCATTATAATAAAAACCTGTTCTTGAAACATTGTCTGGCCGCATCGCTACAAAACGCATCTTGACAGTATTCAATAATTTGGTGCCGTGACCAGGATATAGTTCCCAAATATGCCAATTTTAACGCAATTTAAATAGCGTAAAATAATATACAATTACTATACTTATCCGCTTTGGGGCGGCCCGGTGGTGTATCCGATAGCGGCGCCGGTCTTCACACGGCAGGACCGGGGTTCGAATCCCGGCGGACCGCCTCCCCGTACGCAGAACTGACTATTCTGCTACGGGTAAAACACAAGTCATAGAAAGCTAGAAATAGCAGGCCAAGACCTACAGAGGTTGTAGTGCCAGAGAAGAAGAAGATACTTATTCGCTGAACAATATGTTGAATATCTGTTTAGCAATGAGTAATAGTTCGGTGCCGTGACCAGGATACATAGTGTCAAAGTGAGCATTTCCCAACAACTTCAACTAAAGAACAGATAGATAAACAATTTTTTTAACTGTTTCTACACATTCTGAAGCCTTATATCCACACAGATTACTTTTAATTAAACAGTTTTGTAGAGTAATACCGACGCTTTTGTTACATTTTTAAACAAATCCAACAGAAAAGCTTACTCCTGAATAGCAGTTTTAAGAGTAGCTTCCAACAGGCGAACTCTAACTCGTAGCTGACTAGTTACTCTCATTACCCATCGGCGGCAGTATTCATAAACTGCCCCATAAAAAGAAACGACGATCAAAACAGTTTCGTTGTGTGTGCATAAAACGAGTGAATGGCGTGCTGCGCTGAAAAGCGCAGTCATCCCATTCATGTTTTGGCGTCCATTACAGAGTAATGCCATTGATAGAAGAAGCTTCTAGCAAAAAAAAACAGTCCTCATCGAGACGCATCCAGCCACAACCGGTACGCTTACACGTTCGCCGCATGTGTAAAGCTTCAGCTGGCAATAGGAACTAAAAACCGATAATACCCTTTTATTCGTACAGTGCGACACAGCAGGCACAACGATCGAGCATACCTTGCTGCCCCAGCTCGGTACCGGCCCCGGGATGGCTCGGTGAGATAGTAGTAAAAAATTAATCAAACAGTTCACGGCACCCAACAGATGCGTCTAAACGAGCAAACGGCCCCCGGGTGAGTCGAAAGAAAGTTTTCGTCGATCTTTTGCACCGCCACCGTAGTGTGCCTTCCCCTTCATCTTCACCGTGGTGACCATCAGCGGGCGAAAGCACAATCACGCTCGTACGGTGGGAAAAAAGGAACAGAATGTGTCTCTGTAAGGACACACACAGCCAAGAGCTGGAAGGATATGAAATTGAAAAGCGACCCTTCTGGAATCCCGGGGCCCAACTACATGTATGGTTTGGTTCTCTATCCCTCAAATGGATCGCACGTCTGTTCTCTGGTAAAAGTTGACTCCATCACTGCTCCCGAAAGTCGAAACCGCCGAGACGCAGAACATCGGGATGGGCTCCGGAGCTAGGATTAACCATTATTCTGGTAAAAAGTAGATAACTATCCCCCACAGCTTATCCTTCGTTACAATTCTTTTTACCGCTGTGTCCTAGGCGAGTGAACACGAACGGAGTGTACAACGACGACGACGACATAACAGTCAGTTTGATTACGATTTCATAAAAGCGATCGAACGCCACCGGGAGAGGACCCGTGCTCTGCAGTATCTCTCCAGTACCCAAAACGAAAGCACCGCAGGGATCCTCTGAGGTCGGCTGTGCTGCTACATTGGCGAGAGAGAGAAAAAAAAACAACTCAGAAATGCTCCGAATTAACAAGCCACTACGAGCAGGAGCAGGTAAAAGTTGACTCCATCACTGCTCCCGAAAGTCGAAACCGCCGAGACGCAGAACATCGGGATGGGCTCCGGAGCTAGGATTAACCATTATTCTGGTAAAAAGTAGATAACTATCCCCCACAGCTTATCCTTCGTTTCAATTCTTTTTACCGCTGTGTCCTAGGCGAGTGAACACGAACGGAGTGTACAACGACGACGACGACATAACAGTCAGTTTGATTACGATTTCATAAAAGCGATCGAACGCCACCGGGAGAGGACCCGTGCGCTGCAGTATCTCTCCAGTACCCAAAACGAAAGCACCGCAGGGATCCTCTGAGGTCGGCTGTGCTGCTACATTGGCGAGAGAGAGAAAAAAAAAACAACTCAGAAATGCTCCGAATTAACAAGCCACTACGAGCAGGAGCAGCCGAGAAAACCCACTAGCAAAACAGCAACTGACTGCATAAGTACCGGCAGGGAAGGACCAATATCGCCAGCACCGGCACACCGGCCATACCCGGCAGACGTGAGTTTCATCTGCTTCGGTTTTATGGCCGACTGAAGAGCCATAGGGAGTGAAAAATATTGTAGAGGAAACAGACACACGCACACACACAGCCTTTTACTCCCTGGGCGACGGAGAACCCATTGCGCCCATCGTCCAAAACCCACCGCCCGTGTAGATGTAATTGAAAAACTTTGCCAAAGCTTTTTCCCTTTTTCTCAATTTTTTTTTTCCACTCCAAATCGGACCAAGAGTTGCGGTGCGGACGTCCGGAAAACGTGTGGAGGTAACAAATTTTCCCATTTTTTTAGCCCCCAAACCGGTGTGGGAAATGGATCCTTTCTGTCTTTTTTTTTTGGGGGGGGAGGGAGAAGAACACTCTCCAAACTCTCACACATACAACAGACACCGAACAACATTCCCGGTTCATCGGAGTCCTGACAAGCAGACAACGGGTACACAAGATTCGCACAGGATTTTCCGCCTCTCTATGCTCCATAATGATATCATTCGCGTTATTCCTTATTCCAATCTTTGAAAAGGGCTTTTCCAGGGAAACGCGTCAAACGCGGCTGCCACGACTTGCCGCGGGAAGTCGAGTTTTCAGCATAGTACTTGATTTTTATCGCAAACTTTTTCTTCACCCCCCCCCCATTTGCTTGTCGAACGCAGGCTGAATGCATCCAAAGTGCAGTGCGCTCCATAACTCGGTGCAACAATGCTCCGGATAATGCTCACTGACGCCGGTGAATGCAAAGAAGTGTGTTCCAGAGCAGCGTTGAATGAAGTTCACGCTAACGAGAACTCTTGAAAGGACAACGGGAAAAGAATTTCAATTTATGGCATCGTCGCAGAAAGCGTTCAAGAGAAAAAATGACTAAGGTGCGTTTTGCTGCCGAGCTAATCAGGACGGACAAGAATTCTAGGCTCGAAACTTAATTAACCCGGGCGACGCAAATCACTGCACTCAACCTCAATCATGGAGCAGCTCTTTTTTTTTGTCTTGTACATCTACCTATCTTTCGGTGCCAGAGTTTCCCTAGAGTTCTAATCTTGCATCAAACATTGGAACACAGTGTCAACTGCAGAACGGTCCCCAACTACCGTCAAAAGCAGCATCAGATAAATGCTCTCCTATCTGTGTCTCCCCGGTATGTGTTGGGAGCATCTTTGATATAGCTGTGTTTACCCTCAGCTATCATCCATCAGACAAGTTAAATTACCTCACTTATAGCTTAGACATCCCGAAAGCTCTTCTTCGCTGTCTCACAAAAAGCTACCGTCATGAGTCTCTGCAGCTGCGTTTGCTATCAAACAAATGATACACTAAACTGCAGCAGAAAACGATTCTCTATCCTCGGTCGGTATCGCACACACACGCCACGGTATGGCTCACGGAATACGGTTCGCCTTTTTTGCTACTTTGCGCCAGTGCTCGGAAGCAATCATTTCACTAATCCTGTCGGCGAACGAAGCAATTAAACCGGGACAGGCGCCCGCCAGCCATTCTGCATCCTTGCCGTTCTGAGATTCGCTGCAACTTCACCATATCCGTGTGTCTTCAGTGAGGAAGATAAGGTTTTACGAATATTGAATCATTTCTTACTGCCTCTGGGTACAGTTTTAATCCGACAAAAGCATTATTGCAAACATGACCCCTACAAGAGATAGACAATCAGGGTGTTCTAGTGTATAGGCAATTTATACGTAAAATACATTCACCCGAATTAGATGCAACAGAGTGAGGTTGGTCGATAAATGCAAAACCTCAGTCGGAGCAATCTAATACCGAATACCGAAATCAGATTGGTAAAGCTTCCATCGAACCGATTCGAACTCCTTTCGGAATCTTCTCTCGAGCTTCAGCTGATTAAAAGTCAACCGATAGAATTCTATCCATTCCAATGCAAGCACGAGATTACAACTGCAAGCTGGTACAGCTGTAAAACCTTCCCTTAGTATTGCAACTATTTCGTTTGTGTAAAGATACGTCTTCTTGGGCGGGGAATCCTAGCAAGTGTCCAGGCAATTGCACATCCCTTCCAGCACACTAAACAGATATGGATAGATTTTCCGGTGCAAATACGTGTATGCGTGTCTGCATTCCGAAAATCGGATTACGTCTTTCTGGATGCGATTAAAGCACCCCCAGGGCACAACCCGTAGCAATCCGGCGTCGTGTGTCACAAAGCGGAGCGACTCATTTTTCACGTACCGTAGCACGTGTACTATCTGAATGCACCATCCGTTCTCGAGAGGTGTCCAAACCTTGTTTACTTCCAGTATCGCAAAACCCCCAGGTTTATGCTGTGGTATGGAAGTCATCCTGTCTGGTGCTGCTTCAAAAACCTTTTGCGCTATCAAAAGCTATTATGCCGGGTGGCTTGCATACCGGGGCACGTGTGAAAAAGGGCAAAGTGTTAGCAAAGTGCTCGAGTTTCACATTTTTGGGGATGGAAGATTGTCTGAATATATTGCGACAAAGCACTTTACACTCGGCTCCCAACAGACAGGGACTGCAGGAAGCCGAGAGAAGTTCGGGGATTGTTTGGGGCACAATTTATTTCAGCATCAATTTATGTTACTTTACGCTATTGTAAATAGTTTGCAAACGATCCTTTGCGACCGGAAGAATCTATCCTTAATAAAGGTGTATATTTTATCAGATTTTCGGGGCTTTTAACACTTCTATCTAGAACTTCAAAACATTTCCTTGGTAAATAAGACTTTTTAACATCCGTACCTTAACATTCAATAGATTAGTTGTTTGGGGAAAAGTTGTAAATTAATAGGTTAATAGGCTTATTTGTAGCACGTTAATGGAGAGTTATAACTGGTCCAAGACAAGGTGAGGTTCGATCCACAAACTTCGTTATTCTGGACCCATTAAAGCGTCACGAGACGACGGGACCAATTCTTTGAAATTGTTGTAAACTTTTGCTGTCCTTTAAAATATTTCTGCCACATTTAACTACGTTCAAAAACTGAACTTAATAAAAATGCGTACAACCACCAAGACTTTGGTTGTACATTAACTATAAAGGAAATTGAGATTCTAAGTCACAAACTTGTAAAAAGAGGTTGTGCCTTTAAATAGGATAGAAGAATCTCCAAGATAGGCCGGTGTCATTCTCATTACGTGACCAGCACATTGCATGAGCCTAAAACAACTTCGTCGAACATCTACTTTTAATTGCTCTGATATAATCCTTAAGTGTCCAGTTAAAGGAGACATCAAACAGCACATGCAACAAGAACAGACCCATGAAGTTGCATGGAGATGTTTTATCAGAGACCTTACAACATTTAAGACAAGCATATCGAACAGTGTGTTTTTATATATCTTGATAAAACTAGCCCACCGAGAACAGCACAGTTCATATCGTTTCTGATTCCTATCTGACAGTTCCCTTCAACATTCCACAACAGATAAAGGTCCTAACGAACTCTGTTGAGTCTCTCGTCATGTTTAGCACGAATGCTGACAGAGCAATCCGTGCCAACATTTCTATTGGTTACCTAGCAACGCTTTCTAATAGCAACCCCGTTTATTAAACCCACGCTCAAAACAGTCCCATCCCTACCATCGTAATTAAATTCCTTCAAACCTTGCTAAAAGAAACGGTCAACCTACCTTTCCACCGATGGTCAACTGGTAGCCCATAAGTGTCGGTGCCTTCAGCTGCACCGGACAGATGAAACCCAAATCACGATGCGTTCCGACCAAACCGCTGCCCGCCCCACCAACACCGACACCGCCCACCGGCGTAACACCGGACGATTTCCGATGGGTCGGTACGTACGGTGCGGCCACCGTTTTCGTCGGATAGCCGGCCGCCGCTGACGAGGCGCTCGTCGGTATCGGTGTCGGTTCGCTCGACTTGTTCTTCGACACGCACAGATTGCCCTCGATGTTTTCCGGGAACTGGGAACACTCGAGATTTTCGGGCCACGCGAAATTGAACGTTTTCATGATGCTCTCGCAGGCCCGGGCACTCTCGCACAGACACCGGCACGGTGGCAACGGTTCGGCCAGGAACGTGCAGATCGGTGCGTACAGCACGCACAGGAAGAACTTCAAATCTGGGCTGCAGTCGATCTTTACCAGCGGCACGTACTGGTGCACCTCGAGTGCCGCTTCCTCCTGCCGGGTGTGACCGAACCGGTTTGGCATTTTCGTACTATTGTACGGGATGCCGGCACAGAACGGGATCGTGATCGGTTCGCAGCGACTGTGCTCCTGAAACTCTTCGCCGGCTACGCTCAGCTCCACCTCGTGCGCCACAATCGTTTCCTGCTGCTGCTGGATTGCGGTCGCTACGGGCAACGCCAGCACTGTGAGCAGCAGACACAGCGGGATAACCATCCAGTTGGCCATCCTCCCCAAGAACCCGAACCGCTTTAAAGCGGCCATTTTCGATTTGCTTTTGCTATCTTCACCGGCACACACACACACGCACGCACCCGGTTCTGACTGCACTTTCACTCCGGGTTATGCTAATTTCAGCTTGCTTCGATATGAATTGCTCTTGCTTCCAGATTAAACATCAAGCACACGCACGCACACACCAAAAACACACACACTGCGAAATTACAGAATGCTGCTACGCTTCGAAAACATTGAACAGGTGCTTTTTTCTTTCCTTTGCCTTTTTTTTGCCAGACAGCAACCGAAAGCAGACTCAACAGTAGAATTCTCGCTCTCTTTCTCTCTCACACACTAACGCACATTTCGCGGCAAACGATGCATCGACCCTGTGTACCGCGCGAACAACACTGCTGCGTGTGTTTCGTTTCGTTACGACCGAACCTTCGCTTTCCTTGCACACACACCAATTAAAACACACACCGTAGCCGAGCGGGCACGCACTCACGCCTACTACCACAACTTTACATCACGTTTTCTGGCCGACCGAAAAGTTACCCACCGGCAAAAATATAAAACACACCGTGCACAAAACGGGGACCACGAAAACACCCACCGACGACGCTGCTTCACGCACACATTCGACGCTTCGCACCACTACACACCCACAGAAACACAGCGAGCTAGGTAGAGCCCGTAACGGAACCGGCCGCTTGTGCTGTCTGCAAACACACAAGCCGGAAAAGTGGCGGCCGAGGATTCTATTTTCCTTTCTGCAATTTTCTCCCTTTTCTAATGGGAGGGTGAAATTTTGCACGCACACACACACTTTTTTGTTTGGCTGCCGCGCTTGCTACTTTGATTGTAATAATAGACTTTCGATGCCCGGCTGTTTCTCGCGCTCGTTCACTCGCTCGCGCTCTCTTTCTAGCGGGCGTTATTTTGGAACACTTTTCGGTGCACTTTGCTTTCGTACGGAAGTGAAGGATTGCAAACAACAGCACGCACACACACGCTCTTGAGGCACAACTTTTACGTGCGAAGAATGAAGGTGTAAATTATATTATTGCAGCACGGCTCGAGCACAACAAACTTAAACCACACTTTTACACCGTCATGCACACATCTCTTTCACTGATTACATTATCGTATTGGTGGATTACTCCAACCGGGGAAACCATTCGCCGGGTGGGCCGTACCACGTACCACAAAAAAAACACCACGAAAATATCACTCACGCTGCTTTATTTCATCTTTATGTGTTGTGCAGGATAATGCAGCTTCATCTGGATTGGCACCATGGGTCAGTGACAATTTTGCTGCCGATGTAAACATGCTTTTGAAAACACGGCAATGGAAAAAATGTTAGAAACGCGACGCGATTACCACGAGGTGGACGACACGAGAACGACAGCACGCGCACGTCCGTACGCACCGAGACTCGAAACACAATTGATGCTGGCTAGTGAACACGGTGCGCAAGAGCGAATGAACGGGCGGGAATGAATGAATGAATGGCACCTGTTTTGGCAGGGGTGGGCAACTAGACAGAGCACGCTGGATACAATATCCACTGCAATAAATGTGGACTACAAACCGGTGGTTATCAGCAATTAGAAACTAAAAATATAACTTGAATTTTAACAAGGAGATTGAAAAGCATATTTTTATATGATAACTATGACGAAAACAATTTAGTAGCACACATTATAGCTACGTTACGAGATGAAGCAGATAAAGAAGTTAATAAATTAATTTTAATATGTTACCAATTTAATTTTCATATATCAGATGAGAAATATATCGGCTTCAAATGCTATCTTACTTTTGATTGCACTCGACAGCTTGCTTTGCCTTCAAGTTTTCTAACCCTGTGTTTACAGGTGCCCGTACCAGTTCATCCGTTCATGTATGATTCCTTCTCTCGTTCATTCTCTTTTCAGTTTGCTGAAGAACGCTTAGTGCCGTTAAGCGCTGCGGCAGCTTCTATTCAGCGTTTGCGGAACTTGAGGTTGTATGAAAACGAGCAAAATTAATAACCCGGGAGGACAAAACAACTGAAGGAAACTCATTATTTCTATGAACCAGTTTATGAGAAATCGGTTGAAAAAAGAAAAAAAAAGAGTAAAATTAAGAAGTAACATAGAATATTATTTACTAACATCACAAAAAACACAGGTTGATTAGTATACTGAAGGAAAATGTTTATTGAATTAAGAATTAATTTGTTTTGTTATTTATACCAAAGGATCGAGCATGCGGCACTGAACCTCGGGTTGGAGATCAACGAGGCAAAAACCAAAATGATGGTGGCACCACCAGCGGTCCTGCTAACAAACACTGATTTACGCAGGGGTGATGTACAGATAGGTGATCGCACCTTTGAAGTCGTCCAAAACTTCACCTATCTGGGGTCAAAAGTCAGCACCGACAACAACATAGACGTTGAGTTGCGCGCAAGGGTGCTGGCTGCCAACCGGTCATACTACAGCCTGAGGAAACTTCTCCACTCAAAATACCTGTCGCGACGGACGAAGCTGGGACTGTACAAAACCTTTATAGTCCCAGTACTCACATACGCCTCTGAGACATGGACTCTGTCCAAAACTGACGAAACCCTCTTAGCCGCGTTCGAGAGGAAGATGCTCAGAAGGATCTTTGGCCCCGTATGTGTGGAAGGACAATGGAGGAGCCGCTACAACGACGAGCTCTATGAGCTGTACGGTGATCTTACCATCGTGCAGCGAATTAGGCTCGCCAGGCTCCGGTGGGCTGGTCATGTCATGAGAATGGCACCGGACGACCCAGCCCGTAAAGTCCTTTTAGGCCGGCCACATGGACAGAGGAGGCGTGGTAGGCCCAAACTGAGATGGAGTGATGGCGTTGATGCGTCCGCCAGAACGACCGGGATAATGGATTGGCAGACGACGGCGCTAGACCGTGAGCTGTATCGAGGATTGTTGCAGCAGGCCAAAACCGCGAAGCGGTTGTAGCGCCTGATAAGTAAGTAAGTAAGTTATTTATAACAACACAATTTGATAAATGTTAAAGTTTAAAAAAAACATTAAAAACAGTAAAATAAGCTTTAAAATGCAGACAAAGAGCTCTTGAGATCGTAGATTCAAAAACGAAGAAGATGTTAAAATTTGGCATTCCAAAGAGGATAGGGAAACGGCCTTCGGTTTTATTTCGAATAGACGGCAAAACCAAGCAGGTATTTAAGCCAAGAAGAAGAAAAACTGTATTACACTGTTTTTCAGTCTTATTTGCTTATTTGCCATTTGGTGAAAATGGCGTACATCTCGTCATTGTATTATAATAGCTTCTCAATTGTCTTGCCACACAAATGAGGCAAAACATCCTTCAGAGCATCTTTCTTTCGTTCGCGACTGAAAGTTATTCGTCAGTTTTGGAAAGAACGTCAAGTCACAGAGGCGTATGTGAAATAGAAAACTCTAAAAAGCATCAGCTTCGTCCATCTTGACAGGTGTTTTAGGTGTAGAAATTTCTATCGATTGTAGAATCAGTGGCGGATCAACCTAGGTGCGGAGGGAGCGGCCATGTCGGTTAGGAGGCCTTGTCAGTTAGGGGGCCTCGTCGGTTAGGGGGCCTCGGCCGAAGAGGGAAATCCGCTAGCAATCTTGAACAGAAAAAAATTTCCGGAGTCCAAACCCCTTCCCCCCCTCCCTCATCCCCAACCCCTCCGTTCGAACATCAGCGAAGGTCTCGTGCTTGAAGGGGCCTCATACAAAGAAGGACATACTTTTTTGTTTGACTTTGGTCGAGCAATCAGAATTGTCCTCCGACTTTATACGGTAAATCCCATACCATGATTGTATAACTGTTCCTACATGTCTGAGCAGTGACACCAGCCTCACGATTCCTTGCAATATTCCGATATCCGTTTGAAACATTTCACTGTGTGTTCTGCAACTCTGCAAAATTTTATTGACTTTTAAATGCGTCAGTTGTTAGTGGAAAAGCATGTACAAGATCGCAAAACAAGCATCCTAAATTAAATTTCGTTGTTTGCAGTTCTATCCAATCGTGCATTCAAACCCCTGTTAAAATTAACGAAGGGCAGCTAAATTAACGAAGAAATGGATTTAACGACGAAATACAGTTAGAAAAACGGTATGCAATAAACATCGAAACACCGAAAGAGATAGAAAAATAACATCCCGCATGGAATACAAAGTGGCTGTAGCTCAACGAAAAATTTCATCGGTGTTCGACAATTGCATACTTTTGAGGAACACAACCAGAACGAAGGAGCGATGACGCTAGTCAAGTTACAGGTTTGACAGACAGAGGTCGCTAGCGTCGAATGGTTCTTGATGTTTGAAAGGCGTTGATATCGGTTACAGCGATTCGGAAAATTTAAATAAATCATTTATCTTTTTTTATGTTTTACAAAGATACAACATCACATCGACAAAATATATAAAATAAGAACAACCAATAGAATAATTTCTTCAAACATATGCGTCATTTAAAAACGCCAACAAATCTCATAGTAAAAATTAAACAAATCCCCACTTTTACAACTGCAGCTGATAGTCGCCACACCAAAAAGGCAATCCATCGTCACAATTCCACCCCAACTGCATCCTCCGCCAGAACAACAACATCAAATTCCAATTAGCCATCGTAACCGCGCGTGCGAATCCGTGTGGCTGGTCGCAACGCCTTGCTTATCTTTCTCACCGATCTCAGGCTCACCTTAGGAACTTCGGAACGCAATCGGTCCGTGAACCGCGAACGATCAGCATCCGCGCGGCTGTTGTTTGTAATTTTTCATCAGTTAGTGTGTCGGTGCACCGTACAGGGAGCATTTTCGTTGGTGGATTCGCGACCCACAACCCAGTCGACGGTACACCGACTGATGGAGTTTCACTGTAGTACGTTCGTCGCTGGAACGCTGGAAATAGCTCCCGCGCGGCGTACTGTTGTCTGCCTTATTGAATTATTACACC
Organism: Anopheles maculatus; assembly: GCA_002091835.1. NCBI lineage: Eukaryota > Metazoa > Arthropoda > Insecta > Diptera > Culicidae > Anopheles > Anopheles maculatus. The sequence goes on from KZ061555.1 coordinate 409,481, forward strand.
TCAGGATGGGTAACGCGATGTAATGTCAAATGGTAGTGGTGGTGGTGCTGGTGATAGTATTATGCATGCGCATACATTAATCCATCGTGTTGCAGTGTGCGCGCGAACACAGCGATGGCAGTTTGTTTGGTGCAGTGGTGACGATGCTGCTGCAGATTATGAAGAACGGATCTTTGGTCACCTTTGACCGTGGGGGATGACATCGCGCGTTGCATTCCGCAGGTCTGTGCTGCGAACGCATCCTGGTCAACTAATTTCGTATTAATTTGACAAAATGAAGCTTCCCCGGATCTGGTGTACAAGGACAAAGCTTGGCCGATGACTTCCAACGACATAAATGGTCAATTGATGATTGCTCTTTCATTTTGAATTGGTTCACTATGGCTATGAACCATGCTGTAGATGATGCGATAATATTGCACGATTTGAATAGTTTGGTACCTGTTGTTCTTGCTCATCTTTTTATGTACAAAATATCTTGATTCCATATACTAAAGAGCAGTATAACACTAGGGATAATGGAACAAAAACTATAAAAAACCAGAGTTATTCCTTCTTCAGACTTCACGATAAAAATACCAACCAGATAGATGAAATGGAATTATTTCTTATTTCTCAGAAATTTATAATTAAATAAAAAAACAATACCGCCGAGAGTTATTTGTGATTGAAAGTGAATCAGTACATTACAAAGAATGCAGTTGTCATAAGTATGCGAGTGTGGCGCTGCATATTTATTTCGATATTTATTTTTATCCAGAAAGCTATTTATATATCTCCACTCATCTGTGATGGACAATCTTTTGTAATATGTCAGTTATGTTGAGATCAAATTTTATTGAAATATTGGTTAATTTGAGGCAGCTTGGGCATATCAACCTCAAGTAATTACATTTGAAGATTTATTTATCACAATCTCCGTAGAGCGTAGACGATGGACATCTTTTGAATATCCTATCCTACGATTATCACTGATTATAGGTTGATTGTGTTTTACAACGTCTCCCTACTTCGTTTTTCTGAAGAAAATTGAACAGGCCAGGACATATAGTTTGAAAGGATGTCACTAAAGACTATTAATAATTATCTCAATCAAACTAGAAAAAATAAGTTGTTTTTTTGTCTCTGATCTTAGCAATTGATCATCAGTATTAGGAATCTTAAGCAGAGAGAGTAAACGAACCTTTATTATCTTCGACAAGCTCGGATTGATTGACAGAAAAAGTCAACTATACCGAAAATATCAAAATATGAATCTAAACATCAGATTAAAATGAGTTTAACATCAGTCTAAAGAGCAGTTGAGTAGAGTTGGACGTTGGAATTCTTTCTAAGTAAATCCATATAAATGGACATGTTTGAGAACTCACTGGGGACAGGACATACTTAAGGCTGTAGTTTGAGAAATTGAACCTGAAGGTGGGACTACTCCCAGTACTCAAATACGCATCTGAGACATCGACTGTTGTCTGCAGAAGAGATGCAGACTGTTGGAATGGTAGACAACGGTACTAAACCTTAAGTGATATCGAGGATTCTTGTAGCACCGGTCCTCCGTAGCAAGGACAGATATTCCGAAAATCAACAGGATCTTTAGATGAAAGCAACTGCAAATTTTTGTAAACTACTTGAGCAAACAGTTTATACCTTCGTGTTGAAGTACCACAGTAACATGTAGCGCAGTAATTACGTTACCACGCTGTCCAGCTATGCAACCATGATGCAACGTGAAGCGAATGCAGTACGGCCTGTTCCATTGCACCTTTAGCGGACATGCACCATTGCAAATAGACTCGTTAGCCGCTGGATTAAATTCGCTATGCCAATCGGGTAAGTTGCAATATTAATCATCACTCAGGCAACCCGTCGGCCAACCACCACACGCTGGTCCGATTAGATAACCTGTCCAGGGTGCGATCGATTGGAGCAGCAGCAGCAGCAAGAAGCAGAGGAAGAAAAAAAACACACACAACACACAAAATTAATCATAAAACTTTACCCAAGCAATCGGAAACGCGAAGCGAACGAAACGCATCGCTTCGGACGGATGATTGATCAAGTAATTACATTTGAAGATTTATTTATCACAATCTCCGTAGAGCGTAGACGATGGACATCTTTTGAATATCCTATCCTACGATTATCACTGATTATAGGTTGATTGTGTTTTACAACGTCTCCCTACTTCGTTTTTCTGAAGAAAATTGAACAGGCCAGGACATATAGTTTGAAAGGATGTCACTAAAGACTATTAATAATTATCTCAATCAAACTAGAAAAAATAAGTTGTTTTTTTGTCTCTGATCTTAGCAATTGATCATCAGTATTAGGAATCTTAAGCAGAGAGAGTAAACGAACCTTTATTATCTTCGACAAGCTCGGATTGATTGACAGAAAAAGTCAACTATACCGAAAATATCAAAATATGAATCTAAACATCAGATTAAAATGAGTTTAACATCAGTCTAAAGAGCAGTTGAGTAGAGTTGGACGTTGGAATTCTTTCTAAGTAAATCCATATAAATGGACATGTTTGAGAACTCACTGGGGACAGGACATACTTAAGGCTGTAGTTTGAGAAATTGAACCTGAAGGTGGGACTACTCCCAGTACTCAAATACGCATCTGAGACATCGACTGTTGTCTGCAGAAGAGATGCAGACTGTTGGAATGGTAGACAACGGTACTAAACCTTAAGTGATATCGAGGATTCTTGTAGCACCGGTCCTCCGTAGCAAGGACAGATATTCCGAAAATCAACAGGATCTTTAGATGAAAGCAACTGCAAATTTTTGTAAACTACTTGAGCAAACAGTTTATACCTTCGTGTTGAAGTACCACAGTAACATGTAGCGCAGTAATTACGTTACCACGCTGTCCAGCTATGCAACCATGATGCAACGTGAAGCGAATGCAGTACGGCCTGTTCCATTGCACCTTTAGCGGACATGCACCATTGCAAATAGACTCGTTAGCCGCTGGATTAAATTCGCTATGCCAATCGGGTAAGTTGCAATATTAATCATCACTCAGGCAACCCGTCGGCCAACCACCACACGCTGGTCCGATTAGATAACCTGTCCAGGGTGCGATCGATTGGAGCAGCAGCAGCAGCAAGAAGCAGAGGAAGAAAAAAAACACACACAACACACAAAATTAATCATAAAACTTTACCCAAGCAATCGGAAACGCGAAGCGAACGAAACGCATCGCTTCGGACGGATGATTGAACCGTCTCCAGCAGACCAACCGAACCATTCAACCGTCGGCCGACCGCATGCTGTGCTGCCGGTGTGCGCGCTGCTCTCGGCATCGGAAAGAAACGCAGCGCCTAACATCAAACGCACGCATCCTTCTCGTCCGTTTTGCAGTTCATGGGAACAACTTTATTCGCCCATTCACCAAACAGCGCGAACTGGCCAACCACTGCATGTCAGCCTGTGTGTCGTTCCATTGCTGTAGGTGAAAGTTGTTCCATTAATTGCCGATTTGGTCGGTCCCGATGCGGACAAATGGACGATTAATCTTGAACTATTCCCGCGTGGCCAGACGACCAGGACTTCAGACCATGGTACCGGCGAACGGAACAAAGCATGAACGCACTGTTTGTCACCAGTGTGGTAATACAAGACACCCCAATAAACACCCCGGAATGGGTCCACCAAATCGATCAACTTACAATCAAATCATCTAGTATTGTGAGCTACGAGTTCCGATTGTTTTATGCACCGTTTTGTTATGTTCGGCTCATCCGATTTTGGAACTGATCATAAAACTGCGCTCAACACTATTTATAGCGGATTAGGCAATGTTTCGTGTTAGGGAATGGAAGCCCAACCTACCCGAAAACCTTATTTGGATAGCTTTAAATAGTAATGACTTGCTGCAGGTGTTGTAGCTGTTTGATGATAGCTACTTCCTGGTAATTGTTTCGTCAACAGATCATGTAAATTGTACTATTATAAAAGCTGGTGAATGTATTTCGTGAATTTTATGTTTTTTTAATGATTTATTTCGTAAAGCTTGCTTACGCCGACGAAGATTTAAAGAATGGGGTAAAGAAGAAAAAAAAATT
>KZ061555.1:413833-554821 GCA_002091835.1 Anopheles maculatus
CTGGCCGGGGCGTAAATGTTGATTGCCGAGAGCAGCACCGGCGAGTCGATCCGATTGTCAAGTAGTCCTGCGACGAAAAGTCTTTGCGCGTTACAATTTCGCTGCTTCAGCGACTGCAGGCCAAGTAACGCACAGCGTCCGTTGTAGTCCAGCTGGACCCTCCAGAAACGCAGCGCAAACCGCGAGAACTTGCGCTGGATGGACTCCAGTCGCGCCAGCGAACGTTCCGATGTAGGCCACCACACAACGGATGCGTATTCCACCACAGTCCGAACTAAGGAGCAGTACAACATTTTTACAGCGACCGGGTCAGTAAAATCGCGGGCAAGTTTTTTCACAACGCCAACTAGTTGATTGCCCTTGGTGACGATGTGCTGTAGCTGGTCATGGAAGCTCAACTTATCGTCAAGGAGCACTCCAAGGTCTCTGACACAGCTTTTGCGTTCAAGGGCAGTGCCGTTGATTGTATACGCATAAACCAGGGGCTCGCGTTTTCTGGCGAACGTAACAACAACGCACTTCTCAGCACAAATCTCCAACCCGTTCGTACAGCACCAAGACTGAAACGCATTCAGGGCATCCTGAAGACGCTGCTGGTCTTCCTGAGTGCGTATCGGAAGATACACCTTCGCATCATCCGCGTAGAGCAGGTGGCTATCTGGAGGCAGCACACGTGTGACGTCGTTAATGAAGATCACGAAGAGAAGCGTACCAAGGTTGCTCCCTTGTGGCACACCAGAAGAAGCACTGATACGTAGGGACAGTTGGTCCCCCATTTTCACACGATACGAACGGATGTTTGAGAACTCCTGGGAACAGGACATACTTAAGGCTGTAGTTTGAGAAATTGAACCTGAAGGTGGGACTACTCCCAGTACTCAAATACGCCTCTGAGACAAAGACACTGTCCAAATCTGGCGAATTCCTCTTAGTTGTGTACTAGAGAAACATGCTCAGAAGGATGTTTGGCCTCTTATGTATTTTCCAGTGGAGAAGACACTACAAGGACGTGTGCTGTGACCTGTAGGGTGATAACACCATTGTATTGAGAATGATACTGGGCGACCCAGCCAGTAAGATCCTTTTGGAGAAGAGATGCAGACTGTTGGAATGGTAGACAACGGTACTAAACCTTAAGTGATATCGAGGATTCTTGTAGCACCGGTCCTCCGTAGCAAGGACAGATATTCCGAAAATCAACAGGATCTTTAGATGAAAGCAACTGCAAATTTTTGTAAACTACTTGAGCAAACAGTTTATACCTTCGTGTTGAAGTACCACAGTAACATGTAGCGCAGTAATTACGTTACCATGCTGTCCAGCTATGCAACCATGATGCAACGTGAAGCGAATGCAGCACGGCCTGTTCCATTGCACCTTTAGCGGACATGCACCATTGCAAATAGACTCGTTAGCCGCTGGATTAAATTCGCTATGCCAATCGGGTAAGTTGCAATATTAATCATCACTCAGGCAACCCGTCGGCCAACCACCACACGCTGGTCCGATTAGATAACCTGTCCAGGGTGCGATCGATTGGAGCAGCAGCAGCAGCAAGAAGCAGAGGAAGAAAAAAAACACACAACACACAAAATTAATCATAAAACTTTACCCAAGCAATCGGAAACGCGAAGCGTACGAAACGCATCGCTTCGGGCGGATGATTGAACCGTCTCCAGCAGACCAACCGAACCATTCAACCGTCGGCCGACCGCATGCTGTGCTGCCGGTGTGCGCGCTGCTCTCGGCATCGGAAAGAAACGCAGCGCCTAACATCAAACGCACGCATCCTTCTCGTCCGTTTTGCAGTTCATGGGAACAACTTTATTCGCCCATTCACCAAACAGCGCGAACTGGCCAACCACTGCATGTCAGCCTGTGTGTCGTTCCATTGCTGTAGGTGAAAGTTGTTCCATTAATTGCCGATTTGGTCGGTCCCGATGCGGACAAATGGACGATTAATCTTGAACTATTCCCGCGTGGCCAGACGACCAGGACTTCAGACCATGTGGAAGGATAGAACTCATCCTCTGCGTCTAGAAGGGGGCGATGCGATGGAAAGGCGATCGTTAAGACCGGGGCCCCCGGATGCGGTTATTAATTTTATGTTCATTTCCATAATTCCAAGACAGTACGGCGACCAGCAAAACGGTCTGACATCATGTTCCCGTTCGCTGTTGCACATGGTACGGGAAAAGGAATTTAAGCTTCAAAATTTCAACGTCATGCGCAAGGCTTTCGGAGTGTGTGTGTGTGTGCATGCAAATGTGTGGCCACCATGGTACCAAGAGGCAAGGTCGAATGCAATTAACTTTTCACCAGCAGTGATAGCACAAAACCGTAACACAAAAGTGATGATGAAGTTGATTTCGGCAACGAGATGGTCGATCATCGGTGTTAGTGTTGTGCTTAGCTTTGGTACTGCTTTCAGTAAAAGCACGAAAGAGATTTTATTCCCCCCAGAAAAAAAGCTGTGTAAGCGAGTGCTTTCGCATTTGGGATTGTGCTCAACCGTAGCCAGCCTTTAAAATTAACGTTCTGTCTGTGTGGTTCGGTTTTAATTAGAACTAATTCAACGATCATCAAAATTCTTCCCACTGTTTTTCATCCATACAAAAACAGATCCAAAAAGTCGTTAAAGTGATGAACCGACACACCATTCTTTCGGCAGTATGTGCGCTCATTAGTGTGCGCCGAAATTGGCACTAGAGGGGATGCTTATTGGCAAAGGAATGGATTAGATTTACATTGCAGTAGAAACAGTGGAAGATTTTGTTGCAGTAAAACACTGTTTTTATTACAGCGAGGAGAAGCGAGAGATTATTAGTTTCATAATAGAAAATATGTTGACAAACGCTGATGGATTTTATTACACCATTAACCGTGATTAATCGTGAAAAGAAAAATGATTTTTTGAGCGTACAGGGTTCCTATTTATTATGGATTTGTTACATTCATCGTGAAACTTATAATTAATTTAACATTTGTATACGTTTTGTTGAGTTTTTCTTTTATTAGTGTGAAATATGACACATAGAGGGCTAGCTTCATCCAGTATATTGTGCATGTTTTTCACTGGGTGTAGCATTAGCGTCTAGGGTACTAAGCAGGCAAAAAAAAACAAACTAACATGCTTTGGGGCGGTCCGGTGGTGTATCCGATAGCGGCGCCGGTCTTCACACGGCAGGACCGGGGTTCGAATCCCGGCGGACCGCCTCCCCGTACGCAGGACTGACTATTCAGCTACGGGTAAAACTTAGTCACAGTAAGCTAGCAACAGCTGGTAGGCCAACACCTCACGAGGTTGTAGTGCCAAGGAAGAAGAAGAAGAACATCCTTTAAGCACTTTAAAAGAAGGATTTTATAGATTTTATGGAAAAATTTCGTATTTTTGATAGATTTTATACACTAGCTGTTAAAAACCTTGTTTTAAGTAGGTTCAGGCAAATGACTCAAGAAGTTGAAAGCCTGAAAAGAGTGATGAACCTTTGAATATGGTGCAGCATTATAATGCCCAATCATAGAAGGTTGTGTCCCACTCGAAAAAAATAAGAAGAAGAAGAAGTAGGTTCAGGCAAATTTGAGTTTTGTTTCAGGTACAATAAACTTAGGATATATCTATTCTGAGGAGAGAAACATAATGAGGGCTAGAGAGAAATAAAAATAAAAAAGGAAAAATAAGAAAAACAAAAAAAAATAGAAAGAGAGAGCGATAATAATAAAAAATAAACAGGAAAGTTGTAAAGAGAAAGATACAAAATGAAAAAAAAAGAAAAAACTAAAGAAAAAAAGGAAGAGAGTGAAAAAGGAAGACAGTGAGTAAGAGAGAGAGAAAGAGAGAAAGAGAGGGAGAGAGAGAGAAATAAGAATGGAAGAAACAGCGAAAGAGAGAGAGAGAGAGATAGAGAGAAGAAGAATCAAATAGGAGAAAAAAGGAGGGAAAAAAATAGAAAAAAGACCGATAAAAAGAGAGATAGAGACTAAGAGCGAGATAGAAACCAAGAGAGAGAGAGAGAGAGAGAGAGAAAGAAAGAGAAAGGAAAAGAAAAATAAGAAAGAGAGTGAAAGTGAGAAAATGAAAATAAGGAAAGAGAAAATGCAACCATGCACAACTTGTTTATCATTATGGCTGCACTAACGTAGACTTAAAAGTCTTAAACAACACAAACTGTCATAAAATGCAAAGAAATGTGGACTAATCCACTAAATAAAGATTCAGGACATTTAAACTGCTGAATTTTGAGCATTTTGTTTAAAAGAATCTTAATATAAATGACAAAAAAAATTATCTACCAAAAAACGTAGAGAAAGTTATAGTCTTAACATTGCAACACATATGGAAAGTTGATCTCAAGATTTAAAATTAGGTACTTATAATCTTAATATACCTTATGAAAAGAATAGTTGACATAAGAACATTGACTGTTTTTCGTTTTAATTTTTTTTAAACCATTGAAAAATCTTCAGACACATGTTTGAGACTTATAGGAAAGATATAGGAAATGTTTCGTTGGCCTCTGCAAACCCAGAAACTGTTACAGTTCTGTGACTAATTATTGCAACATTGCAAGCAATTAGCTACGGCTTGAATACATCCACTGAAGTTCTAAACGTTTACCGAAACGGAATTGGAACACTGATTGCCAAATGATTTGATTGCCATTTCAATAAACCGGCCACTCGTTGCCGTTCACTTCGCTCCCATTCCATTCCCAAAAAACACCACCGAAACCACTTGTGACGACGCGAGCTTCGATCTTCCTGCTCCTTTCGGTACCCTACAATTATCTAATGATACACTCCGAAATGCAAGCTTCCAAAACCCGGCAAAACGTAGCCTCTTTGGTCAGGAAGAAACTTCTTGCCCATTGGGATTTTGTTTGCCCCAGACTTCGATTTCAAGTCTCTCGATCTCTCTCTCGCTGTCGGTCTCTGGGCACCGAAAAGTGCACCGGCGCGAATCATTCCTGGGCGTTGTTTGGGTGCGCTGGGTGCACATTTAGCCGAGCTGTATGTAATTTGCACTGCTCGAAATTCGCCCCGAAGGTTAGCCGACTCGGTGTTTCTTTTCGCAAAGGCGATGTAAAGGTGACCGGCAATCGGAAGGTCGGAAAACGGTGACCGTTTCGGTGGTAATTACTGCAGAAAAAGGAGTGAGTGTGTGCGGAACTGTGCTAACGATTATTGCCGAACCCTGGCGTTAGCAATGGCGAGTGGCGTGCGATTTGCTCTTAATCAAGCGGTTTCACCCGATGGTGAAGTTGGTGCTGCTGCCGATGATGATGATGATGACGACGATGGGATGGGTTTAGGATGTTTATAATAGTGCAACTATGGGCAGTTATGTAATGTGCAAAATATTATTGTCCATATGTTGGAAGAAATACAGGTTTAAGTTAGCAATCTTTTAAAATCTTCTCAAGCTGACTTTTGAGCCATCATTGTACTACGAAAATCGACCAGAATTACTGCTCTTGATGATCTTCGTCCACTGCATCCGACGAAACACCACGCTATGTAACGGATTGATATAAAATAGATAAACGATCCAACGACCTGACCAGAAATGGGAATGTTTGTCATTTTTCGTTATGAAAAACCTCTCACGGCTTCTCTCATCTTCAAGCACCACGATCCTCAGCGCAATCCCGGATGTCTAGTCCGTACGGCAAACAAAGCCACATTCGATAAAAGGGTAACAACAAAACTTTCTCAACCACCTTTAAAATCGTGACCCGGACAGCACCAGCGTCGTCCGGAGGATTCCCAAAACCTTCCGAGACTTGGCACCGAGACTCGCGCAGCCCTCCTTCGCAAATGTTGTATTATAATTTTATAAATGCTCAATAAAATACAATAAACCAATCAATAATCAATTGCATGTCCCGGCGACATGCACACAATTCGGCAGCACGAAACGCTGAAGCAAGAGCTAGCGAGAGTCTGCCGCTCGATGTCACACTGTAAACGAACAGCCTGGCTCGTCTCGTCTCGAGCTCGAAAACGCTTTTCACATGGACCGGTGGAACGGTCCGTATTGAAATGACAAAAAAGTCGTGAATTTCAGAGAAATATGATGCAGACAGTCTGATATGCGGTGGTGCACAGCAAACGCCAACGATGAACGGTGGTTGCTGGGTTGATGTTGTTAGAATAGGATTTCGGTACGCTCGTGTGCGACGACTTGTGTCTGGTTTAGCAGATTGAATGACTGCAAAAAAGAACAGCAAAAGAAGTAAGGTTACTTTAATGTTGGTAAGATTTTTATAAGCGGAAAAATAAATTAACTTTAAGTAACACGCAATAAACAATCAAGCTTATGCAACTATATTTAACATTGTTTATGATGTTTGATACTCACTGTAATGCTTTTTTTTTTGCGCATTAATTTTATATTAATTGCTAGGTATCATCAGTAATTTGTTCCATGTATCCCATTTTATCTTTTCCTTCCATAATGTGTACCAATTTATTTATTTATTTTCTTTGTTAATTTATTTATCATTTGTTCATTCTATTTTGTAATAGTTTCTTTGGTTTTTCCGTATTGAAATACATTTTTTGCTAAATATTTTTCTTCTATTCCTATTTTTACTGTTGCACATAATTGGTTTATTTACTGAAGTTGTTTTTGTCATCCTTTTCTCCTATTCCTTTTTTTAACTGTTGAGCCAAATTGGTTTATTTATTGAAGTTTATTTGTTTTATTTTAATTTGCTGGTTTTTTAGTTTTGTTTCTTAAAACATTCGATCACTTTCGCTTTTACTCAATTTATTTTTATTCTATTTAAAGTAATATTTCTTTAATTTTTTATTTTTTAATTTAAAAATTCTTGTAAGGAACAATTTAATCAAAGATTTATTCATACGATGTCTCATCCTTCTCTGCTTGTTGATCGACGGAAAACCAAGATCTCCGTGTTTGATCATCCTCAACGATTCGCTTAGCTCGGGCGGAAGCGAAAGCTCATCAGGACAAACGCCCTTACTTTAATCAAACTCAAGAATTTAAACCTTTATGCTCACGTTTGTCGCTCGTGTCGCGAGATTGGAAACTGTCGTCCAGCAACCACACCGAACGAGTTCCATGTTCTGAACGGTGTTCTGTATGCTTCACGTCACAGACCACGGACATTCATTTACGTTCACTTTTTTGCGCTAGTTGCGCTCGGATCGACAAACGAATGTCTGGCTTGAAAGTTTATTGTAATTTCCATCCCGATTACATGCATACACGTAGGTCGTGTAGTAGTTAGGCGGGAAGCAGGTCTAAACAGAACAACAAAACACAACAACGCCGACGACCCCACACTGATGATGTTGGCCGGGCAATGTTGCCTTGTCACTGGCGTCATCGAACCGTCGCCGATCGGGGAACCGTGACGACATTTCCTTCAAACGGTCTCCTCCCGAGGGCCTTTTTTTGCCTATCTTTGGATCGATTAATGTAGGAAGTGGTTAGCAGCCGGCCTGTGGACGAAGGAATTTGTTAATTAGATGCACTTAACCTTAGCAAAAGCAACGTACGGACAGGTTGGTCCGGGTTCGGGCTGTAACAACATTGTTAGTTTGCGGCCTAACGAATCTCTTGGCTCGCGAAGGTCAATGTCAAGATTGTGGGGCTGTGTTGTGTTTTTGTTTGTTGTATTCAAATGGCCACACCACCACCCTGACCTTGGCACACAGATGCGGAGGTTAATGGGAATGGATGCGAATTTCTGGGAGGATGTTTTTTTTCTCTAGATGAACAACTTCATTCGTCTGCCGTTTTGCAGACTTTTCAACCTAGCAATTAAGCTACCATTTCAATTACTACTTGTGTCTGATGCTCCTGAGTATGTTATGTGGTATGAATGATCATCATTGTGGTTAACAACTGTGATTGAAATATGATTGTTTGTTTATTGACTCAACTCTTTTGCTAGAAAAAATCGCTTCATAAACAGAAATCGCAAGAAGCATGAAGAATTTATGTCCATTATGCGTTAGACATCGGTTTCGGTCATTCTGCAGTATGTATGGATACTTCAAATCAACAACACACAGTAAACTTATAAAAGAGACTCAAGACTAGTCCTACATATTTGAATTTTTCCTGTCCTCAAGCTTATTTTTTATTTGTATATGAAGATCTCTTTTGCTATCCAGCTATCGTGAGGCTACATAACAACATTACAAAAACAATTGTTTCAATCGTCAAACTTTACTCAACTATCCAGAAAGATACTTAGGTAATTTAAACGTAGAAACAAACACATATTGACAATGTTTCTAAGAGAGCTGAAGGCTTTTACCAGACTTATTAGCGCGTAGTATGAGATGAAATTGCACGTCGCAATGTCTGTACCTTAAAATTCTTTCTTCTTCTCTGGCTCTACAACCTTAGTAGGTCTCGGTAGAGTCACCCAGTAAGATAAGGAGGACATATAGAGACAAGCGCGCAAGGGTGCTGGCTGCCAACCGGTCATACTACAGCCTGAGGAAACTTCTCCACTCAAAATACCTGTCGCGACGGACGAAGCTGGGACTGTACAAACCTTTATAGTCCCAATACTCACATACGCCTCTGAGACATGGACTCTGTCCAAAACTGACGAAACCCTCTTAGCCGCGTTCGAGAGGAAGATGCTCAGAAGGATTTTTTCCCCGTATGTGTGGAAGGACAATGGAGGAGCCGCTACAATGACGAGCTCTATGAGCTGTACGGTGATCTTACCATCGTGCACCGAATTAGGCTCGCCAGGCTCCGGTGGGCTGGTCATGTCATGAGAATGGCACTGGACGACCCAGCCCGTAAAGTCCTTTTAGGCCGTCCACACGGACAGAGGAGGCGTGGAAGGCCCAAACTGAGATGGAGTGATGGCGTCGATGCGTCCGCCAGAACGACCGGGATAATGGATTGGCAGACGACGGCGCTAGACCGTGAGCGGTATCGAGGATTGTTGCAGCAGGCTAAGACCGCGAAGCGGTTGTAGCGCCTGATAAGTAAGTAAGTATAGAGACATGAGACCATGAAACATGATAAAATAAAATCCGCCAAAGATTACTTAGCAATGGATTCTCTCTTCTTGTTCTCTGGCTCTACCTTCTGAGGTGTCTTGGCCTGCTATATTCACTGGCATTCAATTCGGTTGGTGATCTGTTTGATCACAATATTTCTATTAATTGTTTCCGTTCCCGTCTTTTGTCATCCTCATCCTAAAGACTTTTTATTTGATTTCCCAACCACAGTCCCGCCTGCTCATTTTGTGTATGTATGTTTAGTTCTAAGATTTCTGACTTTGTAAAGCCCTTGTGGCAAACAATTTGATTAATAAATAATAATAATAATAATAATAATATCTAGCTTTCTATAACTCCGTTTTACCCGTAACTGGATAGTCAGTCCTGCGTGAAGATCAGTGCCACTATCGTATATACCTCCGGGCCGCAACAATTGATTCATTTTTGTTAATTAATTATTGTTGTGATCCATGTCAACCCATGTCAATCCGCAGGGTAAAAAATTTGTAGTAATATCTTAAAATCATCAGGAATATAAAAGTTTGCCACAATCTTTTTAGTGGAATGTAATACACCATGTCGTTTATACATATGACAAACAAGAAAGAACCTAAGGTACTTCCTTGTGGAACTCTAGCAGAATTCACCAAAGGCATATATAAAACATCTGCTTATAAAACATCTGTTATAAGTTGAATGTTGAATGAGCTGTACATCCTAACTTTCCTTTGCAGTCAGTCACAGAATCGAATAGAGCATGGCTCACCATCGAGCAATTGGACAGAAGTCCATGTTCAAATAGGTTTAAACCCAGTCAAAAGATGGCGTCATAAAAGGATTTCCAATATTTTATTGTTAGTATAAAGCAAAGAGATGCCACAATAGTTGGATATGTTGTTCCTTTATGCCTTGCAGAATTTAGATTAGAAGTTCTGTATATTGTTCTATAGTTTTATAAACTTTTTATATGAGATTTTGATTAAGAAGGTTATCCTTTCAGGCTCTTTCGTTTGTTATGTTTAATATTTTAAAATTTCATATATTTATTTTCTGATTATCGTACAAGTTTTTAATGCAATTATAATGAGTACAAAAATAAAACATGGAGAATAAACCCAATGTGCTACCCAATTATACGAAAAAGCTAAACTAAACAGAATACAAAAACTTAAGTAAGCAGTGAAAACATTGTTACAATTGGGTAAAAAAAATTAGGAGGAATTTCTAATGAATTTTACTAATGGATTACTTGATTAGAATGAATTGTAATAAAAATCTATGAGGAAAAAGAAACTTTTTTTCGTTTGCAGTTCTTTAAATATGCGTCAAAACTTAAATGTATCTAACTATTGAATTAAAAGAGCCAGTATGAGTAAGTTGTTATAAGACTGGGTCCAAATCTTGATCCTGAACATCAATTGTATGTTCTACATCTTGTAACTATTTATTACGATAGTTACGATAGCTGCAATTTATTTTTCATAATTGCTTCAAATGCATCCATCCACCAGCTCAAAAGCAACGTTTCAAAATTTATACCAAAGCCGACGAGTAATGGTGCATTCCGAAAGCTTTCAATCGCAAAATCTGCAACAGAAGCCGTTCCCGAACCCGAAAAGCATCAAACTTCACGCCGTCCAAGCAGCGCACACAAAAAGAAACGCTCGTCGACGTCGTCCACACAGCTGGACAGTGCAACATCCGCCAAGCGTTTAATGAAAAAAGTTTGGCCGCCACGCCTCACCACAAACAAATCCACCAAATTAAGTGCACTCGCACCATATATATATATTGCCGAAAAACTCACGCTCATCGTTGTGTTGTCTCGGTGCACTACTGCCCCGGGTCTGCGGTTGAAGAGCCACAACTCGGGCGATTGATGGAAATCAATTTTCCCTACAAACCTCAATCCGTAGCGTAACTTGATTCAATTCTAAACCCGGTGTGCCGGCTTGGGTCCACCGGGTGTGTCTCATCTGGTGTGCGATGCATCCGATGCATTTCGTTGTACAGAGACACACACACAGGGAGGCGTTCGCATCTGGAACGCCATCACGCACCAAGCCACGGAGGTTCGATTTCGATCAAATATTCATTTTACTTTGCCAGCTTTTGTGGTTTTTCGGTTGGCGGGTCCGTGCACGAGATGAGCTCCTGCGGCGTGCGAAAATTGCCCAACCGGAAGATAGCTCTCCGGACCTTCAACCCCTAGGCCCCCGCTAGTATCCTTATATCCATCCCGGCCCATCCAAAACCTCAGCTATTCATCATAACGTGGATGCATGAATTTGATTAGCTTTTGGGGATTTCGTGCACCGTCAATCGGACGGCGTTCTAGCCTCGAGGGTGAGTGTTGCTGTGAAGGTGACCACAGTTGCAGCCAACCGGGTGTTTGGGTGGTTTGCCGAGGTGACTTGACTAATGCCTTTTTTGTTTCTGCATCCTCCCTCTCTTTCCTCCTTCCCCGCGCGGTCACCACTTCTCAAGAATGCATCCCGGAAATGAAGGATGCCCCACGGGCTTTCCGAGCCGAGAGTTCTTGTTCTCGTGGAGAAAATTCATAAATATGCTAATGCTACGAGAACGGGGCAGGGTGCCGGGATGCTGTGCGACGAGGTAAGTACACGATTTAGATCGGCTTATCGCGCCCGCCCCATGCACAGCTGTGGTGCAGTTTGGAGGGCGTCGCCATCGGTGTCGGCATAACCGCAAATAGCAAAAGGTCATTCGGCGGTGTAAAGCCACCGTCATTGATTCACGGTGCGGGTTCGTTATGCAACCCGTGTTTGGGCGCTATTTACGCTACGGCACGGCACGATTTTCTAGCTCATCGATGTATTTTACGGGTGCATCGCAAACAAGCCGCAAGGAAAGGGGAATTAAATAGAATGGAGGTGCGGGCCGGGCCCGGCGAAAACATCCAAAACACGGCTGAACGAAGGAAAATCGTGAGTAACGGGGGTAACGGAGGATATCTGGACCGTTTTTCTTAAGAAAGCTTGTTTTTGATTGTAAAGCTTAGGTTGGGGAGGGAGTTTTGTTCATGTTGTTAAATCTTTCGAGAGAGCTACACAGGATTGCTTGTACCACAGGCAAATGTTTCATAGTAGCAGTTCTTGTTAGGGTGGATTGCTCTTGTAATTGAACATGGTTTAGCTCATGTAACAAACATATTTTATAGCTATTCTGGATGAAATGGGAATTTAAATTATTCTTCAATTGTTTCTAACTCAATCACTTGTTTGTAACTTTCAATGACGATAAAAATATAACCACTACAGAGGTATCTCAAGGGATCGTATTTTTCCTCGAATTCTACGTTGAAGAAACGATACCTGAAACCTTGGTCATGTCTATCTTAAAAATAACAACCCTTAAATTGTCTGCTATCTATCTGTGTTGCTATTCTATCACGACTAAAAAATATATTGATCACTGCTGAGATCTGGTGGCAGTCCACGGTGATTTTTGGCGAAGTGCTGCCTACCGTGTGTCACATGCACGGATTCGTCTCAGAGATGAACGATGAGACGTAGACGCATGAGTGTCTTAGAAAGAATAACAGGCACAAACATGGATAACGTAGATCATGAACAAGGACGTCAATTGTCAAGATTCCATTGGGAAATACAACTTCAATTGGAGCACTTTTACATCCTCCAGATAACAGAGCGTTCTAGAATATTGGAACACTGGAACACACAATGTTGGAATGTGATAACCAGTAATTACTTGCCAGTAGTATGGCACAACGAACTAAACCAATGAAGTTCTAGGAATTCTAGGAATGGCTTGATTACTGTTTCATAATTTTTCAGCCTTGAGCATTACCAATGAGAACAAAAACATAATCAATTTCACGAAATTTATCTCCAATTTATACGCTCTTGAGAAACTCCTCGGATCTTCAGATAATAAGAAGAGTTTAGGAAAGGGTTTGTGAAGTTTTGCTAAAAAACTTTTGTTCGTCGACTTAATTTGAAATTTGACGGTTTCGTTTTCTGTTCGTCAGTCGATTCAATCCTGTGCGGAAAATTTGTACTTGAAACAAGGACACTTTTGTCAAGCTTCTAAGTACTTCTGGCGAACCGCAGAATAGGTTTGGTTATAGAAACTGCATATAGCTCTTAACTAACCAATTAATAGGGTCTAAGATGACTTCAACTTGAATATTTGACAGTTTAAGGATACCTTTTGTAAATAATTCCGACACATTTGACAATAGACACAGTTTGCTAAAGGGTCGACACAATTTCGCAGTATTTTTGGTCAGCATAAGTGTGCTCATAATTTGTAAAAAATACTTTATAAAGCTTTATAACTGTTTAGGTCAAATGTCTTAGAAGCATCCGTGACATGGGCTGAATAATAACCAAAACAACCAAAACCAAAGGAACAAGATCTGCTCGAATCTAATTTTGAGGGCCTCACTCAGCAAAAAATCAAAACACTTACAACAATATCTGGTTTAGATCGTCATAGACCCCAACAGTTTAATATATTTCAATCCAATCCAATCAGCCTCCAAAATTACATGCCACACGGTTCACCAGGATCCGTGGAGTTCTGACACAGCTTTAGACAGTTCAGAAAATTTTAATAAAAATTTCGGAGAAAATCCTTGAAGTTTATCCAGATCAATAAGATGATTTATACTTCTGAAATACTTAGATTAATATAAAAGATCAACTATATTTAATAATGTTTAAAGATAATACTGAAATGATTGATTTTTAACTTAACTTCACCAACAATTGCTCAATCCTCCAAGTTGCTAGTACTATTTTTCTCCTCATTACAGTAACGGCAGCATAAAATGCTATTGAACTTTGCACTTAAACGGCTTTCGGTAAACAAGTTTTGCTGCTTTTCATTTAAAAATTAAAACGGTCCCCGTCCACCGTTCCTCGGGGTTCTGGGCGCTCGCTTAATAACGAGTAATTGTCATAGCTCATGGGTACCGGATGGGTGCAATGAATTAACATACACAGTCGGTGCGACCTGATTGCCGTACCCCACAGGAACCAAAGGAACAAGATCTGCTCGAATCTAATTTTGAGGGCCTCACTCAGCAAAAAATCAAAACACTTACAACAATATCTGGTTTAGATCGTCATAGACCCCAACAGTTTAATATATTTCAATCCAATCCAATCAGCCTCCAAAATTACATGCCACACGGTTCACCAGGATCCGTGGAGTTCTGACACAGCTTTAGACAGTTCAGAAAATTTTAATAAAAATTTCGGAGAAAATCCTTGAAGTTTATCCAGATCAATAAGATGATTTATACTTCTGAAATACTTAGATTAATATAAAAGATCAACTATATTTAATAATGTTTAAAGATAATACTGAAATGATTGATTTTTAACTTAACTTCACCAACAATTGCTCAATCCTCCAAGTTGCTAGTACTATTTTTCTCCTCATTACAGTAACGGCAGCATAAAATGCTATTGAACTTTGCACTTAAACGGCTTTCGGTAAACAAGTTTTGCTGCTTTTCATTTAAAAATTAAAACGGTCCCCGTCCACCGTTCCTCGGGGTTCTGGGCGCTCGCTTAATAACGAGTAATTGTCATAGCTCATGGGTACCGGATGGGTGCAATGAATTAACATACACAGTCGGTGCGACCTGATTGCCGTACCCCACAGGAATCTCAATGTCACCTCACATCACTGAGCACCATCACCCATCGCCCCCAGTGGCAATTGTGTCCTCAGCTGACACTCAGATTGCTACCATCCTGAGGTTTTTTTTGTTGATACCAAAACCCCGAAGGCCATCGGCCAGGATGTGGATGTATGCACTCGTCATTCGCAACTCCAGTTGGTCGGGTTACTTACGAACGATAGCATGCGACATGCGTATGCACTCTGCTTAATCACTTACAGCCCTTCGGCGTGACCGAGCTGGGACGCACAAAATTACATAACCTACCTTTCGTTACCCTGGGTGTGCTCGGGAGCTTGGGAGGTTGTATCTTTCGCTGGTCTTCTTTATCTTCTCCACACGACTGCGCGGCTTTATCGTGTCTGCATTGGACAATTCTTTATAAATAATTTATCGGTTTTTGTTTACAATTTTTCTGTATTGTTTCGCAATTTCGAATTCCACGCTGGAATGGTTACATTTTTATCTAGCAATTTCCTTCGAATTACCTTGAAATGGTATCCCTCTCTGCTCACTCGAAACACGATCCACGATCAATACGAAAACGGGCTCGTGTAATTGCCACTATCGAATGACGTTATGGCGTTACAATTGCATGACACACAACCTCAAAACCACGCAAGTCCTCACCAACATCGGTGACCCTCATTCTTTCGGTTACTTCGGGTGTTTCAGCGTTGAAAAATGTCGAATGCCTGGAGCCGGGAACAACAGGAAAGGCTTAACATAGTGTGAGCATAATGGCGACAACAACTTTCGAAAATGCCTTCCCATTTGGCCATTGTTTTTTGCGCCGGCCGATACCATAAAACGATGCAATTCATGTGACAACGTGGACAATCGTGGTGCATCTCCCGTTTTTGAGTCATCGGGGGTTTCTGTTCGTTCCGTGGGATTCGTTCGTTCGATCGGGGATGGAATGTTCGCACCTGTACAGAATTTTTGTCTTCTTCGTTCGTCCAATTCGATTACCATCGGAGGAATCAGCTTCGGGTGTAATCATGAGTCATTCTGCGTCCTTTGTGGCCTCTGCCAGACGAAACAGAGGTTGAGAAAAGATACAAAACGCACATGCACAATTATAGTAATCAAACCGATGCACCTTTATGGCTGGGCGCGCGATGAGTTTTATGGGGTCCTGTACGGGCCTGCCCTAAAGGCACACACACACCGTAAGGGTAAAGCAGTTTTTAATAGCATGTTTCGTGATCGGGAACACTTTCGGGTGTTTCGAGCATCATATAAAAATTGCTCTGGAGAAGGAGAAAATTGTTTTCCAAGAATTTGGATGTAATTTTTTGCATGATGCGTTCGGTTGGGATTTTTTGTGTAATCTAAAGCAATAGTTATGGAGATTGACTATTTGATGAGTCTCAGAATGTGAGGATTTTTTTTATAACCCATAGTTTTATAGCCCAATAATGCTCCTAATAGCCTTATTCTTTTCATGTTGAAGAGTTTTATTGCGATTTAGAAATCTCCCAGTACAGGTGGAAGCCTAAGCCTGGGAGTTGTTCTCAAAGACTGGTCATTGTCAGATATTCAGAAGGACATCGTCTTTTTTATCTTTATAGATAGTTTATAATAAATTTAGTTATTTAGTACTTACTTACTTACTTACTTATCAGGCGCTACTTGTCAGGTCTTGGTCTGCTGCAACAACCCTCGATACCGCTCACGGTTTAGCGCCGTCGTCTGCCAATCCATTATCCCGTTCTGGCGGACGCCTCAAAGCCATATCAATTTGGGTCTACCACACCTTCTCTGTCCATGTGGACGGCATAAAAGGACTTTACGGGCTGGGTCGTCCGGTGCCATTCTCATGACATGACCAGCCCACCGGAGCCTGGCGAGCCTAATTCGCTGCAAGATGGTGAGATCACCAGACACCTGTGTCATCCCGCAATTATTCTCGACGACGACGTCTTTAAGTTGTACGTCATATGTACGTCACATATATATGTACATTTATTACCAGCAGTTAGATGTTCATAGTGAAAGATAAGAAAAAAGTGTTCACAATGTAAAATAAAGTCTCATATCTGAGTCACTTAACACAAGCTAAGAAACGTGCAAAGAGGGACAGACTTACTTAACTTACTACTAGTAATCGTATGTTTAGGTCTTAACACATACACATAAGAGGTGCTTAAGGGTGTACATTTTCGTGGCAGATGCTCTTGTAGCGATTCTTAAGCTTCATATCCTTATCTTACCCCTAAACCTATGCAATCGTATGGATTCTCACAGCTGCCTATCCTGTCAGCGACAACTTCATTTTTCCTTGCTTACGTCAAATTGACGCTTCTAACTTGCCAGGCTGGTTCATCCCACCAATTTACGTTGAAGTGTCAAACAGTTGTAGTGTAATATTACTTAGTCTGCCAAGTTTTTGATACAGAAACTCTATTAAAAGTATTAAGTCATTCTATTTTAGAAGAAACATCTCACATTCAAGCTATGATTCAATAATTGAAGACTTCATAATCAGATCTCGTTTGATTTTCCAGCATAAAGTAGCCATCCCTAGTGAAGGAAACGCAAAAAGACAGACAGCAAAATAAATAAAGTCCTGAAACTCCTAAAAAATATGTATTAAAACAACAAAAATTACCCCGTTAAACCTCCTGCAGTTAAGTAGAATTAATGCAACAAAACATTAACAAAACGTCCATCTTTAAGACACCGTCGCCCGTCACAATGACGCCCACCTGCACGACACAAGCTGGAAGAGATAAATTTACTACTCAACTCACCAAAAACGCTCCATGGCGCTGTATGGCGCTGAGCTGTACGAAGATTCTGCAACGGCCAGCACGTTTCACTAATTATGCAGGCTTACTACAACACAAAATATGCTGTCGGCACTGTCGGCGAAAAACAAGATCATTCGTCGCACTAAAACCAGCCATTACTCCCACATCCTGTTCAACGTGTTTCTTGCGACTTTTTTTTTTTGAGACGTTTTGTTGCGTTTCCCTCTGTTACTTGTCGGAACGGAGTTAGTTGAGCTATTTATGTTGGGTTTTACTTTTTCGTGGTTTTGTTAGGTAAAGTTGGTTTTATTTTTTGTTGGTTCTATTCACCAACTGTCGCTTTGCCCATTAACAATACATGTGCTGCGAGCTTTCGAGTAGACGTTCTGTGAAGCAGTACAGACACAATTAACCGTCCGGGAGGGATTCTGGCTGACTGACGACTTTCGCATAGGTCAGTGTAAAAGCACACACTAACTCGGTTAGCTCGAGAGGCCTTTTTAGTTGTGCAAGTTTAGTGCCTGTGCTCCGGTGAGGTAGCTAACTCCCCTACGAGCGGTACAATAAATCCATAAAAATGTCAACTCCCTTGGACAAACCGAAAAAAAGTGCCGCTCAACCACCATCTGAAACGATCTTTCTGCAGGATGTCAAACGAAAAAAACAAAAAACAAAACGAGAGCAAAGAAACGCACCGGACAGAAAATTTTGGAGATGCTTGCTTTACATTCCAGAAGCCTTCTCCATCACGTACACACTCATTAACATGAACAGCAAGGAGAAAAGTGTAAAAACAAAACTGCGGACTTTCGGTCCCCAAAGTGTTGTGTGTGTGTGTGTAGGGTGCGCCGGGTGCTACATGCCGTAAGCTTTAGAGCAATGAACGCAAGGGAACAGAGTGAAGAAAAAATGTGAACTCTCTATTAAATATTTCCCAACCACAAGTGTGTGTGTGTGGGGACGTTTTTTTACGGAAGAAAACACAGTGTCGTAAAGTGTTGGTGGTAGTTGACGAGGTACTGTTGGACGACGAGGTACTTTGGGGCTCATTAATTAATTCTTCAACATGTGCGCTACGCACAAGATGAATGTTCGCTGGATAGGATGTGGTTTTGTGGTTGCGAAAGGGATTATTACGTAGACTTATTACATAGAAGTAATTGGATAAATTGAAATATTATGGAATGAGATTTAGAGGGTTAAACATAAGTAAGAGTGAAAATGGTCCTTAACGCAGTGCTCTGTATCAATTCGTGGTGAATGAGATCAATATGAAAATGATTGAAATAAAGTGAAAAAGAACAATAACTAAATTAACACAAGCAAAAGCTTTCCTGATGTTCAGGAACCCTTCTACGCGAGTTCACTATAAAACATACAAAATGTAAATAAATTGGAAATCAAAAACATAATAAACAAGCAAGAAATTGAACATAAATTGTAGATAAATTTTACATTCAAATACAACACTAAACACACAGTTTGAACAAAAACTAAAGATAAAATTTGATAATAAAAGTCTACCAAATCAACTACACGGATGTAATGTTCCATATCTACAATAACAGATATATTCAAGGCTCTAAGTATTCAATTTACAAGCATAATCTTCTTCTTTCTTGGCCTAACGACCTCTTAGGTCATGCCTGCCATTTCTGGCTTACTAGACTAATTGATACCGCATAGTTGGTTAGTCAATCCTCACTATGGGGGAACGGCCCAGATGAGACTTGAACCCCGGTCCTGCCGTGTGAAGACCGGCGCCGCTGTCGCATCACCACCGGGCCGCCAAGCATAATAGAAGTTCGAAATATCAAGTCATGATATCGGATAGAGGATGTGGTGCCACAAGAAACGGGGATTAAGAAAAGAAATCTTTCGAGGAGAGATCTGTTAACCTTATGGGAATCGTGAACAATGATTTATTAGTAAAAACTCTAAGTAATGGTTTATATAGAAGAGATATTTGAAACACATGGCGGCCCTCAAGCCATGAAGAAAAGCATCATCTACTAATACGATACTAATACGAGCAGAACATTATAAAAAATGTGCTTTGCCAGCATCATCGCGGGCCAATTCACTCATTGAATGTTCTTTGGAATGGTCTTGCTGAGAGATTAAGAGATCCGAACATAATTGAGGCCGCTGGTCTGTACGTAAACCATAGGTGAAGAACACATGAGAGTCGATTCGCGATCGTATAAAAGAACTCTGTGAAGAAGTCGGAAACTAGTAGACTGTGGTCTGCACCAACACATGATACAATTGACTTTGGTTTTTAAGCATATCTATGTGGACTACGCCAAGTCTATTTACAAGACAAGTGTTGGAACAGTTGCAAAAATGTTCCCAAATTTTCCGTTAGGAGGCGAAAACAACTCATCATCGAGATAGTGTTGACTTTTTCTTATGAGGATGAGCTTAGTCCAAGATCTATGACGATTACTCCCAAACTGTCGATGCTCTCAACGATTCGACGATTGAAGGCTTCTGCTCGCTTTATGAGGCAGGCCATTACATTGGAGATATAACAAGGATAGAGCGGATGCAGAGGCCATGTGCAGTGCGTTTGGTAGTTCAGGCTCAGCATTGCCACATGATGGGCCTAAAGCCTGTAGAAACTCATCGCACTTAGGCTCAAGTCTGTCTCACTTGTCCTTTACGCCATCGATGTTGCTTTCATCCTATCTTCCATTATATTTTCAATTTATGCAATTAAATTAATTAAAATTCTTAAGATCCAAATGACTTTTTTGAAGTGAAATTCTTTAGAATCATTAACTTTTGCAAAATTATAAAGTGCGATTCTTATGCATCTATGAGCTACTTTTGGTGAATTTTTGGTCAAGAATGGTTAAGGAAGAGCATGAAGATATAAAAAGGATGTTTGGGGAGTTTCCTTTTGCAAGTTTCTCCATACTTTTACTGCAGATAGAGACCAACATAGCTAGAACAGGTCCAGTCTCTTGTACCGAAGACTTCTAAGAAGCTATCAAAAACCAATATTCAACCATTCCAAGTAAAGCTGCACGCTAATGACTCAACTAATAGACCTGTTCTTACGATGTTGTAAATGCCTGTAATGTTAAGTTGATAAATCAGTGCCACGGAATTCTGTTTAAATGCCATTGTAAGATTGTAATTCCATTGAAGTGGTTCAAATTAATAAGAATAAGGATAACATTCGCATTAGACATCTATTTCCTTATTGCCGAATCGTTTTAATTGGTATAAAAACAAGAACTGCTACTATTGCATCACTCTGGTTAACTAGCAGAAAATCTAAATTTTCAAGAATAAATATTAGAAAGTCTTCCTGTTATCCCTTCTTGGGCGTACTGTAGCTATTAGTTTTTCCCATTGACATATCGATTAGAATGGTCGCAAGTAAAAAAGCAGATTTATAAAGCAATTCGTTAATAAGCGTACTTAAAGCGCTGGTATGTTTAACATGAGCTTACTGTTCCCGGTAGGAAAAACCTCGTTTATACACCTTAAATCACCTTAGGCAAGACCGGGTTTTCACTCGGTATGTAAAGCGAGTGCAATGTATTACATCCTTATCCAATTCTAGGTATTCAATTTCAATGCTTCGTGGCACATTTTATAATACGACGCTTCTCGATTCTTGCTGGAACGACACAAAAACCGAATGCAAAGCAAAACTTGCTGATGGGAAATGTTGCATTTGTGGCCAAGTGTTGCGGCGGCGGAATTTCCATTAGCTCGATCCTCAGTGCGGCGCTATTTTTTGCACATTCTCCCACGGGCAGCAACAATACCGGGAAGCTTTTACGCTGATGACGATCAACGACGCTGACGATGGTTGTGATGATTGTGGTGATGGCGATAAACCATTTCCTGCGTCGAGTTGATGGACTAAATAAAAACGCTGCAATGCGACTAAGAATGAAAAAAAAGCAGCTAAGATACTCCAAATAGATAAGAACCCCAGCGCGAATGTGGGGAAAGATGCACAAAATATATATATTGTACAGTAGAGAGAATGCGGACCATCCTTGACGGGCAGCACAAACAGAGAAAAAAACGCGAACCAAGTGTCCGCATAAGCGCAGTGCAATTGAATGGTTTATCCCCGTTAACACGTCTAATTACTGTCGAGAAAAACTGCGGGTGCGGATTATTCGCTCTACAGCGGCTGCATCTGTTGCCGTATTCGCCGTTTCGCTGCACGGTCGGGTTTTCCGAATCCGATTCTCGTTTCGGTCCGTACGTTGCTAGCGAGCATGGGACGCTAATTTACTTGCTGGTAAGCTGCCCTATGTCCTTGGTTTGAGCTTTTTTGTTTTCGATGTAAGAGATTAAATAGAGAGAAAAACTTTCAAAATCATAATGAGGGTTAAAGAGTGGAGCATGGATGGGTAGGATAAGTTCCTCCTAAGTAGTATGTAATGTGTGGTAACGAGCTGTTGAAATGGTCAAATTTGTACTTTTGTCAGTAACGAGCGTTAGTTTAGGCGAAAGAAACTAATTGTTTTGGCTGTAGGCGAAGGAAGTCTTGTACTGTCTTGAAGGAAATAAGTAACCGATCAGTTTAGTTTGCAGTGTGATTGAAATAATATAGAACTTTGAACAGGTTAGAAACAAACAGGAATGGAGTTTTATTAAACTGGTAAGATAAATTATGTTTTTCGTATGTAAAAGGCAATATCTTTAATTAGAAAAAAAAAACATAAAAATGTGACTTAAGCTGACTTATGCGAGTAGAATAAAGTATAAGAACAATGAAACAAGAAGCGAAAAATAGTTAGAAAATAGCTAAAATGTCAAATAAGTACTGTAAAAAGTACTGCACCAAATATTAATATATTCATTTATCGAATTAAAAGTTTAAAATAAAAAAATATAGTACGAAAAATATGGCTTTCTACTTCAAAAAGAACAATAAATCAATGGAAACACAAAGAAAATAAAAAAAAAAAACAATAGACCTGGACCCCTAACCCCCATCATTCTTCCACCACCGAGCATGCCCGGTATAAGGCAAAAAACAAGGAGGAAATGCCTTGTTACTCTATTGTTATCTTTGTATTATCAATCATCACACATGGTGATGACAATACGGCGTTAAGCCGTCATTATGGATGAAATAAATAAATAAAAAATGATTGTTTAATAAACGCATATAAAGATGATTGAGAAACAATTTATGAACATATGACGTGACAAACATTTACAAAGAGTTTAAGAACGTGAAGAGTAAAATGAGATATCAATCAGAAAAAGAAGAATTAAAAATAATATTAAATAAGATTTCAAAAATTAACAATAAATTGTGTAGAAATCTGCGAAACACAACAAACCTAAATAAAACATAAGAAACAAATAATAAATAAAATAGATAAACAAATAAATGAATAAGAAAATACGATTAAATCGCAAAATATGTATAAAAATGTAAGAAAAACTATTAAATACATATCTACATTAACAAAGGAAAAATGAACTTCAGAAACAATAATAGCAAAACAACTAAAACTGGAATTTAAAGCTTGGTTAAATAACTTTAAAAAGGAATATAATTGCAATTCAAAATTAAATAAATGGATGAAAACGCATCTAAGAAAGAAACTTGAAATAATAACAAAAATATAATAAGAATATGATAAAATTGTAAGATACAACAAAAAAAACAGATAAAACCATTTAAAAAAATGAAAAAGAATGAAAATAAAAGAATAAATTTCTGTAACAAAAGAGAAAATAATTAATAAAATCATGAGCAATCGAAGCAAGGAAAGAAACTGCATAAAAGAACACAAATAAAATAATTGAAAAAATTAAAAGCAAACTAACACATAGATAATAGGCAAAACCAGCGTTAATAAAGTAGAAAACACAATAAAGTAAAATAGAAATTGTGAGTAAAGATCAAATAAACTGTGAGCAAATAAACAAAAAATGGTAGAACAAAAACATTGTTGAACATAAACACAGCAAAATCATGTTTGCCCCATGAAAGCACACCTATTTACCATTTAAAATTATTTTAAAGCTCATGTTTAGTATGTCTCTTATACGCTCGTTAGCCACAAAGCTTTACGATTGATTTAAATTCATCAAACAAACCAGCAACAACAATACACTTGCACCGGTATTTCCGGTTACAAATATTTAATCATTCTTTGTTGCTGTTAATGTTAAACTACACCACTAATAATCTCCAACAAACTGCTGTGTAACGTCAAACAACTGACAGCAAAACGAGTTCATTTGTTCGCAATTCGTGTCCACAACAAATCGCATCCCATTGCTGTTTTACCGACCACTTTTTTACAACATCCGTAACAAATTTGTTATTTCATCGCGAGCACAGTTTTATGAGCCGGTACAACAAGAACAAGGAAGGCAAAATTCACCTTCATCCCGCGCTATAAACATTGTTGCGGTACGGAAATTAAATGGAGAAAAGGGACGAAGCAAAACAACTTCTCACGACGAATGCATTCATTGCAACAAGCGGTCAGGTTCGTGATTTTTGTAGTCGGGCGCTTCACCCTCGAATGCAATCGGCTCGTTGGTGCTAATTTCGTCAATGGGAATGCTTGCACCGTTGCATTTATGTTGTACATTCGGGGAGCAAAACAGCTTCCTCTAACGACTGCTGCGGGGAAAAGCGGAACACAAAGTCGCAAGAAACAAGAGCACCCAGCACAAGACCCGGCATGAATTCAATTTAATCTTCGTGACATTTCAATTTACCCTGGCTCGAATTTTAACCCAGCACAGCGTTTTTCACCTTCGCCGATCATTTGTTACGTCCATCATCACCTTTGTCAATGTTGCTTTCACAAGACAAGGCCCCCCCGAGCTCGAATGAAATAACTGATTTTAATTAAATTATTTTACCGTTTTCTATGGCGCACACAGAACTGCAGTCGGCCCCCGAGAATGCAACGTTAGCGCTCGGCGCTTGTTTTGTGAATCATTGATCCATCCATTACATCGCAGGTCACCGGTGTGAGCGTGTAAAATGAGGCCACCAGATGGCACGGTGTGAAGCGGCATCATTAGCTAAAAAGTTTTCTCGATCCACTACTCATCATCACAAGCTCTCGGCCCCCCGCTAATCAACGCCCCATTCAATGGCGTTCTTGAATCGACGGAGAATAGTCGCGACGAAACAACCCCCTGTTTCGGTGATGGAGGCAACCCGGTTAATCGGGTCTCGGTTGTCTTTGAACATGGTGTGTCTGGTTTTTTCTACTTTCAACTGAAAAGAACCAACCAGAACCAACCAAACAGTAATCAGTGGCGATCTTATGAGCCGGCACCAGCCCAAAGACAAACCGTGGTGTGAATTTTCCATTTTCGACGAAATAAGCAGACGGATTGCTGAGCTCTCTTTATGCGATAAGAATGTTGCACAGGTTTGAGAGAACTTTTGGTAAAGTTAATTCGGGCGAGCTTTCATCAGCTGATTCAGCAGGCTCCTGTAGTTGGATTAAGCTTTTCTGTTTGAAGTAGTTTTGCGAAAGGGATTTCATTTTGGAAATAGAGATCGCACGTTTAGAAGAGTGATTAAAGATTTTCCGACGAAATCGTTGAAATGATAGAAAGATAAATGTAATCACTGCTCTTGTTACATTGCCAGTTTCTATATATATTTTTATATAATTTAAAGTAATCTGAACCATCGGCGTGTTATTATCACATAATAGATCTTGAAACCGTAAACAATATCTGTGACTATGAGGATCGTTGCGACCACCGGAAAAGGACGACAAGAACGTGAGTTATCGATTGTTGCTCAGGTTTCGGTCGGCAGACAGAGTTATAGGAAGATCACTAAGAAGGTCCTTCTGTATTATTGTACATCTCAAAGTATCATGCGATACATTCTTTGCATTTCGCATGATACTTTGAGATGTGATCTTCCCATAACTCTAGCCAACTTTTTCTTTTTCTTCTTCTTCTTCTTTTGTGGCCTGCTCCTAGGGAGCACGTCTAATAGACATGGCCTGGTGTCCAATCCGTTTCCAGGAAACTCGGTCCATGGCTGCACTCCTCCATCCCCGGCTGCATCCGATATCCCTCAGGTTAGACTCCACTTGATCTAGCCAACGAGCTCGCTGGGCTCCTCTACGCCTCGTGCCGAACGGGTCGCTGACGAGCACCTTCCTGGCAGGGCATGAGTCCGGCATCCCCATCACGTGCCCCAACCAGCGTATCCTTCCGGCTTTAGCAACCGTCAGGATGTCTGCATCGTCAAACAGCTCAGCTAGCTCGTGGTTCATTCTCCTTCTCCACACGCCCTGCTCGCACACACCGCCAAAGATAGTCCGCAGCACCCGCCGCTCGAAAATGGCGAGTGCATTGGCGTCCTCCGCCAGCATAGTCCGAGACTCGTGCCCGTAGAGGACTACCGGCCGTATCAGTGTGCTATATATGGCGCATTTCGTGCGTTGTTGGAGTCTTCTGGATCTCAGGAGTTTGTTGAGTCCGTAGTAGGCACGATTCCCCTGAACAATGCGCCTTCGGATTTCGCTGCTTACGTTGTTGTCCGAAGTTACGATTGTGCCAAGGTAGCAAAACTCCTCTACTACCTCGAGATCGTCGCCGTCAACTAATACTCTGCTTCCGAGTCGTGCTCTATCACGGTCAGAGCCTCCGGCAAGCAGGTACTTTGTCTTCGTCGCATTGATCCTCAATCCAATCCTATCGGCCTCGCGTTTCAGTCGGGTATTCGCTTCGCCTTTTCTTTTTCGTGACTTTTAAAATAGTTTTTTTAATGGTTTTCTCTAGCAAAATTCACTCCTAATGACATTAATGAAGTAACAGTTGATCGTAAGGTCCTTCTTCTTCTTTATTGGCCTAACGACCTCTTAAGGTCATGCCTGCCATTTCTGGCTTACTAGACTAATTGATACCGCATAGTTGGTTAGTCAATCCTCACTAAGGGGGAACGGCCCAGATGAGACTTGAACCCCGGTCCTGCCGTGTGAAGACCGGCGCCGCTGTCGCATCACCACCGGGTCGCCCTTAAGTCCTTAAGTAGGTCAAAAACACCATTTTCTTTGCTAAAATTTAGGTATATCAGATCTCTGGGGAATTTATGGCGGCAATACTCCTTCATAGTTCTTTGGGGAAAGGGAAAGCAGGAAAGGGAAAGTGTGTGACGGTACCCGGACAAGCCGATTTTACCATGTCCACTGGAAAGGGTGACTAAGAGGACCAAAAATGCAGCGTAGAGACAAAATATGCCGAGAAACGCTGAAAGATATCCAGCACACGCTACCCGGTAAGGACGTGTACTGGATCTAGCAGCTGGGCAATTTGGGCATGTAAACAAAGTCATACTCCAATATTCTTTTCAGGTGTGTTATGTTCTACGGTACACTAAGACACAAGCGATTGACTTTTGATAATTAAGTATATTTAACATTTACTTTATTACATTTACACAACACCCGTTATATCTAACGCACGCTTGATCGTTCGCTTAGATTGGCTCAATTCGTACTGCTGGTCATGCGCTGACCCGATCCTGCGGTCTGCGCCCTCAGTCACTCACGCACTCTGCCGACACGTACACATCATACTATGACCATTGGCTGCCATAGCTGAGTGGCTGTCAGTGCGTGAGGAAGGTTGGATCACAACAAGGTGTAATCACAAAACGTTTATCATCTGGAACGGTAGCTACCAGGAATAACTGTGCTCCTGTTACGATGGAATAAGAGTGCAAAGGTTGATTACAAAAGTTAATTACAGAGGTTGATTACCATTACATCAACCTCTTGTCGATTTTCGATTTATAACTAAAACGGGAGACAGTGGCTCCATCTGCAAGTCGGGAAAAAAGGAGTGTAACGCATTGCATAAGATCAGGCGTATTTCAGTAATAAGATCTCTAAGTGAACACACTAACTAAACTTGATACCATCTCATCTGCAATAGAGTTTATCGAGCAGCTCAAGAATCGTAGACCATTCCCGAGGTGGCCTGGCGTATGTATCAAGCTTACAGTGTATATTTTGTTGGTTTCAGCAGATCCAATTTTTAATTTCAAGGTATCTTCCTTAAGCTTAATATGAATATATTTTGTGCGAGCCACAGCTTGAAACCAATGGAAGAGTTTGGTCAGAGAGTCTCACCATGGTAACGGCATACTCGAATGAGAAGGTTATGTTTAGAGAGGTTCTCCGAATAAGAAAGATTGCATATTACAAATAGTGGTAAATTGGTTTCAATTTTCAAGCAGCAGCAAATGAAAAACTGTTGAACAATCTGGCCCATGACCAGATGCCCGTTGGGAGTCAAACTTCCAGAAGGTAGCCTTAACCAAAAGATGGACAAAACCGATCGATTTATCCCAACTAACCACCAATCCAACGCCAGGTTTTGAACGCAATAAATGCAATTTTCACCTACAAAAACGTATTTTTTTGGAGTTGCTTTTTTCCTGCAATGGAACGCTACGAACACCGTTTCGTACAATCCGAAACAAGAGATCCAACAGACCTTGTCTTGTTGTAGGTGTGCAAAGTTACACGCTTCGGGAAAAACCAACAGCAAACCGGCCACTCTCCAGGCCCGAAGAAAACAATCTGTCTCGAAGTAACAACACGCGCTAGTCGAGTCTTTGAGGAGGGGAAAAAACAGCGTGAAACACCCTGGGCCAGGTGCTGGGAAGTGCTGGGGAATGAGAATGAAAAACAAACTTTAATGAAATTAATTAACAGTTGTTTTATTTCATAACAATTCAGCCGGTGATGAAGCGCTGTAAACAGAACCTCGGGCGGCATGGCATTTTTTCGTTCGCTGTTGTGTTGTGTCGTCTTGTCACGTTCGCGTTTCAAAACTGCTCAAACTTTTGTCTCAATTTAGTGTGACAAAGGTGGGGGAGAGTCACCGAAGCCGTCGCCGTCGCCACCACCACCAGCATTAGTTACAAATACTTTACGTGAGCATTGTTTTATTAATTAACCGATCGTTGCTGTTTGTTTGCTGTTTGGCTTAATAAGCGTATCGCGTGATGATCTGGTTTGAATTCCACCGTGTTACCGTGATGAGCTGGAGGATGGTTGAGAACTTTGATCAATTCTTTTGTTGTGCTGAGAAGAAGACGAACAAGGAGAAGGTGATATTTTAATTGCAACCTTTAGAACAAATACAATTAACGGGAGCTGTAAGGAAAATACAAGAAGTTGAATTATTTCATCATTATTTGAATTTATTTATATTATTTGGTTTCTAATGTTTAAAGTGATTGAATAAAGCTACTTCTGTTAGGGGATTTTAATGTAATAAGAGCAAAATAAACATGTCTCTCTCTTTCTTTTTGATCGAATACTCCGATATTTAGGATACTTTCTCCTTCTAATACAAGGCGTGTGTTGTACAGTGTGTGTCGTAACTATACAACCATTTATGGAGAATATCAGCCGTTTCAGAAACAATTGAACCATCGAAATTTATCGCAAGGATTTGGAAAAACTTTTCACTGCAATGATAAAGTTATCGTTTAGTTGGACAACATTTACGGGTTGGTAATTTTAATCACTCAGACATCTGAAGTTCATAGTAAGATAGTAGATGAGTGCAGAGATACAGCTATCAGGATCAACGTTGTCGATAATTCTCTTGAAGGAAGAAACAAACTGTTTTAAGGCGTTGATCCATTGCCAAATGAAAAAAAAATTCTTGTTTCAATGCTAGGTGACACCCGTCAATCCATTGGCAAACGATTAGAGTCGAGAACTGTGCGAGTATTACTCCATAGTACAAGCTTAAGTATAATAAAATGATTCTTAAAAATAACAGGTGTAGGTATACGTTGAAAAACCAGTCATTTCTTTACTGCCAATTTCGCTGCTCTTTTCAAATGGCACACGGATAAACTGGCGTAGAAAGCTTCTTAAGTTTGGCAAAATGTCATTAGTGGGGAATACGAAAGTAATTAAATAATTTAATTTCACCTAATACCCAATTATTGTGTAGATACGAAATCAGGCAGGGTTTTCTTTCAGTTTTAACTTTCCTAGTGTTTTTAATTGATTTTTTCGTAATATTATTAATTTTGTAATCAGCAATAACAAATTCGCTGTCATACAATTATGAACAACACTGTAGCAATTGCCTAGAAGGAGAGGAATAATGTTTCATCGATAACAGGAGTAAAAGAGATGTCCTATCTAGTACACCTACACACTAAACGATCACTTTCCCCTCCCGATCGTGTAAGCCCATAAAAATCAAATGAGAAAGCCATTATCAGCGTCTACTTAGCACCGGTTAGTAGTGCGCAAGAGCGAGAGAACACTATGAGGATCAACTAATAAGCGGTACCTCCTGCGATGGATGATCTCCTGTTATCCGAGTTTGCATGTGGAGGGGAAAGTGATCGAACCGGTTTCCTCCTTATCGGTTAGTGGGAGGGAGGGAGAAGGAGTATGCCAGATGCGCTGGTGTAAGAGAGAAAGTGAATAAAACCTGCAGCTGGTACAGCAAAAGTGCTACCTCCTGATTTGGATGCTCTCCTGTTAGCTGAGATCGGATTTTTCGATGAAATTGGGAGCCGGCATCGCAGCAGCCTGGTTTTTTTTTTCTTCTCTCTTCCCGAACAAATTTCGATCATCCTCCTCTCGTTGATATTCGTGCGCCAAAAAGAGAAGGAATGCAGTATAAAAGCCAAAATGCAGTGCGAGTGAACGAGAAGCCCATACATTAGTACAGCTGGTAGTGGACATGTAACCTCCTGATTTGGATGCTCTCCTGTTAGCTGAGATCGGATTTTTCGATGAAATTGGGAGCCGGCATCGCCGCAGCCTGTTTTTTTTTTCTTCTCTCTTCCCGAACAAATTTCGATCATCCTCCTCTCGTTGATATTCGTGCGCCAAAAAGAGAAGGAATGCAGAATAAAAGCCGAAATGCGGTGCGAGTGAACGAGAAGCCCATACATTAGTACAGCTGGTAGTAGACATGTAACCTCCTGATTTGGATGCTCTCCTGTTACCCGAAAACGAAACGCAGCCTGTTTCGATGCGGCTTTTTTGTTCGTCGTCGACGGAGCTGGTGGGATACGGCGGTTTAGAACGAAAACGCTTTCTTGTCCTGTTTTGTGATATTTTGGGATTTAATAACGAAAATGTGATATAAATTACATGCGGAACTGAATAAATTAGTAAATAAACTCATAAGTTGGTATTATTTTTAATGAAAAATATTATTTCGTTTATTTTCCATCAGTTTTCTTTTTCGTTCTTCTTGTAACGCTTTCTCCTGTTGGTATTGGTTTTGTTTTGCACACTTTACACCTCCGCTTCCGCTTCTTGATTTGCATTTGTTTGATGTTCTACCAAGTGTTTTCGTGTGTACCTAATTAATTCCTAAAACCTTCTATGAATCCCTTACTTCCGCATGTGGCCCACAACGCCTGGACTTTACACGGGATTCAATGACGTTTGCTAAAGAGTTACTAATCAATATGTACAACATTGAATTGGGGAGGGGAGTTTGCTTTGTTGCGAGTTCCGTAGTACATCAAGTCATCGTAGCATGGGGTTTGCTTTTCTTTTTGAAATTGTTTCACAAACTCTGTTGACAAAACAAAACCACGCTACTCACGATAGGGTTTGGTTTGATTTTGTTTGTTCTCTTGTTTTTTCTTTAGTCGTTTTATGTTCTATTCTATCCAGCAATTTGGTTTTCATGTTTTCACTCTTCTCTCCAAAAGTTTCATGTGTTTTTCTATGGACTTTTCATTGCGTTTTCTATTTCCTCCTCATCATCGTTAGCTTGTAATACATTTTTTTCGCACACTTACATTATCAAATCAATCAATTTCTTTCTTTTCCTCACCGTTTTTTTTCACTAGCTATGGTATAGGTATTTGTTTTTTCCATTTTTTTTCGTTTTTGTTTTAGCATTCTTTATTTCATTACTTTAAAATTGATAACAACACACCTTCTTCTGCTTCTTCCGATTCTGATTTCGATTTGATACATCCTTTGCTTGATATTAGTTTGTAAAGACTATTTAATTCCTTTTTTTTTTGTTTTCGTTAAAGAATTCGTTCGTTCCTCGTTAACACACACACACAGTGAAGTGAACCGGCTGTTAGTGAATTTAAACGCTAGATCGCACGCTATGTACACACGTTATCAACATCAATTCTGTGATTTTGTTTTCCATCTTTTTTCACGTTTTCTCTTTTCATATTTTGTTTGTATTTCTATCTATTTACACGCACACTAAGTTTTTTTCCGATTTGTTTCACATTTTCATATTAAATGTGGCATGTTTTTTTCTTCTTCCTTATGATTTGTATCTTGATAGATTAAAATACACCCTTTGTTTTCGGTTTTCATGTCTTCCTAGCGGGGATTTGTTTGTTTTTCCTTCTTCCGTTTACACATTTCATCAGTTTACCCTAATCTTATCAGCTTCCAACGCGAACACAGTATACACAATTCCATTTCACTAGATACAGGTGTGTGCTTTTTGTTGTGAGTTGTTAGTGTTTGATAGTAACATTATCAGTTTTGTTTTTCGTTTTTATCACTTGTAGCGAGAAGAAGAGTGAATGAGTGAAATTGTAGTAGGTTTTTTCGTTTTAAGTGCTAATGTTTTTTTTGTTGTTGTTCCACTCTCACTTTTTCCTCTTTCTTTCCAATTCCCAACAGTAGTTAATAATATTCAGTTGTGTTTTGTTTTCTGTATAGAAGAAATATTGCTTTTTAAGTTGAAGTTTGTCTTGCCGTTCCTTCGCTTGTCCCATTCAGCAGGGGTTTTTCGTATATTATCTGTTCAATTTTCACTTTATTACCACCTTCATTTGCAGCCTTCTTTTTTTTTATTGTTAGCATTTCGACCTTTTGCACACCACACATAATCATCACACCCCGATGGGGACGACGATGGACCATTATTTTATTGCCTGCTGGAACATTTACGCTTGCCCCACGACTCTTGCTTTATGACCACTGCTGCCCCACTTCATCATCATCAACCTGATCATCTAGCGGGTTTGTTTTTCTTGCTTTGTTTAGTGTTGTTTTTTGCGGGAATGTCTTTCAGTGGTAAAGTTGGGTGTAATTTTGTTTCGTTTTAAATTCAATTTTTGAACGCTTCCTCTTCACAAAATCTCACTTCCTGCCCAACATTACAAGCCTGGTTTCTTGTCTCGGGTGGTGGCGAGTCGCGTCGTCGGTTCAAATATAATTTAATTTAATTACATCTCTTTCTTTTCACTAGATACAGGTGTGTGCTTTTTGTTGTGTGTTGTTAGTGTTTGATAGTAACATTATCAGTTTTGTTTTTCGTTTTTATCACTTGTAGCGAGAAGAAGAGTGAATGAGTGAAATTGTAGTAGGTTTTTTCGTTTTAAGTGCTAATGTTTTTTTTGTTGTTGTTCCACTCTCACTTTTTCCTCTTTCTTTCCAATTCCCAACAGTAGTTAATAATATTCAGTTGTGTTTTGTTTTCTGTATAGAAGAAATATTGCTTTTTAAGTTGAAGTTTGTCTTGCCGTTCCTTCGCTTGTCCCATTCAGCAGGGGTTTTTCGTATATTATCTGTTCAATTTTCACTTTATTACCACCTTCATTTGCAGCCTTCTTTTTTTTTATTGTTAGCATTTCGACCTTTTGCACACCACACATAATCATCACACCCCGATGGGGACGACGATGGACCATTATTTTATTGCCTGCTGGAACATTTACGCTTGCCCCACGACTCTTGCTTTATGACCACTGCTGCCCCACTTCATCATCATCAACCTGATCATCTAGCGGGTTTGTTTTTCTTGCTTTGTTTAGTGTTGTTTTTTGCGGGAATGTCTTTCAGTGGTAAAGTTGGGTGTAATTTTGTTTCGTTTTAAATTCAATTTTTGAACGCTTCCTCTTCACAAAATCTCACTTCCTGCCCAACATTACAAGCCTGGTTTCTTGTCTCGGGTGGTGGCGAGTCGCGTGGTCGGTTCAAATATAATTTAATTTAATTACATCTCTTTCTTTTGCTTCACAGACACACACACACACTCATTTATTATTGCATTTTATGCGGCCAAGGCTAGACGACGTTCGTTCGAGCCGGGTGGGGTTTTCATTTTTCATTTCATCTCGATTATATTGTTCTTCAACTATCGGGGGGGTCTTCTTCTCAACAACGCAGGAGCACCTTTTTTTAACGATCTTGATTCTTTGCATTTTGTGGAATTGTCTGACTGTTGAGGGATTCGTCCCTCAGCGTTTTTTTTTCTTCTTTGTTTCTACCGGCAGTCTCTGGCGGTTCCACTGTTGTAGGGCCGGTTTTATGACATAATTATAATCTCCCTTGCGGGCGAGAATTCAAATTGATGCATCCCGGGCACTTCCCGGTTTGCTTCTTCCCATATTTGTCGAGCAGGGTTAAGGAAAGGTGGACTGTTAAGTGTCATTATGCGTTACACTTAACTCGTTTTTTAACTCTCGCTTTTCCCCCTTGTACCCAAGAATTCCTGGGGATTCCACATCAGGCCCACAGAATAGGCTATAAAATGCACCATCCTAAGGCGGTTCAATTTCAACTTTAAATGGTTTAATTATTTTCACTGTTTTTTTTTTATTTTGCTCTACGAGACTCGTCGTCCACATCAAGCAAAAGTATTCTTGCTTTAGGGCGCCGAGCAGAAAGCGCTTTGATGTGCGTTTGGAAGGAAGTGAGAAAACTGGTCGCCTTCTTTCTCGGCCAATTTGCATGCGCGAAGGGGCATCGATTGCCAAAGCCTGGCGGCTTAACTGCAAACTTAACCTCAAACTGCGGGGGGAAGATTAACAACAAACCGGGAATTTCCTGAGGACATTGGTGAGCGCTACGAAGTAAGCTGAGGATTAAGATTTAGAAGACAAAACCTGAGGCCGATGGTTCCTCTCTTCGCCAGATGAATTAATTAGACAGCTCTGGTTAATTAAACATTCCAAACTAGATACAGGTTCCCGTCCTCGATAACCGAGAAGAGCTTCTAATCTTCTGCTTCAAAATATCATGCAATTTTCAAATTCTGCATCATTAATTAACAGTGATGTACCCAACGCTCAACAAAATTAAAATCCCACCAAATGTGTAAAGGGAATTGGTGACGAGAGTCTGCGCTGATTAGGCGTGAAATTCATTCACCAAAAAGCTTTCATTTTACATTCGCATTCAATTAGGAATTTGGAGTAGTCCGGCGTGTACCACGGGGGAACACTGCAAAGGTTCGCCTGTGACGCGTTGGAGAATCTAGAGCATGCTTCTCATTCATTCGAGACGGTTTATTATGTGATGCTCTCCCTGTTGGAGTTAGACAAGTCTGCAGCTGCTGCTGCTGCTGTGTGCGAGTATGATTGATGGTTCTATTAAAAGTACTGGCACAAACACACGCCCAGTCGTTGGATGTCGATACCCGCGAACTGACACCCGAAGAAAACCCTCGCGGGAACACCATCGCACAATGACCTATAATGGTTGGCTGGCAGCAAAACTACAACATCCGGCACATGACACCGAGGCGGTTAGTAATCGGTTCGGGTTGCTCCCTAAAGGAACGCTCGGGAAGATAACCAAGCCTCATTCGCCTTGGCAGACTGTGGACGGCTAATTGCTGTAGCACACGACCCGCCATCATCAATGGCTGGCTACCACAGCCATCACAAACCCAACCGGTCAGGGTCAGATCGTGAGCCCTACTTTCGCTTCACATCGCGATTGATGATGAGTAGTGGCCCCGCTGATCGACTGTAGGTCAAAAGATTGCGAAAGGCAAAAATTTCACGCCCCAAACCGTCTGCTCCATTCTCTTGGGTAGAGCATAACAGGCAAAAAAAAAAAGGGAAGCTATTTTAAGGGATGGTGTTCCGCTTCGTAGTAGTAGCAGCAGCACATTAGCAAATGTGTCTTCTTTCGAGGAAAAATGGTCAACTCATTTGAATGGACGTAATGGTGCTTTTTGAAAAGAAACCTAAAGAGCACCCTAACGCTAAAGAAAATACGGGAATGATATTGATTTTGACCCTATCCAGAAGCAAGTAAATATTGTACCTCATTATATGGGCGACATGTCTTTGAAGTTACGCATTTAACCATAAGCAAAGATAACAAAATTCTTCACCAAATGGTCATAGAAGACTGATTGCCGAAAGCAAAAAAAAAGGGGGGGGGAGAATGTTTTCTTAGTAGTTTGTTTAATTACAATTATGGTTGCGAACTGATGGCAACCAAACACGAGCAAACCGACACGAGAGACGTCTCCAGTGTGCGTCAATAAATGTCAAACATCATCTTCGGTCTTTTCAAGCTTCAATCATTTGGTTGCGGGAATTCATCGATTGAAAAAGGCTCCATTTTGATGCCCTTTTTTCTGTAACTTCGATTCTGAGAAGATTGCCTATTGAAAGGATCGTTTGTGGTTGGGAGTTGAGATGCTTCCCAAGCAGAAGCTGTGTCTGGGGCAACCTAATTTTCGCTTTTTCCCCTACTAAAGGCCTTTTTCATTACAAAATTAGACTTATGAGGAAAATCTTTCACCCTAATGCGCGGCAACCACAGCCAGCAAAGGGAGGGAAAGGGGAAAATCCTCCTCTCCCCCATCTTCTTACCCCTCCTGGTGGCAAAAGTGTGGTACAGTTATGTTCATCAACTAAATCAATAAACACTTCCCGCGGTCACAACACAGACAGGTCCTTCCGACGCTACGACTAAATCCCTTTGCTTCCATAGACGATGGCGAGCGCGTTCCCGCGAACGAAACCGGATGTCACCGACATTATTCCGGCCATTAATTTAATTAAACAACATTTCCTGCCGTTCCCTTTGCTCGCTTTTAGTTTAGCTTTGCCCGAGGAAAACGGGTGCCCGTAGGGGAGAGACAGAAACGATTGGACCGACGTCCGGAGAGTGTTGTACAGCGTCTAATTTCGCGAACAACACAGTCTAAACGTTCCGCAATCATTCGTTTCCAGGTGGCCTCACTTTGGACCGCGTGTGTGAGTGTGTGTGTGTGTGTGTGTGCTAGTGTTTGTCGAATGGCACTAATTCGGTACGGTTTGCTACAGGAAACAGGATATACACGGGTGCTTTTGGACAGGAAACGGACGAAGATTGTTGTACATTCGCTCTGTTTTCTTTTTAGAAGGAGGCAATTTCGCTTTCGGTTGATTTTGAGATTGTAGAGAGGCTTTAGACATATGTCTCATTGCTTTAAACGCAAAGAAAGTAATAAGAAAGATAAATTTGAAGTAAATGAAATAAAAAAATGCAATAAAAGCTAACAGAAAACAGTATAAATCCCACTTTTTCATGATAAAGTAAATGGATAATTAAATGATACGGACGAATAGATTTTAAATCATAACTGAAATCAAGCTTAATTCAAAAATTAGCAGTTAAAGTAGTAAGTAAGGAACAGATAATTGATAAGCGCTAGATTCTAGTCAAGATAAAAGATGAAATCTTTGAAATGATTAGAAACTATAAAAAAGGAAAAAGTGAACTAACAGAGTAAGATGTAGAATACACAATAAAAGAATAGAAGAATATAAAAGAATCATCCCAAAGTGATGAGACACACTCGTCTAAACCTTTCAACCGCTCATTTCAACCCTCACACAGCCGATAGTGAAGTGTCTAATACCATCATGAAGCGTGTGACAAACTGTGTCCCCGGTCGTGTGACTAGGTATGAACCAAACAATTCCCAAACCCGCTCATAAGCCGCTTGAGCGATGTGTAACTTCAAATTCTTTTCGCACTAAATCTATCTACTATACACCACGCAAGAACAAAAACCGAAACAAAACAAAAAAGACCCCGTCCATCACAGTTCCCCACCGTTGCGACAAGTCCAGTCTAAGTCCAGTCTCTAAACGTCCACGTCTAATATTCTCTTCTCCCAGTGCTTAAAACCTAGTGATAGTGTCGTGCCACCGAAAGGGTCTTGCGGCCATTACCCAGCGTGGCACCGGTGCTGATGGCGGACGGGGGTGATGGTGTGGCAGACGGTGATGGCGGTGTCCTGATACGATCTGTGCCCACCATCATCATTGGGCCGTTGCAACTGCTGCTGTTGTTGTTGATGTGGTTCAGCGTGTTTGCCGCCACCAGCAGCCCGTTCCGAATGGGCAGCTCAGGTGGGACGGGCGACAGTGGGCTTTGTGGTGGCGAGGTGGCCTCACTCTGACCGCTACCACACTCCTCACCATCGTTCACGTCCAGCGTATCATCATCGTCGTCCTCCCGATCGGACATATCGTCGCGATGCTGAAGATGATGATGTGGCGGCGGCTGCTGCTGCTGATGATGTGGATGATGATGGTGATGATGGTGATGCAGCTGTGCATCGGGTGAGTAGCTGTGCGGCAGTCCGGGCGATACGCTTCCACCGACCGGCTGCATCGAATAGCCTGCCGCGCCCGGGCTGTGCTGATGGTGGTGATGCAGATGGTGATGGTGGGTTTGATATTTGGAGTGCAAAGACCGCGGCTGATTGACTGCGGACGCACTGACCGTGTTCGTTTTGCTGGCACCGTGCGGCAGGAAGTGCTCCTGATTGAGCCGCAACGGTGCGAGTGTTTGCGTCTGGTAGGTTATCTGGTGGTAGTGGTGGTTGGCCGGACCGTTACCATCCGCCATGCCGTTGTTGCCGTTGTGGTGGTGCGGTGGAATCGGTGGTGTGTAGTTGGGGAACAGTTTCATACCCGGCTGGATGGCAGTCGGCTGCTGTTGCGGACCGGCGGCAGTAAGATGATCCTGGCTGAGCTGAAGGAAGCTGGTGGCGGTCGTCTGATGCTGCTGCGGCTGCTGACCACCGACAATGACGCCACCATTACCTGCTGGTGGACCTCCCCTCCGAGGTGGCGGAGGGGGAGCCTCTAGCTATAGTTCCGTGACCGGAATGTGCCGGATGCCGTGCGAGTGGTGATGATGGTTGTTGATTTGATAGTTGTTCAGCGTGGTCGGATGAATGGCAAGTCCACCGCCCGGTGGCCCCGGATGCGGATGGCGCGCGGAATAGTCCTCCTCGGAGAATGTCTTCTGATACTCGCGCTCCTTCCGTCCGATGCCATTGCTACCCCAGCTTCCCTTCACAACCTCCTGTATACGTCGGCGACACTTGTAGATGACGAGCGCCAGTGCGGTGAGTATTGCGGCCGCACTGACCAACACCACACAGATGATGGCCTGCTGCTGACGGTCGGGATGGGTGCAACCGAGCAGCTCGGGGGAAAGACTCTGAAGAACTTGATCACGCAACCGATCCGGAGCGGCACAGACAACCGGGATCTGTTGAGATGCGGACTGACCCGCCGCTGTCACGTTGCTTCTGCTCACGAGCAGATTCCGTAGCCACAGTATCTGACAGTCACAAAGAAGCGGATTCTCCGAAAGATCCAACTCGACCAGCTCGTTCCATGACAGCATCCCATCGGTAAGCGTCGACAGCGCATTATCTTTTAGTACAATGCGTCTCAGGTGTGGTAACCCGCTCAGTGAACCTTCCTGGATGTCGGTTAGTGCTTTGTTCGACGCAATTACAATCTCCTCCAGGTTTGTGTTCTGTGCAAACGCTCCACTCTCAATGCGGGTCAGCTTGAGCGATCCTGATATGTCCAACAGCCGGAGATTGCTCAATCCGGCGAATGCGTTTGCCGGTATACTTTCAAAATCGTTCTGCCCCAGCGCCAGTTCCTCTAGTCGTTCGAGCACTGCCAACTCTGCGGTGGGTATGCGACTCAGTCGATTGTCGGATAGGTCGAGCGCTCGCAAACGCTCCAACCCACGGAAACTGTCGCGTGTCACGTTCAGCAAGGCAGCACCGTCAAGGTTGAGCCGGCTGAGACCCGGCAGCATGGCGAACGCTTCCTTCGGGATGGAAGCGAACGAGTTGAGGCCAATGTAAAGCTCACCGAGCGAACGCAGCGGGCTTAACGCTGGCGATGGCACACTGCTGATCGTGTTATCATCGAGATAGAGTACGCGCAGATTCGTCAACCCGACGAATGCTTTCGGGTCGATTTTGGCGATTCGGTTCTGTCCCAGATTAAGCTCCTCGAGCTTTGGAACGCCCGCAAACACACCTTCCGGCAGCTCGTCTAGGAAGTTGCCACGCAGATTAAGCACCGTAAGGGCTATCAAGCCGACGAACGTTTTGTTCGTGATCGAACCCACCTTGTTGTGGTTTAGGTGAAGCTCGGTAAGCTTACGCTGGTAGGCGAAGGTGCGCGGTGGCATGTTGAACAGATGGTTGTAGCTAAGATCTAGGAAGGTTAGATCAGCGTAGAACTGCATCGACGAATCGATCGTTTTGATTTTGTTGTTCTTGATGACTAGCCGCTGGATGGAGGGATTCAGCACGATCGGGAGTACGTCCAGCTGACCCTCGCCGCAGGTCACCACCAGATTGTCGTCATCACATTGGCACCCGGGTGGACAGTTTGTGAGTCCGGCAGCTTCAGCCGGGAATACGACGACGGCTGCCGCCATCACCATCACAACGGCAATGCCTACCGAGAGCGTTAGCATCGTGGTTCGGGGATGGCCGCGGGATGATTTTCTACTTATCACGTGCTCTTCTCGCGCCATGATGCTCCAGGTAGTCGGGTGGTCTCCTCCACCGGGATGATATCGTCTTCTTCTTTTTCTTCGTCTTCTGCCCGTTTGCAGAATTGATTGCCGATATGGGGCCTCCGTCAA
Organism: Anopheles maculatus; assembly: GCA_002091835.1. Lineage (NCBI taxonomy): Eukaryota > Metazoa > Arthropoda > Insecta > Diptera > Culicidae > Anopheles > Anopheles maculatus. The sequence goes on from KZ061555.1 coordinate 453,949, forward strand.
CGCCGTCGTTATGGGTGACTTCCCGTAGGACACACCTGGGGGAGTAGCGTTTTATGTGAACGTGTAGAAGGCGTCCTTCCAAACTATCCTTCCTTCACTTTTGCTCCCAAACTCCAGGCTACTCGGGGAGGAAGGGGCCAAGGCGGGAAGGGAATGGGAACGAACACTCTTCCACGGGCACGGTGGGAGGGGCTTTATGGAATTGCCGCTCGTCCAATCGTCATGCTCTGTAACGAGAAAGCGAAAAAAGGGAAAACCGTTAGAGAAAACTCGATTACAGACGTAAAAGGTGCCATAAGCTATTTATTGGATTACAGGAATTAGACGACGGGCTGGGTGTGCTGATATGGTCTCGTCGTATTCGAGTTACCATCACCGCTTCCGGTAAAATCCGGAGAGTTCACCACGGGGTCCTTCGGGTGGCTAGAAAAACAATCTTTTTCCAACGACTACAGCAGACGACTGTTTGTTTTTCTCTCGTTCGTTGCTACGTCACCTTGGAGATTGTTTGTGCGTGTGTGTCAAGTCAAGAAAGGTTGCTGCTTACAGAGTGGAAATAAAATTCGATAACACTACTACACCGGACCGTCACCGATGATGATGTCCAGAGAGTGAAGATACTGAGGAGCCCCGAACGGGACGGCAGAGAAGGAATTGTGGGAAATAGAAAGAGAGAGAAAAAATTAGCCCGCAGCACTAATACCCGGGACTAATCCGCTCGTAATGCGGTTAAATTAATAATACACAAGGTGCACAGCGCCATCGGGTGGACTTTGGACGATTCTGGGCTCTAGGCGGTAGCTTAGGTACACGTGTACTAGGGTAAAGATTATACAGTGCGTAGCATAAGGATATGAACATTAAAAATCCTCAAAATTCCCATCCATTGTGTTGCCTTTTGAAGTGAAAAAAGTATTAAAAATAATGACTGAAGTAATTAAATAAAGTTCTATCTTTTTATTAATTCTTTCTGTTTTTAAATAAACATTACGAAAATCAACTGAGCATTTTTTTGAAGGGCTCTTGCAATGTCTAAATAAAATTGTGCACCCATGAAGTAATTTATAAAACTAGCCACAAATATGCAATTATGAAGTATAAATAGACTTAAGTTGTAGGAAATATGTAAAATTGTATGTAGACATCCTCCAAAATTTGTGTGTTTGTGTTTAGTTTTAGATCCAAATCTAAATCTAAACTAATTACCCCTGAAGTTATTCTATTTGCTGTAAGAAGGTAACAAAATGGTTTTGAGTATTTAAACAGATTTTAATTGCCTAGAATCGAATATTGTGTCCTGTGAATGATAAAAGAACGGAACTTTGTGGACTTAGAACTCCGACAGGAAGTGGAATACGTGTCGTCCCTTACGTATGTGATTGAAAAAACCGATATTTACTTTGATTGACTCAAAAATTGCTCACATGCTCCCATTTTCGAACAAAGAACAAGGGTCGCATTAAACATTCACACCAGCCGATCAGTAAACGGCACAGTAAGCGTCTGAAAGGGAGCAATAAACCTCAAGGGTTCATAGCTAATTGTATTGCAATCGTCTGCATAAACTGTTCACCATTCATTAAAGATAATTCAATATCACAATATGTGGCAGCATTTATAAATCGAACCAGCAGGGGGATGCATTCGAGGAGCGGGCAAAATGGAATATGACAAGCAATTACAAAACCACAATCCCACTTGCAGCCCGGGAAAGTGTGAAGCCAAAGCACAACAAGTCTTGCACAACGATCTGTTGGCATAACAATTAGATCCGAATTCATCAACGATCGCTCCATTCGCCCACGGAACGGTCGGTGCGAACAAGACGTTTCAGACGTTGCCCGGATGATATCGGAGGCACAACCGATTGGCTTGCTGGCATTTAGCACTGGGCAAACATAGGGATCCCGCCATATGGATACAGACTGTTTGAGTTAAAGTTTTCCCTCCCTTGTTGGCGCCGCCATTGAGTGTTCGGGACGGAGGTTGGCCTTTGTAATGGGATAACTTCCTTCCAATTAAATAATTTATTCATTTACAGCATTCCAGCGAAAAGGGGTTTTGCATTTACGCTGTTTTCGATCTAGATCTTCCGTTTCTCCTTTTCGCCCTTCCCACCGCAAGCGTCCATTATCGTCCTTCCACTGTGTCGCACACACGGAAGGCTGGGCGTCTCCATTGACGTTTTGCAAGCGGATGTGTGAAAGGGACGCATATACCGTACAGGAAGTACGTGCTGTGTGTGCATGTCGTGCGATGTGTTTTCACTTTCCCGCCCCACTCGTCCCCCCGTCTCCATCATCCCTTCCGGGGAAGGGTTTTCAAATCATCGACATCTTATCCCGAGCAAGCGACAAGGGGAAAGAGCCGAACATTTAATTATTGAGCATTCATCGAAACAGGCGCCAGAGTGTGCTGCTACTGCTCGTGCTGCTACACGAGATTGAATAATTCACTCGAATTGAATTAGTATCTCAATCTCGAACGTTCGCAAACGTTACGGAATATGTTTTCCTAGCTCTCGCTTTCGTGTAAGGATATTGCTTATGCTTGCCTTCGTGCTTTATCGAGGTAATTACAGGTCAATTGTTTTGAACCCTTCTCCACCTCCCCGGAAACTTCCGGTATTTCCGGTGCGTTGTGTGTTTTTGAAAGGGGGAAGCAATGGTAGAAGAGCGGACGAAACCAAGTGTATCGGTCAAATTTATTACCGTCCATTTTGCAGCCGGATTCGATTCGATTTTGTATGTAGTGCAGAAGAAGCATCAACTCCATTTTTTAACACACCCTAAAGGAGGTTAGCGAGTGAGGTAAAGGAGGGCGAAAAAAGGGGAAAACAATAAATGGTTTTCCATTAAGCTTTCATCAGCAGATAATTGATTTGAGCCATTATTTTTGGACAGATAATTTTTTTTCTGTTTTCGTATTAGATTTTTCAAACCGTGAACACTGGTGAACCTTTGCAGTACATGAGCGGCGCGTTGGTAAGGGTTCATAAATAAATGGAAGGTCAGCATGTGCCAAACAATCGGGCTGCAAAAGAAACATCAGCAAGACACATAAAATAGCAAAAGTATCATCGTTTGAATCGTTCAAATACGTGTTGTTGTTGTTTGTGTGGCACTCTTTGCACTATGGGTGGGATCGGTTACTAAGCATGGTCAAAAATTTATAGCCAGAAAAGTTAGATCTATGTTTCTAATTTGGATTGACTTTATTATTACATTTATAAAGAATTAAAGCAATTGTAAGATAATAAATCGAATTTTGTGAATTCAGAACGATACAAAAATACAAAAAAATAGCAAAGATGTGGCTTTAATAATAAATTTATACATTTAAAAATTATGACAACATGTAGAATTTTAAAATTATTCATGTGATGGAGAAAGGAATAAGACCACCTGCATATCCGATTTTCTAACAACGGCTTTTGATACTTCTACTAGGTAAAACAATACCAAAATAAAAAAGCGTAACGTCCGTAACTATATTGACCCGAGTGTCCATGCCCGCACACATAAAAACATTTCAAACCTAAATATTTTCTATTCTTCTTCTTCTTCCTTGGCACTACAACCTCGTGAGGTCTTGGCCTGCTATTGCTAGCTCTCTGTGACTTAGATTTTACCCGCAGCTGGATAGTCAGTCCTGCGTACGGGGAGGCGGTCCGCCGGGATTCGAACCCCGGTCCTGCCGTGTGAAGACCGGCGCCGCTGTTTTATAGAAATCCAGATCTGTTTTATAGAAAAGTGCAAATTTACTTATAAATTCAACAATTTCATGTTCAATCATTGAATACAAAACTAATCAAGTTCAAACTTTTAATTTTCATTTGAGAACTTTGTATGAATAGAGAGAATTAAATAAATATTCTCCTCTAAATAAATAGCCTGCTTAGTAATAGGAAAGACCTAAATAGTTTAAGTTTAGGTCTTTAGATGTTTTATATATTTTTATTTGTTTTGCAGGTATGTTTTGTCGATAAAAGATTTGTTAAATGAATGAATAAAAATAAATAAACATGGGCATTTGGTACTGAAGCTCTCACCTAAAAGAATTAATTGAAAAACTCAACTTGAAACACAGAACTCGTAAATTCTACGTTCACAAAAGCTTCTCAGATATTTTGATTGCAACAAATTATTGGTTGAGTAATTAAAATATTAACTACCGCAAATCTTCCATTTTTGTAAAGAAGAAAACATAAAAAATATAATCCGTAACAAAAAAAAGCTTGAATTTATGACCATTTCACGAGCGATAGTGCCTTTGGCAGACCCTACCGAAACACAAACACTATTGGAATAAATATCGCATCGTGTCCTGCGGCCAAAATATATTGCCGCATGAAGAAACTCATAAAACAAAATTGAAACACAGCAGTAGCAGCAGCAGCAGGCAAGCAACATAACAAACACAACAAGAAAAAAAAAAGGCGGCAAACACATCCCTACCATAACGCGACATTTATCGCCAGCATAACCCGCGATGATAACTCAATTATCTGTTCGTGTTTCTCTGTTGGGTCCGGGGGGTTCCGTCGGACACACGGCACGATTGCACGTTCACGTCAAGCGCGCTCAGCAGTGTTCGATCACTGGGGCACTGATTGTCGGACAGCTTCTTTATGGAAATATGACGTCCCTCTTCTGAAGCTTTTCCCCCCCTATCTGCCTTTTTAAAAGGGATGATAGTTGAGGTTGTTTCTTCGTGTTTTTCTTTTGCCTTTCTTCCTGTATTGTTTGTTCCGAAAGGTCCGCACGATCGTCGGTTTATTTGTATCCGTAAGCTCACTTCTTGAGATCAAACCTCCCTCCTCCCGTGTGCTGCCACGACGCGTCTCAAAAACTCGGCAAAGCTGCAATGACTTCCTTTCCCAGGGTGGGCGACGAGTTCAATTTTTGCGAAACAACTTTGCCTTCTTGTTGATGTCGTTTCTTTGTTTTCTCTCCGTCCTTTGCACCGGGTTGCTTCCGGTGTTGCTATTTGTTCCAGTTTTCGCCCATGCAGTGCCTAGAGAAATCGGCCAGATCCCTTTCGGGAAAATGTAGACAAGAAAGCCTAAATACATAAAATTTCCATCCATTCCTCACGGCTGGTGGTCCTCTCGGCCACGGTTCGGCTGATGGTCCTGTAGTGAAGGTTTTGTTTGGACTGTTTGAATGCCGTCTTAACCTCCGCCGGTCCTTCCATCTCCACTCTTTACCGCAAAGCGAGTAAAAGGCGGCAATAGCGCAACAGTGAAGCAGAGAAAAATAGGCAAAAACAACCAGAAAACCTGAAGGGTAATATGAGTAAATTTTTCATTCTCCACTCGGGTACGGCCGGACACGAGACCACCACCCTGCACACAGCAGGGAAAGCAACAAGGATCAGCAAAGCAAGCAGCAACAAACAGTGCACAAGCCAATTTGTTTTTTGCAGTTCCGTCGCCCACCGAGTCCCGTCCGGTCCACACACAGAGAAACGCAAAAGCGTCATAGCGCCGGAGTAATGTGTTTAACATCAGTTTGGGGTCCATCCACTTTGTGCACTCTGGTGGGGGCGGGAAGTTAGGTAAGATAGGCGGTGTGTGTGTGTGTGGGTATGAAATCACCCTTGGTTTTTGCATACTCCCGTTACCGATATGAGTGACGTTTGTTATAATAAAGAGCAGCGAGCGAAACACAGAGCAGCGCGAGCAGCAGAAAGCATAAAAATGGGTTTTTTTTCGCAAAACAAAACCAAAGAAAAAAGGAAAAGAAAACGGGCGAAAAATGACGAACGAAACTACAAAACCCGGAGATCCCTCCTACGGTATGATGGCTTTGCTCGCTCGCTGTTGGCTGTATTGTTGTTTCCGCTTCCTGTCATGTTTCCGCTTCGGACGTCCGCTAGTTTGCTATAAACACGATGTCGGTAACAAGCTCATCTCTCACACTCCCTTCGGTTTGGGGATTGTTTTGCAACGAGTCAAAGTCAAAGTAGTCTGTTTTTTTGCTGCTATTGTTGCCGTTGTTTTGCCCATCGTGAAAAGCGCACGTGTGATGGACAGTTGGGATGAAAGGTGAATAGATTTGTAAAGGAATGTGTTTGTGGCTTTAAGGACGAACGGTTAAATGGTTGGAGAGGGTTTTAAATAAAAATAAGGTTTTGCCAGTGTTGGCTCTGACAGGGCCCCCCCATTTGGCCACAGAGAACTAAAGGTAGTTTTGTATTGTTTAAAAATCCATACTTTGAAATTTGAATATGTCCTTTTCGTCTAGTTGAATGCATATTTTATCTTCCATTGCTCATCTACTCGTTTCACTGCATTTATTTGAGCTCTTACTCCTTTTTCTCTCTCTTCTCTTGTGTTATTTTCACACAACTAAATGCTCTCATATTGATTTAGAAATATTTCAAGAAACTGCTGTATCTTTTATACAGCTTTGAGCACTTTCAAGTCTTTTAATCTACTATATAAAAAAAGCTCACTCATGCAAGGTCATGTACATCGCATATTTAGAAAACTTTCTCTAAGATTATGAACATCTTGTCAGTGTCATATCTTTAATAAGCCGGGGGTACACCAAGCGTAAACTTTAGCGTAAATCGAAATTTTGACAGAAAAATCTGTCAAAAAGTTTACTCTTCGTTTACCAGGGGTGCGTAAATCGAAAATAGCAAAATCAAACAAATTCATTATTATAGACATCCATTTTAAAATTGATACTTTAAATTATGAAACAGGCACAGCACTGGCTCCAATCTTGATGTGTATACCGATTTCATCTTAATTTTCTGTAAATTTGATCCGTCAAAAGTTTACGCTTCGAGTTTGTAGCTCTCGAAGCTACAAACTTTTTGACGTAACGTTTGTGCCTTCCCCTCCAAATCAAGCGTAAACTTTTTGAGTTTACGCTTGGTGTACCCCCGGCTATACAATTACAAACTTTGAAGGCTTACTTTATCAGTCTTTTGTTAAATACAAACAATATTTAAACGAAAAATATGAAAAATATAGTTTTGGACCATGAAACACTGCTGCCTTAAAGGTTCTTCAAAAGCTTCTGGTATTTTTTGTATTAAAATCATTACATTTGGTGACAAAAAAAGGTAAAATATTTGGAAGAGTTTTTTTTATAGTAAAAACAATATAAAAGTGAGTTAGAGAACACCAAAAAGGTACGAAATGTATTCTTCTTCTTTCTTGGCCTAACGACCTCTTAGGTCATGCCTGCCATTTCTGGCTTACTAGACTTATTGTTACCGCATAGTTGGATAGTCAGTCCTCACTATGGGGGAACGGCCCAGATGAGACTTGAACCCCGGTCCTGCCGTGTGAAGACCGGCGCCGCTGTCGCATCTACCACCGGGCCGCAATATCCTCAATATTTCAATATCCTTGTGGACCTTTATTATATTTCGATACAATGTCGCCTTTTATTAATACAATATTTTATGGCAGGAGTTTTAGCTGCTGAAAACAGCTACAGCTATAAATAGAACACAAACCTAAATTCAAATACATCGCATGGAACCGCATCCATTGTAGTCATTTTAAAGTAAATAAATGAGAAAGTAGAATATATTTGATTTTTCTTTCTTTTTATACACATTATCGATGTCTAGGAATTATTTAAAGAAACGATCTAAACAGCGTTCTATAGACTGAGTTCTTTAAGTCTTAACAGAGTAATTTTATAGGTTTATTAGAGCATTCAAGAAAGGCACGATGACATTTCTTGTAAGGAAATTTCGAAGTCTTTGTTGAAATGTTATAAGAAACTATCTGAACAGCGTTCTTGAGACTAAGATAAAAGGGCTTAGGGGTTTTAGCAGGGCTGTTTTATAGTCTTAGTGACATGACAACAACAGCATTATAACAATTATGATAAAACATTCCTAGGTAAAATGTTTCTTGTGTATGTTACGTTGGGTCTGATTGCGAGCACCCACACTTCTTCAACACCAGGCACCATGTTCAGCTTTCAGGTTCACCCCAGGAGTTAAAAGTTCCTTGGTTGAGCGTTGGAGCTTTTTTCGCTTTTTCCTTCCCTGTCAACAGCTTGACGGTATCGGATGCTTTGCTGGACGACGTTAAGACGTTCGATTGCATAATCAACAATGCTCACTCACCCGCAATGGCACGTTTTGTTGGTACGTACCAGATGCTACCCACTAGAAAGGAACGCCATCAGCTGCTGCTACTTCTCTCGCCGGTTGTATGTGACTATGTATGGGGAGCTTTTTTTTTTGTGGACAATTTTTCCCACTTTTCCTTTTCTTCCTTAAGGACCTCTGTGCACAGGCACAGACCGGTGTGTGTGGTGGTACTTCTTTCCAGTTTCATTCTGTGCCATTGTGAGGGCAAGTACAACACACATACACGAGTGATGACTCTCCATGCAGCGGGAGGGTTTTCGTCCGACATCTTTTGTCCGATGATCGAAAAATGTAGTACACGACACCGAGAACTGGTAGACGTTACGAGTGCACACACATGCTTTTGGCTCGTTGTGCAGCAAGTACTAGCCGCAATGGCTCAAAGCTCGATTAAATCGTCCCGAAGTACCACAGAAGCCCTCGAGTGTCGTTCAAGACACTTCTCTTTTCTTGAGCTTTTCCTCGGTTGGTGATGTGTGTGTGTGATTGTCGGTTGGCTTTCAGGGCACCACTGACATCAGCTGCTTGGGTAGGATGTTTGGCCCCACGGGTAAAGCCGATATCCAGTAGTAGTGGCTGTGACATTTGCCACATGATTTGTGGGCAACGTCGATAGAGGCTTCTTCTTTAACAAAAGGTGAATTCCCAGGGTTCTGTCGTCTTTAATTGGAAAACGATTTTAAAGTTGCAGATATTTAAAAGTAAAATGTCCTTGTGTTCTTGCTGCACGCAAGAGATAAGCGTTCAAAGTAGTGTAAAAGAAAGAGTTTCATTCGCTTTACATGATGCACACGGTTGACTGCGTAAGATGAGCGGCATGTTCTGCATGCTTTGCTGGTTTGGACAGTTAATGGAGATATGTCACATGTTTACATTTTCTTCGTCGTAAGACCGGCATCGTACAGCTCGGTGCTGCAAAAGAGCAGATATTTGAAGTTAATTCGGAAGCTTTGTCAAACAACCAACTCATCCTGACGGTGACACCGGCGACCATTACAAGGATCCAGATCTTAGCTTAAAGATTCCAGACTCTCTTAAGAGGACAGGTATGCATGTCTTAGCTTTTTTGCTGGAACGAGTTTCGTATCTTCACCTCCGTCGTGCAGAGACATTAAGAACTGCATCACCGTACACCACAAAACGGCAAGCAGAAGGTACGTGACGTGTATTTGTACACCTCGTCGGCGGTCCTCGGGTTTTGGCGTGAAAGACAACCACCCCACCCACAGAATACTGCGAAAATAAAGATGCTAATGGGTTTCCAGGCTCCCAGTAGGTTCATGTAGACGAATAATTGAATTATTCCAACGGGCAAGACTCTTGATGGGTTTAGCCCCAGTATATGTTAAGAGTGTCGCCAAATGTCTCTCTCTTTCTCGCTCGCACTAAACCGGGGACACAAAGTGCACTCTCGCTCGATGAGTGTTTGTTGTCATAGGTTAATATGAGTGTAGAGTTGACGCTGCAATGAAGTGAGTTCAAGCTGACTGCACACATACAGACACACACTCGCACACGCTTTAGTGGTTTAGGTTGCATCTTTCTCCCCAAGCGGTCGGGAGTTCTGCGTCTACGGACGGGTCCGGAATTGAAATCTTGTTATGTGAAAATTCAATTAGGAATCAAATTGTTTTGCCATAGCTAACAACGTTAAGGCACTTGGGGCAGCCTTTTTCGGGGCAGTAGCAGCATCCGATGCATGTGCATCGTTCGGAAGGAAAATGCTTCGCCGCTTCGGAAGAGAATGGTGTATGTACACAAACTATTTGATAGTAATTTACTTGTATGGTGCATCGAGCTAGAAGTACATATAGTCGAGTGTATTGAGAAGTTGTGCAAACAAATCGGAAAATTTTAGATCGAATGTTTTTCTCTCGTTCTACGAAAACAGAAAAAGGGTAACCAGTTTTCCAGAATACAGACTGTTGGTTTTTCTATTTAGAGATTTTAACCAAAAGCAGCACTTTTTTGCCAACAAACCATCGTATTTGAATTCTCAAAAAAAAAAACAAGTTGATTTTAACGTCAATCAGTCTACTGTGTTCCAGAGTACAGTTCATGCTTTAATTTTAAGACTATTTGATGTTTTTCTTGGTAATAAAACGATAAAAAAGCAATAAAGATAATTTAAAATACAATAATTTGCTAAAAAATCATTTTAAAAAAGACGTCAAAAACCTTTTAATATAATTGTGAATATTTTACATTGGCAGATGCGACTTTTTACGAAGAATTTTCAAGAATTTGTGTTTTTTTGTTATTTAAAGTTTTATATTTAGTAAATTATAATATTTTTTTCTTCATGTATCAATCTACCATACTACAGCCGGAGGAATCTTGAGGAAAAAATACCTGTCGCGACGGATGAAGCTGAGACTGGACTGAACCTTTATAGTCCCAGTACTCACATACGCCTCTGAGACATGGACTTTGTCCAAAACTGACGAAACCCTCAACAGGAAGATGCTCAGAAGGATTTTTGACCACGTATGTGTGGAAGGACAATGGAGGAGAAGCTACAACGACGAGCTCTATGAGCTGTACGGGGATCTCACCATCGTACAGCGAATTAGGCTCGTCATGTAAAGAGAATGACTCCGGACAACCCAGCCCGTAAAGACCGCTTAAGGCCGTCCACATGGACAGAGTAGGCGTGATAGGCCCAAGTTGAGATTATGTTGATGCCTCCGCCAGAATAGCCGGGATATTGGACTGACAGACGACGACGCTAAACCGTGAGCGGTATCGAGGATTGTTGCAGCAGCCTGCACCTGATAAAGAAGTAAGAAAGTAAGTCAATTTACCAAAAATTCAATCCCAATTTCATCCAGTTTGAATTGACATTATATAAGTTATAAACATGATTAAAGTAATATAAAAGTGTTTAAATCATTTCGTTATGAACTATGTACTGGATACCGTTCAGTATGAAAAATACAAATTCAAAATTAAATTTCACCAGCGTATAACAACCGTTTGTATGAAACATGATAACGAGGAATCATCGAAATCTCACCTTTATACATAAAATTAAACATTCATCCAGCTTTTCCATCCGGAAAAATCCGTCAAGGGAGCATCACAGGTCTAACCGGAAAACGCCCACCACTTCCATGGAGCTCTTCTTGAACCATCATCAACAGCGAAATGGTGATCTAATGAAATATTATAATTTTTATCGATTTCCTCTAACCGACAAATTCTCATTCCGCGATTGGAGATTTCCCTCTGGAACCGTACCAGAGACAGTGAGGTTCCCCGGTAGTGATTAAAGAAGTGGATGCGAAAGCCAACAGACAACAGCAAAAAAAAAATCTCACCACCGGAATCCCATCTCAGAACCGTTCCTGCCCAAAAGGCGTATTGCAACCGGACCGTCCTACGCGAATTGTTGTTGCTCGGATCGCGAGATGTTTTTTACATAATAAATGAGGCGGTATAGCGAACGGAGACAACCGATAGGCCATAGTTGAATGTGTCTACACCGGTTGCAAAAATCCCTAGAACCGATTTTCGCTACGAATGGTGCGCACAAAACCTAGCGCGAGACCGGAAACGAAAATGCGAATTTGAAGGTAGGATGATTTATTCAACCACGAAAATGGGCGGCAAAAGGTGGGAATGTTAATGTGCGCTACGGTCTCCGTTATGGCCAGGATAAGCCATGGGACTCGCGGCCGAAATGAATGCACAACCAACTTGCTTCGTCTGGGGTTCAGGATTTTTATATTCTGGTCCTTCCTTCTTTGAGGTTTTTATTATTGATGAGAGTAATTTCCTGCTCGCGGAAAACATGGTGCGCTCACATTCCCTTTCGCTTTTCCCTCGGGTCGGTGCAGGGGGGGAGGTCTGTCGATTGATTGTCCTTCTGTGCGTCCGCCCAGGATCATCCTGGAGTCGTACCTAGTGCGTTGGGGACGGGAGGATCCGCTGATGGTTCAATCTTTCTCGGCGCGAAAAAGGAAATGAACGTTCGAAAGACACTTGCCGGGCGAGTTCCGGCCCGTTGATGGCGCGATGGGGTGTAATGGTAAGTAAAATTGACGTTTTTCGGCCGATGATTTATTGAGGGTGAAGAGTAATCCCGCCCCGTGCGACGGCTTGGTGCTGCCCATCGTCACTCTAAAATGACTACAATTTTGTGAATATAAATTGTGCACAAATTAAAGTCCACGATGTCGATTGAACGCTTTGTATCTTCATCGTAGTCCATAAAACTGGTTCTCTCTGTCTCTCTCTGTCTCTCTCTGTGCGTATTTCCCCGACACGTACGCATACACTTATTCTGTGTACAACAATGTGTACGGGGGTACAAATGCTGCAAAATCGCTACCACCCGCAAGGTACGTTTTGCCGCTTCCGAACCAACCGACAGACAAGCACTGTATGATACACTGTCGGTAGCGATGAGGATCGTAAAAGACTTGCTCCAGATTATCGTAATGACGTGCCGTAAAAATGGTGTACCGCCTTCGACGAAGCGCACGAAACTAGCAGTTTTCAGCACAACACATCTCTCCGTACAAATTGTCTGCCGCTGATGCAAAGCATTGTGTTGCCGCCCCACCGGGGGCTACACGGGTTCCGATTTCGCGTGAGCATGTCGTCCCCGTTTGAAGTGGCGGCATGCGGTTTTTTTGTGTGTGTGTGTGTGTATCTCGCGCGGCATTCTCGTTATCGTTAAACCGCTCTCCCAATAGCTTACGATGTGTTTTATGTGAATGGTGCGCGGTTTTGTGTTAGGTTTATGGTTACCGTTGTAATACAATGTGGCAATAAAGCAGCGGAATCGTCGCGTACGAAACCGGGGCATAATTATGATGGTATAATAAGAGGGATCCAGATCAGATTTGGGATTGAATGTGTGAGATGCAATTCTCTTGAATTTGGTTTCAATAATGAATTTCAATAGAAAAAATGTAATCCTTATAATTCCGTAAGACGTTTAGAATTGTTTCTGCAAAACAATGTTCTTGAAAGCTTTGGGATAAGCTGAATGTTTATATGCCTTCTGTAAAGCATGCTTATTATTTTCCACAGAATCCGCAACATTATTAGGCGGTTTCTAGTAAAAATTATTTTTTTACATTTAAAATACATTCGTAGAACGAGTTAAAAAACAAGATGCATTAATGCAAAGTATTCAAATATTTCATATAATGGAAGGTGTTAAAGCTTAAACAGCGGGTTATTTGTTATTATCTGTTACAGGCTTATTTGTTTGATTTTTAACAATTCTTTGGAAGAGTCATTTTCATTTTCCTGGACAACTTTTTAGAACCAGAATAGCTAAAAAGATGTGTTTTCCTGTAGCGCAGCTAATTCAAACATATAACTTTTCCCCAAAGTTGTAGCCTCAAATTCAGAAATTCTTATGTCTGAAGACTCTGTAAAGTACCAAGTAAAGCTGCTATAATAATTATAGTAAATCTGACGATTACTTTTACGGTTGAACACAGCTGCACGGGAATGTTTTGAGCACAAGTAGTTAATTAGTGAACTTGAATTAGGGTAGCCTCACATGGAATATGGAAAAAAAAAAATTCGCAAGAAATCGAAAAATGTAGCTTGGAATACTTTGAAGGTCTGTATAAGAACTTTTCAAAACAACCTGGTTAGCATCAGTTTGATGTATCAGTAAGTCAGGCAAAAATTGAAAGCGGCAGTATCATTATTCCGGTCTAGAATACTATACAATATTATAAATGTTATCTCACAAGAACAACACGAATGTTAAGACTAATTAAGTTGCAAAACTGTCCTAAAAATATTGATTAAGCCGTCTTTTACTATGGAATATAGACAGTTGAAGTATATTATATTCACAGAGTCGTAGTTCAATGATTGCTTTAAATAGCATTTAATTCCTACACAATTCTAACCTGTCAAAATCATCTATTTTCGGCCACCTCTTCGCCATTAGTGCCGCTCAAATAGCATCGCTATTTTTAGCAAAGCTCATCTCCGCCAAAAGGGATAACTGTGCACCACCGTGAAGCTATTGCGTCGGTGGTGGTGGTGGTTTTCCGCACATCCACTGTTGACATATTTCGCTTTCGATACGCGTGTTGTCGTTCGGGGAGGAGGTCGCGTGTCCCGAGCCAGGACGAAAATATCTCGGCAGACTCATTAATCTTCCAATGCTTATGGCGTAACGAAGAATGTTATCCATTCGCATCGTGGCGTGTTCGCCGGTTTTTCGCGAACTTAGCAAAGCAAAAGGGAACGTTCTACCCGGACGTCATAGAGAAAGATGTTCGTTAGGATGTAAGCGCACCGTAGCGCGCCACACGAAAAGGAATGAATCGTGAAAATTCTACCAACGATTTCTTTACCCACCGTCCACAACGCTGGATTTTATAAAGCTTTGAAAGAATTTTCAACACCCCTCCGGATAAGACGCAAATTTCCGGGACGCGAAAGTATTGTACGCAGTTTTCTTTTCTTTTGCACAAAAAAACGACTTCAGATTTTCCGTTCCCTTTCCGAAAGCACACGAGCAAAAACCGTTAACTCACATCTTTATCTGCTTGAATGATTATACAACTCAACTTTTTGAAATATGTTTACGTCGCGCGTGTGTCTTTTCCATCTCTTCTGGCGCAGAATTTTAGACCGCTGTTTTGTGCAAGCGGATGGAAGACGAGAAACGAACGAAGAAAAAAAAACATATTCACCGCTTGTACTTCAAATTTTCTTCCGGTAACGGTAGCAAGAAAGCTTCATACGAGGTGCCTGAAGCTGTCAGGACACTCACACACTTGAAACCGACGACGACGACGACCCCACCAACAACCCTCAAGTGCCGGTAGCACAGACACAAAGTGGCGTTCCGGGTTTTCCTTATTACCTTGGCTCACACGTTGGCTTTTCTTACGGTGGCGCTATACACCGTTGCGACACAATGCAGGTGCCAATGAGTGAAGAAAGTTCCACCTGATCTGACAGAACTTCCTCCAGCAGCGGGAGGAAAGGGGTGAAATTTTCCCCGGGAGAAGAAGCAGCGGGGATAAAGAAAAAGTGAACCGAATTTTAAGTTGACACTTTTACTGCTAGCTTCCTGCCTCGGTCCACACACCCAACGTTGGCTTTTGTGTGTGATGCAGCTCGAGGTTCGTTTCAGTTGGCGTAAGAATGTTCCCAACGAAAACTCCTGAGCAACGACACAAAAAAAAAACCTCCGAATACAATACACGGTAGCGGTGCCGTGGTTTGGACGTGGAAAGTTTGGAAGTGAAAGTTCCAAACGACGGTTGACATGGTTGGGTCGTAGAAAGCGCAGTACCGCAGCAAAGCGAGCAATAGCTTTCGCCTCTTTTCGGCCCGGGCTGACACGAAAATGTGATGTGGTTGCGGTGATAATAAAATATTGTCAGCATCGTTCTCGCTGCCGGTTTTCTCTCTATAGCCACATCTAGCGAGGATTCTGAAGAATGTGACCAGAGAGCCAGGTAAGTGCTAAGGAATGCGTTTTCTAAACGACACCGTCACACGGGTTCGGCGCTGGGGCATCGCACAAAAAGCGCATCCAAGGGAAAATGGCACTGCACTGAAGAAAAGCCCGGGGCTGGCGACTTATCACGATCAGCATCGTCGTTTTTTTGGGGGGTCGTTTTTCTTTTTTCCATTCCAACGCAGTTGACGTCACGGCAGATAAATACACCTTCATTTCGAGGGATTTGTGTGTGTGTGTGCGTTCCCTTTTTCGTGTTGGTTGATGAACGATTTCATTCCCGGCTTGCAATGAGCACCAGGGAGTGATTGACGCGAGTGCGCGTCTGTCAGTTGGTTTGGCACCGTGTTTCATTAGTATCCTTGATGGCATATGTTTGTGTTGGGCGGGTGTTTCGCTGCTTACCTGCAAATAGAACGCGAAAAGATAAGAAAATAAAATTAATCAATCACGTACAGTGCTGAGACGGGCGTACGACAATAGTAGATTGGTTGGTTATTAAACGAAACAATGTTATCTAATGAAGTTGTTCAATCAGTTGAATCAGGTTCACTCGAAAAATGTTTCAATTTAGAAGATAATCATGACGGGTCGCACAACAAGTGAAATGGGATAGACTTTATCTTGACGGTAGCGTTGCGCAAGCTCCTGAAAGTATGCAATGCAAAAGCAATCTACCAGAATGGCAAGAGACTTCGGGGATGTGTTGAAACCATTTGTAAAAACTCTTTTGGTCGTGTGAAAAATGAGTTTGATGTTATTAATTGCATACCTTCAGGCTTACGCTAGTTTTCGTTCAGTGATCCGAAAATGTTTGGTGGAAGATTTATCTTTGCGATTATATTTAACACCATTCAAAGAAGTTTAATTACTAACATCTTTTCCCTTTTGATAAACTCGGGAGAATTTAAGGGGAATTCAGTTCCGGCTGATAGATAGAGCAGCATTGGAATTGTAGGAGCAGATGAGCTATATAAGAGCAGTGTGACTTTACTAGTTCTTATCTTGATTTCTAAGACACTGAAGCTTTAGGTACATCCTGGACAAGAATGATGAAGGTATGCAGAGATGTTAGAAGAGATCGAAACTGACTGAGGAGTGGATAAGCTCTCAGAATTAAAGAATCCTTCATGCCTCGGAGTGGCACAGACAAACGCGATATCGGATACGTCTGCTTCAAACGACACTAGCCATTGACGGAAGATCCATCTTCTATGTCAAATTCTCGTAGAAAGTCTTGCTGTGGCATCCTTTCTTTAGAGACATCAAGTGAAAAGTGTTTGCATGATATTTCCACCTGTATCCATGTATACTTAGGGCCAACATCATCATTGAATCACTGAAGTAGTTGAATCGGCAGATGGGTACTATTCTTTATAAGACTATCTACTATTTGAACGTCTTTTTGGCAAGAGTCATTAGAAAATTGGTAGACAATCAAAAATCCTTCGTCTATCTGTCAATACAAGCTAATAATATTATTTTATTTTCTAAATCTGACTGAATTGAGAATCTATGTATGAATTATGAAAGCAAAGCTAGTAATTGCATACATTCGGGCTTCAGGAACCTCGATTCTGAATTGTGAAGTGAAAAAGATACTTGTTTTATATATATATATACGAAACTTCGCTTTCCACTGCAGACAGCGCGCGCGCGCCATTTCTATTTAACGAGCTCATTTTCCCGTACCATTTTGTTTGTGCGGGCGCAAAACTTTGTTCCAACTGATGCCTTCGCAATAATAAATCACAACAGCATTTTTCTTCGCTCTTGATAAAAGACATCACATTAACACCTCCGCGTGGTATAAAGATAACTGTGGTGAGGTGGTTAGCACCTGTCCCGCCACCTAGGCCGCCACACTAGAAAACCCACCCAGACGAGATAAAGAGCGACTTACTTCCGAGAACCGGTGGAAGCTGTAAAAACAATGTTATCTATGAATAATCCTCACACCTGCACAGAGCCATGCCCTCAAGAAGCGAAACCCTAGCGCTCTCTGTGAAAACACAAAGCCCACAAAAGCTACCACCCGCGGTACCCTTTCCATTCGGCATACTTGAAAGGGTGGTGGGGTGGCCCAAAAGCAAATTACAGACCTACACAAAGTCAAATATCATTTCGATTACACCGAAACGAGCGCGCGCGCCGTGATGTACCGGCAGCGGGTGGCCCATTAAGCGGCCCACTTTTGCCCTTTTTTCGGTTTGGCAAAGGCCATCCCGGCCCGCATTTTCAGAAATCCCCGGTGCCCGTTCAAACAACACGTTGCGTTGATGGGCGCCTCCCCTCCCGCCCTTTCAATCCACCTCTACCCATCCATCCATCCGCGGATCCGTTGGGCTAAACTGCCAGCTTATAATGACAGCATTATTATTCAACGTTTTAACCTTTATTGCCCCGGTGGAAAAAGCTTCCGATGGATGTTGGATAGGCAGGAACGACGGTGGCGGTAAAATTGACGTGCAAAATAAACATTGTGCTTAACACGGCTCGTGTCAGTCGGAATGTTTTTGTGTGTGGGTGTGTGTGTGTGTGTGCCGGCCACCGTCAAGAAGGTGAGTTTCTTCGCGCATCAAAAACAATCAAAATTTTAATGCTTTCCTATCCTACTTATCTGCGTGCGCGAGTGTTTTGGCAACCGGGAAATGGGGAAAGGAAAAGTCGTTTTCATCCGTGCTGTGTGTGTGCCGGTGTGGGAGAGAAGATAACACATAAAACGGGGGCAAAAAGCACCAGCCTCCTCTTTCCCATGCACCAAGGCCAGGTGCTAATGCGATAATTCTCATGCCATTAAATTTTATTTCCAGATGCTTTTTCCAATTTTACACTAAATTTACTCAAACAAATATTTAATCATGTGCTCGCGTGATGTGCTCGCGCGGTGTGGGAGAGCAGAAAGCCGTTCGTCCTTGTCTTGTAGCTCACATTACACACGCGGGCTAAGGGATCCTGAGCGTATCCGGCGGAACCACCTTGAAACGTGGCTGGATTTTTCCACAAGATACATTTTTCTTCCCCCAATCGGTACGTGCCACGGGAAAGTTTTTACCACCGTACATGCACACGACGGTACAACGGTAGCGAAACATTCCATAATTTTTGAACACACTGCGTTATTGGCCGTCCCCGATACGCTGGGCACGGAAAGTCAAAGTCTTGCTGGAGGGATTTTTCATACGAAACGGGGCTTTAGTATTCCATCCGGGATGTGTTTCGAAAGCTTTGGCTTAGCTGGAAAGCAAAAGGAGTAGCGCGGCTAAGCTACGGAAGCGTTTGCCTTTTTCCGTTTTGCTTTTTTTTGTCCGGTGTGCTGTTCTAAAGTGCAACTAAAAGGTTCAACGGAGATAGTCTCATAAGGATGGAGATGATGCACGATGGATTGGATTGTGTGTTCGCAGTTGCCAGGTTTTGATGTAGCCATTTTCTGCCTTGTTGGTGATGTGCTGACGCAAGGTGGTAAATAAATAATGTGTCGATAGGTATAGGGAATAGGTAGCATCCGGGCGCTCAGTGTCAAAGGTTGTAAAAAGATTTCTAAATATTCATAATAGTTTTTAGTAGGTTAAGGTACCAGGGACTGAAGTTTACGACACTGCTGACACTTTTTGACCTGTTTTTCAATTTGCATTAATTTTATCGTGATCAGCTCAGACAAATCAGTTCATTTCTAGAACTTGCCGTACTTTTGATTCTAAATTCCTAATCCTCTACTTTAAAATTTTCCACATCTTCGCCGTATCAAATCGCCTTTTCAAGCTAATCAAAGCTGATGTATTGTATTTGTTATATACAAGATAATCAAAGCTTATAATTTTGGGCTCTGTGAGATTAAGAATTAGTCAAGGAACTATCCTGAATGTTGTGAATTATTTGTTTGAAAATACGAATTCTTAAAGCTCCAATAAAATACAAAATATCTCATTGAATATACTTCAAACGCATGGAGGACTTCCAGGAAATCTGAAAGCATCTTAATAATAGTATTCTAGGAAGGAAGGAAGCCTGATATAGTATGCCAAGGCTTTAGTAGAGGCAAACAAGGAGAGATACAAAAGAAATGCATCTAACTGCGTACGAGAAACAACCGTTTATTTACTTTGAAATACTGCTAAAGAGTTTAAGAGAGTGCCTAGCCCTCTCTGAGGGTGTTATAAACTTTTGCTACATTTTTTGTATTCTGTAAAGTTTTACCTTACTGAAAAATAGATTATTTTATTTATCATATAGGGTTTTGAATTTTATATATCCATGAAGGGCGAGGTATTTCCAATATTCACTATCTTTTCGCCACGCTTATCTATTTTATTGCACTTCTTATGGGTGTCATTTCTTCAATAAAAATACATATTTTGAAAGGTCATTAAAAGAGCTTTAAGTCATAAAAAATGGAATAAATACATGCGATATAAAAAATACTTTAAATCAAAATATGAAAAAAATCGTATTTGGACCGTAAAAACTGCAAGACAGGGAGCCAAAGACGTACAATAATCTACTCTTAAAGACAAGCTTACTTGAACATCTTATTCAGTTCTTCTTCTTCTTTCCTGGCCTGCTCCTACGGAGCACGTCTAGTAGGCGTCCAATTCGTTAGGGGCGGTTAGCTGTCCTTTCTGTCCTGGCTTCCTACGGGACTTTAAACAGCTAGGAAGCGTAGGCCCTCCGACGAGACAGGAGGTTGGGGGAGAGGCCTTGCAAGCCACCCCCAATAATACCGTCGAACGAAAAGTCAACAATCTTATTCAGTTATGTTTTCTAATTCTGTTTTAAGCTCAAAAACCCGGTGTTCGTATAATTATGGTAAATAATCACTAATTACTTCTTAGAAAGAAACATTAATAACTAATAGAAAAATCACATTAAAAAATACTTATAGACATCAGTAAAAATTAGAAGAAACAACTATTGAAGCAAGAGTAAAAATGAAAGTTAAACCAAACAACAGCTTGACGCTATAAAGGTAAAAGAAGCGACCATGTGCTCATAGTAAAGCCACGCACATCGTCACCACCGAACGGTGAGCTGCCTTTTCGCCATGTGGAAACCATGTGGTTCCTTTCTGAGAGCACATGTTGTAGGACAATTTTCCCCCTCTCCTCTTTATTTTCCACCATTCCCACCCACCCACACACTCGTTTGTGGGCCGGAAACAATGTGTTGTATGCCGTTTTTATTTATTTTGCACACATTTTCTAGCAAATTACTCAACGCGTTGCAAATTTTGCCTTAGCACAAAAAAAAACTCAGTGACGTGAGGGCACCATCGCTCCCTTTTTGACACGACCAGATAGTTGCACACACACACACATAGAAGGAGTGTGTAAAAGCCCACCCGTGTTTCGCGTAGGACACGCAGGAAACGACACCCGGTTTGTGGTGCTTCCGGCGATCCTTGCACCCTGTCCCCGGATCCTCGGTCGTCTACGGATGGAGAAAGTGTGAAATGCTCGGGAAAAGTTTTGCCCGCTTTTCCACGAACCATAAAACGGAACACACCTCCCGGTAAGGGTGGGTTGGTGGGTTTATTGTTGTTGGATGTGGTGGGGCTCTTTATAAAGGATTGGCTATGTCTTCCTTTTATTTCTCTCTCCCGACACCAGTCCCGACAGGATGACAAGAATGAAGGTGTTGATGCCTGACAAAAGTACACACTTTGTTTTTCGATACCAACATTCCACGAGTGACTTTGTGGGTGTACGAGAGAGAAAGAGAGAGAGGCAGAAAGCAGCGTGAATCAATCTGAGCGTAAAATGATAGCCTCGAAAAAAAGCTGGACTTGCCCAGGACGGCCAAAACAAAAAAATCTCGCGTTAGATGTTTTGACAGTTTAAGCTTTGAAGAACTTGTCGATTCTGGCAGCCTTTGTCTTGTAAGAAGAAACACCTACGACTGCAATTTTCATACACGTTTTGCTTTTATTTTTTCCATCGCGGTGCCATTCTTCCCTGTCACGGCTGTGATGGGGATGTGCCGGAAAGCGAAGAATTTTATAGTATTTTATTGCCACTCTGGGAGCGGCACACTCACACACACCGGTGATCCGGTCAGTCAGGAATTCTTTCTATATTTTTATTCCATTTTGCAGCGGGACACTCGGACGGGGTGAGATTTTTATTGGCCACCATCACAATGTGTTCTGACGGTAACAGGCACGGGACAGCCGGTTCGGACAGAAAAAAAAACCGGAACGGACCGAACGATGGAAGAGTTATTCCGGAGCCGGTGTAAGCATAAATCAGGTTCGGGAAGTCTTATTTGATAAGAAAGCTGACCAACGTAACACACACACACGCCGGTTTCGCTGTGGAATGTGATATTTCCTGTACCAATTGGAAATGGGTGAGGCAAACATTTATTTACTGCCACAACGAACCGTGTGGCTGAGAACGTTTGGCCCGTGGTGTATAAATCTCGCCGCAAGGTGGACGGATGCGTAACAGGAAGCAGCACGCTTAGGTGCTGTAAGTTATTGAATGACATTTATGGTCAATATTGGAAAGAGTAATAAATGGGAAATGTTGCACGAAGTTGAAAATCAGCGTTAAGAAAAGAATTTTATTTTATTTTTTAAGCAGCTGACATTAGATTAATAGGAATAGAATTAAAGCTAGATTTAGCTGATTTACAGTGGCTAACATAATTATGTGTCTAGATCTTTGTATTTGTTACTGTAAAATGTGCGATGGAAAATTACAAGACAAGAGTAGGGATTTAATAAGCAAGAAAAACAAATAAATATAAAATTTAGAATTTGTAATTTATAAATTAGAATCTTTGGTTATTTTCGGTCATTGGACATATGCCGTGACTGACGATAGAATAATTGACATAGTTTACTGACGAATATGACGAATTGAACAAGATATCTTTCCTGTTTTGTTTGCCTTTCTGATAAATCATTCGTCAATTGTAAATTTCATACAAAAGTTTTTTTATTACATGATTTATAACTTTTTCTCTTTACTATTACCATTAAAAAAGATTGGTTTTGTACATCTTAAAATGTTTATTTTATTTAAATTTTAATTCACATGCGATTTATGTAAGATTTTGAGGAGGCTTTTCCTATTTTTTGTAAGGTTGTTCCTATACAAGTATAGAAACAATTAGTTTGAAATCTGATATAAAAATTGCTCTGATTCTCTTATTTGTCAATGTTTATATGAAAACTTAAATACTTAATTTAAATTATTTTAAATATACGTCATTTTTCAAGCACTTTTAAGTGCGGAAAATGTTTCGCTTCATTTGCTAAAATTTTTATATATTATAAAATTTAAAAAATGGTTCGGTTTAATTTCAATTTTACACTACGAAAATTTTATAACAAATGTCTTAATTATCTGCCTCTAGAGCAGATAGTCTTATAGTTACGGCACACACTGTAAATATCTATCTATTCGAATTAAAACAGTACCATCGCAAATTCAATAGAATTAAACTCGGAACCTTTCGGGGCATTAAAATTTCAATTCTCACCAAACGAACGATATCACCCTTACTATTCAATTAACCCGCGCTTTTACCCACATTCGAGTTCATAAAAATAAAAAAAGCATAACCATTTATCAGCATTTTCGATGCGCGGAAAATCATTTAATTAGTCCCAAACTTTTCACATTACTCAGCCATCCCTACGGTCTGATGTTACGCTCCACCGAACGTTTAGTTTCCCGGGAGATTATTTCGGGAAGCGATAAGCTCACCGTCTTGAAAGAAGTTCGATGTCATGCAAACATCAAACGCACTGCACACACACAGGCACACATCATACGACACACGAAGCGAAGGATGAACCAGCAGATAGAACTTTTGCCCGGGCTGAAAAGCAATAACTCATCGGGGCGCTGTGGTGGCGCAAAAGC
Organism: Anopheles maculatus; assembly: GCA_002091835.1. NCBI lineage: Eukaryota > Metazoa > Arthropoda > Insecta > Diptera > Culicidae > Anopheles > Anopheles maculatus. The sequence continues at coordinate 477,403 of KZ061555.1, forward strand.
CCACCCTTTTCATTAACGACGGGCGCAAACTGTTGATAAATGATGGCGCAACGTTTTGAGCAAAGGTTCTTTTGCTTGTTTTGGGAAGGCGGCTGCTTTACTTCGCCCTGTAAGCCCAACAAAAACCTCCGATATCTTGCTGCAAAGGCTCGACGAGCCGGCGCGAATTTATTTGCGCAGATTTTCAATTATCACCTGTCACAATTCCCAATCTCTTTATCAATCACCTTGCCGCGATACACTCGAAAACCGTTTGAAGCACACAGTACGACGGGGTGGGATTTTGATGAGGGAAGGTGCGGGTGTACTAACATCACTTCACATTCCATCTTGTTGCTTTCGATCTGTGTAGCTCTCTCTCTCTCTTGGCACGATTGGAACATTAGAAGAATTCGCGAGTTTTTTGCCTGTGAGGCTTTAAGCGGATAATAACAATGGTCGTTGAGAGTTCAAGGGACTCTTCTTGACGTGCGCTTCACGCTTTTCGAGGATTAACAGCTAACAGTAAAAAGGGTCTTCCCCAGCAGTGGGAGGAAAACCCATCCTTCGATGGGGCACAAATCTGATTCTTGCTTTTTATTTGCATTTACCGATCGAATGAATATTTCATCGCTTCCGATTTGTGATGATTACGATTTATTTGAGCATGCTCTCGCACACGCTGCTCGCCATTGATGTTGTGGACCTTCCGTGCGACAACAGGGCGAGTGTTAGAAGCCACGGGTACACCGAACGAAATGGCCTATAATGGATGGTACACGATGATGGGACAGAAACGAGTAGAAGCAAGGAAAACCGGTAACCCGACGTACCGTACCGTGCAGGGGAATCTGTGGGGAAAAGTGATTCGCACTGAAAATTGAACCACCTGGGGGAGATGGTATCATGGTGCTTCTCGTGGACAAAAAGAGTTTCCACCGACACCGGTTTGGGGAGATGATATGCAATCAAAACATCATCATCACCAAGTACCGAACGAAGAACGAATGCTGTCAGTACAGCGAGCGTACTGGGGGGTTTCCTGTTTTTATTTTATTTTGTCAACCTAACCTTTATGACAGGATCATCAGAGATTGACGAATCGGTATGACAAATTGGAACGACAAAAAACAGGGAAGGGTGGAATAAAATATTGATTTAAATGTGATTGATAGCGTGCGAGTGATTCCATTTCGATTGATAATCGTCTGAAGGTATTTTTAAATTCGAATGTGAGTGGTTCGATGGTAATGCGGATTTTAGAGACCAATGATAAACACTAAAAACAGCATGGAATCATAATTAATATGATTAAAATAAAATTAAAATAATATTTGAAATAAATTTGAAATAACACGAATGAATTATTTAGATTGGAAAAAATGAGCTTAATAAAGAAACATTTTAAAATATGTCATAAAACCGAACAGGTTAAACGAAAGTAAAGTGAAGAATATAAAAGAGAAGAACTAAGAGTATAAAAAGAGCAGCAGAAATACAAGATGAACACAATAAAAACCAAAATATGTAAAAGAAAACATTTTCTTGATAAAATTTCTTCAGTATAAGTTTCTTCTTCTTCAACTTTTTTTCATATACTAATCTCTTGAAATCACATGTTTGAACCATTTTACTAATCAATCGAAATGAACATTTAAATTACGAAACAGAAAACATCAAAAAGAAAACAAAAAATATAAACACACGAAACTTTAGAAGAAATTGAATTGCTTAAATTAAAGCGCAAACTAGAGAAGAAATTTTGAAAGGATAAATTTTGCATAGAAAAATATATTTTTTTGATGTCTTTACTTCCATTAAAAATAAAAACAACTGTAAAATATACAGAATTGCACAGAATTGAGCAGAAAATACTTTCTGACAATATGAGACAAAGTGAAAAGAAAGGCACATCAAAACCAACACTGAAGAAAAGTATGAAATAATTTATAAACAATTAATGAAGATTTAAAATAAATTCAATTTAAATTGAATACAAAAATAAATACAAAAATATCGAAAATGAAAAAAAAATCAACCAAAACTAGTTTCAAACTAAATTGAATATATCAGGGAAAAGGGCAATCAAAGTTTAAGATAAGATGAGGGATAAATCGAATTAAATAAGAATATAAAAACCAAATCTACAAAGTAAAACGAGAAGCGCAAAATGGTTGACATTAGAAGAAAAGTGTAAGAAGAGTATGGAAGTCAAAAAAGATATTGGGAATTAATCATACATCTTATCCTAATGATGAAGAAATAAAAATAAACAAAATTAAGGTTATTTCTTTCAAAATCAAGCTAAATTAAAGCAAAACGGGGGAAAAAAATCTCCAATAATCCCACCGCTTAAATTTGCAACAAACACATCAACCTGGCAAAGATCTGCACCAATCTACTGTTCATTTTATTGCCATCAAATAAAAACAACGTACTCAGCACGAATGTTCGTGTAGTTGCAGTGGAGCTTTCTCGCTTCGGTCATTTTCTTCTAAAGTAATTGGATACTATCGCTCCCCGGGTACTAAGAGCATCGTCTCGCACACTTGTACAAGACAAAAAAAACAACACACACACAAATAAATCCATGCAATTTATCGATTGCGTTAAGCAGCTGCGCTTAAATCCGCATGTTCTAAGCGAGAAGCTTAGCTTGGTAGCCGATTTTCCTGGTGTGCCGTAAAAATGGAACGATTCTGCTTACTAAGCAGAAACGCACCGGTGCCGAGGGAGAATGTGTTTTAAGACACTCACACACACACACGGACACGGAGAAAGGAAAGCTCGCAATCAGCAAACCACCAATACATAAAAACCTCAACCAGATTCGCCAGTCACTTACCGACTGACTGCCGGGAACGGTAGCACCCTCCGTGAAGCGTACGGCAACCGGATATCCGGCATTGGTGCCCAGCACCGTATCGAACGAGCATAAAACCCCGGCAAAACCGGATGAAGTTGCGCCACTGCCAGATAATGGAAAGCGATAAATCTCTAATTTCAAGTAATGGCAGGCGGTTCCAACAAGAAGTCGTCCTTGAGGTACGATCCGCTCGGTGCGCCACACGGTTCTAATTCTCTTCCGGTGGAAGGATTCTGCACGGTGATCGATTCAATTCGAGCTTTCCGGATTGCTGACAGCTTTACGTAATTTTAGTCATTTGTAACTGATAGCCAGATCATGCGAGAGAGAGAGCGAAAGAACACAACTGCATCGAAGATGTTTTGAGGAAACTTCTTCCAAATCAAAGGCTTCCTGCACTTGTACCGTTTCTGCAGTGTTTTAAAATGCGTTTCCAACGAAACAGAACAACACGGACATTGAATGCAAAGTAGCTTTCCATCAACATCAAACGATGGCAAGCGATTACGTGTTTCTGCTATGCGATGCCCTTGTTCGTCCATCCTGTCTCCGCCACTGGACAGCACACAACAGACGTGCGAGCTTGCAGGAGCACTCAAGGAAGACGGACAGCCCGGAAATACTTTACCATTTTCTGGGACGAAACTCGGAGAAAATGGAGAGGGTTTTCTCAAGAAGGAAGTGAAAAAAAACCCGATACTTAAACGTGAGAACTATACTTGTACTTCCTGGGTCCTGAACGAGCGAAGAACATCACAACACACTGCACAGCGGACAAAGAGAATAGCCGAGCAGGATTGGAAGTTGTTCGTCGTTCGGTGTGTGTGGTTGTGGTTGGGTTCGGAAAACTATTTTATTTATATTCCACCCGTATGCCGCTGTTGCAGCGAAAGTTCTTCGAGCGTCGAGAGTTCCGGTACCAGCAGCAGAGCACCAAACTTTGGGTGTGGAAAATGTGAACCGTAACACACACGCGGATTGAATGCTACAAACCGAGCAATTGTTCCAGGACTGCCGTGTATCGAGAGCCTGGTGTAATAAAGGCATGGCATCATACATCAGTCGCCATCGTTCTTCATCGTTATTTCAATTTCATTCTCTTGTCAAACTCAAACATCAACTTTTTCTTCGGGCATCAAGTTTTATCGTACCGGGTGAGCCGAACCCCCTTCGAATCGCGGTGAAAGTTTCTTGCGTTTTTCGCTCGCGCGCGCGCTCCAAGTTGCTGAGCATGCATTAGGTTTAATATCATTTGAAGAGGGATCTCTCCCCCCGAAAAAGCTTTCAACGCGAATGAGTTTTACACCACACGCTGGTTGCAGCAAAACTCGCCGTCAAAGTGCATCTCCGGGTTGAACTGTGGTGCGGCCCTCGTTTTGCTTGTGTGAATAATTTATCCGCGAGCGCGAGAAAAATCAATCAGAAGGGAAGTAGTTCATTTGTGTTAGAGGGTGATTATTGGTGTTGGAAGGTTATTATATTATTGCTACTACTACAACCTCCTAGTGGATTATTCACTATTATTATAAGAAATATATGAAATAGAAATTATGTGCAGCTCATACTAATACAGAACGTGACAATTCTGATGCTAGAACCAGCATAAATGAATCAAATTCTAGAGAATACTTCAAGTCTTTTATAACAGGATTATGCATGCATGATATTCAACCCCAACATTACATCAGAGACACAAATCAAAACTTCCAAAACAATCGACAAGCCTCTAAGAATCGAAATTAAGGACAAAATTTAACTAAAAAAGAAGAAAACCGTCTCCGTTGATTTATTTAAAAGTAAATTTAATAAAAATGTTGTATGAACATCGTTCCCATTGCCAAAAATACCCTTCAACATTGTTCCCGGTAGTGTTCAAAGCACCCTAACCTACACCTCCACTACCGATTCCTTCAAATTCCAAGGAAGATGATTTAATCAGTTAACTGCCAAAGCCAAGGATAACATCGCTGCAGCATGTGTCGTGGTAGCTTCCAGAGAACAGCTTCAGCATTCCTTCCGGTACGAAAGCAGCTTCAGTACCATCGGATGAAGAGACCAATTAGATCCTACCATCATATGCAGATTTCCTAATCATAGCAAACATCAGGCAACCCGGGAAGAACGAAAGGAGAGCCCGTTTGATCACATGCTAGAGCATCAGGGGATGTGAGTGAACGAGCTGTACAAAGCTGCAGTACAATGAAATTCATAAAAATTCAAATGAAATTTGCATCAAATTTCACACTGGCTTGTTTTGGGCAAATTTTTGTACCGTTCCGTGCGTGTGTCGTGTGCCGTTGACAGTGCTTTCCTTCTTCCCGGAGGACATGGAACGAGTCCGTGCTAGCAGCAGCAGCAGCAACCCACTGGAGTGTAATGTGTAACCGAGCTTGTCATTCACGCATATAAACGGCTTAACGTTGGCTTGTTACATACTGTGCGATGCTAGAGAGAAGAAGCGCACCATCGTTAACCGAAACCGTAAGAAACGACGGAAAAACCCCGAGCTGTCATAAAGGAAACAATCTGTCTTGTCTTGATGTGATGTTAAATTTAAGGTAAAGAAGCTGATTTTTCCAAAGAAAATATTTGGCTCTATTTTAAATAATAATCTGATGCATGAAGCTATGCTGTTTGCAAAGTGTCAGTTTATATTTAATGCTTCAATGGAATTTATTTAAACATAAGTCCTTTAGTTTTGCTCCTTAAACCCATCAGAAATTCCTAGTAAATCTTATTTATAGAAGAAAAACAAAGATAACAAAGCTTTGATTAAAGATTCAACCATAATTACATCCCATATCCGTAACGTATTCATGTTTTCCCAGGTTAGCGATCTTCCCCAGTACCGGATAAAGGCGGCCGAGTTCTCCTCTAGGCGTGTAGAGAAGAATCCTTCACTAGCGCAAACAAGAATGAACACACCGGGCCAAAGCCAGGCAGCTCGGTCGGTGGATTGCGTAAATATGAATTATGTCCCTTGGAGGCTTTACCCGCTGTTTCGCTGCCACCTTTACACCAGGGACAGCCACGCGTGTCTCTGTATGTCTGCGGCAAGCTTTTCTCCTGCTAGCGATCTGTCATGCGTGTATTCCCCCACAGACACGGACGGTGAAACGATACACAATCTGGAAAGGATGGAATTTTGGTCGCGCAGAACATTGTTTTGATGTTGGCTGCTCAGGACTGTGGGCGGAGGACCTCTATGGATTTTCGGTAACTACACCATCAACCCCGGGGATTGGAGATTCTCCACCACCCGTGGCCGTGCCGGATTTCGTTCGGATGAGTGAATGTATTTCAAATTCTAACTTTTAACGCGTCAACGAGATGAAAAGAGCCATGTGGCGTTAGAGTCATGGCCAGTTTTTTAAAGAAAAAACACACTCACTCATTCTCGTTTGAAGCATATAAATCTCGTCCTGAACAAAGCCTGTCGGATTTTCATCCATTTGTGCTGTGATGTCTACCGCCTAGAGGATGGTGTGACACTGACGTAAGCAAGAAGTGTTCTAAATTCTTTTTTACTCTCCCGCCACAAGGAGTTTACAAAACGACACAAATCTACTCGCGTGCAGTGATGAGAGGTCCTCCCGAGTCCATTCGGGGAAGCGATGAAGAACTTTCCCGTCGACCATTCGACGATGTACAAAGAATTCGGTACCAGAAGGCAGAAGTGTAATCTCTCGCCGTGCGCTCGCTTGCTGCAAGGATTTTAATTTTTATTCGCTCCTGTGTCCTTCGGTGGTGTGTCACACAGGAGTGCAAATAACCGGCAAAATAAGAACTGGCAGATTAGAGAGACACACGGGATGATGGCAGCTTACCGTGGACTCTCCCCGGGACACGAACAACATGCGAGAACATTTTACAGCTCGACTCGAGTCCAGGGGCAGTCAGCAGACCACTGTCGGCGGTAAGATCTTCATCCACCCAACCCCGAACCACCATTGTCGGAGGACCTCCCCCAAATTTTGCTGTGGCATCATCAGCAATAAGCTTGTGATGATGGGGCCCCCATGTTTAAAATTTAATACCTTTTCGGCCGTCGTAAAACCTTGGCCGTTTGAATCGTTTTGTAGTCATCAACTGGGTGACGGTGCGGTAGATAAATCGTGGACGTAGACAAAACACATCAGCACGCAGGAAGAATAGTTGGCTGCAGGATGGAAGATAGCAGCAAAAGCAAACTGAATAAAGTTGATAAAATGGTATGGACGGTGAGAGTTAAAGTTTTTCGGGTGACATAAGCTGACGGGGTTGAGCGTAAATGTTTGCTTAAAGTTGGAGGCGGTCGCTGTATAAAGAACGATTGCAAGGAGATTATTTCTATGGTATAGCCGTGGATGAAGTTCTACGAGAATAGAGGTTTGTCTTGTGTTTTTGTTTCAAGATTAGAGGGAAATCCATATCATTCAGTAGATAAAATTGACAGTTCGTTAGTTTATAGGGACTTTGAGTCTTTAGACTTCATTCGTTATCGATCTGTCTTCATTTGAAAGCTAATAATATTCCAGGGACTACTTTTCGCTATAGCTTGTAGTATTACAAGTACATTCTACTTGCAAAGATCATAAGTTGAATTGTGTAAAACTATTCAAAGATCAGCTTAAACTGATCGAGAGTTCTCACTATCTATTCTCCGGCCGATCCTTACCCATCAGGATATACTTTTGAAGCTCTAATCGTGATTTTAAACTGATATCTGTACTCCCTAGGATTCGGATTCTTTCATTAAGCTGAGATTGCGAACCAGAAACACCCATCCCGACACTAAACTTTTGATGGTTGTTAGAACCATTAACCTTCCAAAAAAATGTAATCGAAAAAGCTAAACAAACCAATCCCGGACCAGCAATAATCACCGTCCAGATGACAGGCAGGCAGATTGTCAATCTTATTTAATTGCACCCGAAAGCTCATCATTCTCTCCACACGGTTCCTTTATAGCTCGTGTTTTTATTTTTTTGCTCTCGTTCCTATCGAATCCACCCTGGCACGGTCACAAGACTATTGCTGGGTCATAAATTTTCAATAAATTTCACATCTCCGGCAGAAGCGTCCTTGCGCCGTTACGCAGTCGAACATTATCCAGATAACAACCTAATATTTCCAACCCATTTCACTTCAAAACCAACAGCGACAACAAACGGGCGATGACGACAGGTCCAGGAATCGGGCGCATGCAACACCACCAATCCACCAGACACTGGAGTCCCGAGGAAGGCATTTTCCTTTCCGATGCACACCATATCCATCCTGGATCGACCTGGGCGGTGTATGGGAGGAGTGTGCCATAACTTGTTTCCGGCTACAAATGGAGTGTAAACAAAAACACACTTCACCAGCATGGATCCACGCCAACCTCCTGCTCCTGCCCAGCACAGTTCAGAAAGCATAACGATGCAACGACGTCCCAAAGGACTACCCGTCAGCTTTCCTTCCTGTTGATGCTTGCCGACGGAGCTTTTCGTGCTCGGGAGATTTCATCCCAGCAAAGTACGGCGGTACGTGCGCGTACCTTTGCAAATATTCCTCTGTAACTGTGTACGGGAGTTCTTAGCCCCTCTTGCCTACCGACAGCAGGTCGATTTCTTCCTAATGGCCTATAATATCACAATCAATTGCAGTAAATACCGCACGGCAGCAAAGTGGGCGAAGCGCAGAACAGCAAAAAAAAAAAAAAATACCAGCATTCCCGGAATGTGTACCCGGAACGTGTCTCGTACAACCATCCTGCCGATCGAAGTGAAACGTTGTGCTTTTTTATCTCCCTAGGCAAGGGCGGACGAACGGCTCGAATCGAGCTAGACGCTACGTGACTTTTTCGCGAACATGGAAATTTGCGCGACAATTCCGACCAATTTCTAAAACTTTTCTACAAACAAAACGATACCCACACCGAAATTGAACCGAACGTTCGGAACACGTTCATTGCCGATTTTATGGTCCTCCGTTCCTGGTGGATTCGGGGAGCTTGGGAGAGGTGTGGGAACCGTTCGTGTTCCCTAACACTGGCACTATCAATCTTTGTTTACGTCGTGTCGTACACGTCCCGATATCATCATCATCATCATTGTCGTTGTCAAATCATTGACGGCCCGGGGGCCGAGCACATCCCGTGTTGAAGCTGGGCGAATTTTTAAGGGAAGACATCCGGGATCTTCTGCGTTCCATGTTTGAATGGTATAATCGTTTTTCGGTTTGTTCTGTGAAGCTCAGCACTCTGCACAGTACAACATAGTTCCGGGTACTGCTGATACGAAACAATTGTTTGATTTATTGGAAGGACGCATCCTGCTGAGGTAAGTGTGCCTTAAGTGAATGTTTCATACAAGCTTGACTGACTCTTTTAACGTACAGGGATAAGAGCCTCTTAGGGATTTCGTCGGAAGCAGGAGCGGCATTGTGAGAAGATCGTCTGAGTTGTTTCCTTTAATACGAAGCACCGAAGAAGACGACCTTTTAGATAGATAATTTAAAATTCTCCAATATTTTAGCACATGTTTTAAGAAATCTTTACGAAACAGTAAAGCTACACTACAAAACATGACACCAAAAATCCTCACTTTAACAGGATACGCAGATTAAGGGTAGGTACAACCATACAAAAACGGTTAACATTATACAACACCTCCAAAAAAAAAGGAACACAAATCCAGTCCAAGGACGCCTACGGAGTCTCGGTGTTGTGCTGCAATAAATAAAATAAATCATAACCGAACGTTTTTGTTGGTACACACAGCAAACACCGATGGACAACTGGTGTTGGTGTCTCCCATAAGCCATCGAAAAACGCTGCAGCCAAACACATTCCAATCCACAAAACACCTTCCGGAAAAAGCCGTGCCAGAGTATGGATTATCTTTCCCCACCCGAATAGACACCGACACGGCATCGGTACACAAGCTACTCCGGCAGCAGGATCATTGTTGTTTTCGATTGTCCTCGGGCGTTTTAATTCCAATGTGCGAGATATTCGGGACAACAACCCAAAAAAAAAAAGCCTTCACAGAGCTCACAAGCACAAGCACACAGCTAGTAGCCGGCCATACATATCAGCACACACGAGTTCTTGTACCGTTGTTTTGGTACCGGTGGTGCAATCTCTTGGGGATTGTTGTTCGCCTCTAGCTAGGTCTCTAGGTCTGCCACGTTCAGCAACTTTTCCGCTGCATCGTCGTATGCAGGCGACCGGGGCACGTGTGAATTATTGAAACACATCCTGTTTATTTTATTAACGTTTTGTACCGTGTCATACGGCATCCTTCTTCAGGATGCTGAAAACCACAGGCGAACGATGACGATGCCTGTCTGGTGCTAACGAACTATGGCTGCAGCGCGTTTGACTCTTGGGTAGATTTTCGTTGCGGTGCATACATCTATCGAGAGCCGAAACGGAATCCGTGAATCTATTGTCTGACTTTGAAATGCTGGCTGGTTTGCTTCAATTTTGGAAGGATTTATTCATTCATGGGTATGGAAAAGTGAGGCTCAGTACTGCGTGAACAGGCGCGCACGTGCTACAGGCATGTGGCGCAAAGATTATCGTTTCATAAAACTGTTCGTGTAATTAGGGCATTGTATGTCTAAGCGCACGCAGTGTATTTTAAGTTTATGTTTCAATTGTATTTACTTTCTCATATATTTGAAGCAATCCTTGGCGAAAGCAAGTACAGAGACGAATTTAAATGAACACGTCAAGAATAAATTCTAGAGCCTGTTCTAGGTAAATTGTTTTGTCTTCTTTTGTGTCAATCGTGAGCATCATTAAACAGTCTACCGATGGCATATTGCAAGTTCTAAAGTAATTACAATATTCCAAAATATTTAAAAAAAAGCTCACCTTCTTCAGAGACTTTTACTTAAGTTTTTTGTTTTTAATTACTAAAGCTAGGCCTAATTTAATTGACTTTTTTCTGTTTCACCATTCCTCAAGACCTTCTTTTCAATTTATTCCAAACGCAGGTAAAATAAGGAAAAACCTGATATGAAAGTAAAATTTACAATTGGATGAAATGGTCCCCAACTTTCGACAAAAAATATTGGAAAGCGCTCGTAAATAGGGTTAAAAGGTACTGCGTCCTCGTTGTCACCGGCGCAAGATGTAATACCATTGAAAGAAACGATGAAAGAAAAAAACAGGAACATGGTACCGGATTATCAGCTTAGCAAACAGATCAGTCGGAATAATTAACATCGTTGCGATCAAGTAATTTGCAACAGCACTTGTGTCTGTTCCATTTTTTGTGGCTCCGTACGGGTCAACCGAACGATAGATGCCATAAAACGGCACACTGAAGAAACAAAACCCCTTTCAAGGAAGGGTCAATTGTAGTCAAATTGAAAATCGAGCTCCAATAAAAGGTACAAAGTGGGGTATTGGGTTTGCCGCTTTTTAAGGTGCCGTCACCACCAAACCGGGGCCACAGTCGTCCTCGACTGAGTCGTGTGGACTGAGAAAAGGGCAACAATCGGGGTTTTCCGTGCGAAAGTACGAAAGGGTCAGGCGGACTAGCGGGAAAGAAAAATGGAAAACCGAAAACTGCTGCCCTTCCTAACCTGAAATTGAAGCAAAAGGCATAGGGCGAACCTGGATGGTTTTCCTTTTTTTTTTTGGTCCCCCTTTCGGCGATTCGTTGAACAGGTCCGTCCAGTACTGCCGAGCGCAAAACGAGGAATCCAATCAAGTTTTAATGGAAATTCAAATCATGCCCACGGTCAGAGGTCATCACGCGGTACATACGAAAGCGCGAGAGAGCTGGCCCCAAATTACTACCATCCCCAAAAGGTGAAAATGTCCTGCACACGGGAAGAGACACTGCAAAAAAAACAAACTTGGAAACGAACCTCGGAAAAAGGGGTTTTAATTTCACATGTACGCCAGCCGACATTTGATGACCACCCCGCTCGGTTGGCGAAAGGTTCCGCGCAGGAAATCGTGAACGACACGTACACGTAAATGTTGATTTTACATTGCGGCCCGAGGATTAAGAGCATCGCCGGATGTTTGGCGACCGAAAGTAGAGTGTCATGGTTAATTAAAAGCAGTATTGGAGAGGTGTAGAAATTCGTCGTTTCAAACATTTTCTTTTGTGAATTTTGTGAGTTTAATGGTTGAGCTATAGAATCGAAAAGCTTTGCAATTTTGTCATGAAAAAAGAGGGACTTTTCATGCACTTCAGTTTCACACAAAAATCGATCGAAGCAGTTAGCAGAGGCAATGGTTGGGATGTCCTGTTTTGTGCTGTTTCCCATCATCTTGAGCCTACTACTCAGGAAAAATTGCTGACGTTTCGAAAATAAGCAGCAGCGAAACACAGACCGGCTCAACTCTATTTACAGCTGGGCAATTCTTTTCAGCCACAGTCCACCCAGCAGGATACGAACGAAATGTCTGCATCCGCAGACTCCCGGAATGCATTCCGTTGCTTCACAGGGAAAACCTGTGGAGAGCAAAAACTAACGTACCGGCGAGCTTTACCAAAGGACAAAACAACATGCGCTTAGCATGAATGCGGACTCTGCAACCGGAGCGTAAAGAACTTACGTTCGTCTGAGCAATGTCGCTTTTTGATAGGCGATAGGAGGCGAACGAAAAATCAAGTAAAAGCACTCCAACATTCAACTCTTGGTTTTCCTCGTTCCTTATTTTCATTCGGACCAAACGACTCCGTGCCTTGTTGACTGCACCGAACCTCGGAGATGAGAAGCAGGCACTAAAAAAAAAGTACACGCAAAGGTGATGCACACCGGAATACACAGAGCAGTATCTTCGTATTGGGGCGCAGGATCTGTCGACCGTTTTTTTTTTTTGGAGACGACGACGACGACCAATGGTCTCGGACGTCGGGCTCTGGGCGTACTACTGGGGTACAGCCACACACAAGGACTTTCTGATTTCTATTTGCATATTATTTCCATTTCGTCCTTAAGCGAACGAACCGGGTCCAGCCAGAATGACCCACCTACCATCACCGCCCCTTCTTTCTGTCTCGCGTCACAGTTTATAAGCTTGGGACTGTCACATTCAACCGCTCTGTGGCTGAAAGGCGACCTAGCAAGAGAGAGAAAAAAATCCACGACAGAAAATACTGATGGAAAGCGCAATAAAAGCACAATTTTACTTTACAATTTGGAAAAGGCCGAGAGGAAGCAATGTTCACTCCACTGGCAAAGGGCTTGACTTCCGGATTCAATGGAATAGAAGAAGGACAACAAACAGCAGAAAAAAAAAACAGACCACTGTGGGTCGCCACCGAACGCCCAAATGTAAGGTGAAAACAGGAAATAGATATGCATCTGGATTGTGTGACGCTGTGTGACTTAAAACCGTTCCGAGTTGATGTAACGAGGTACAGAAGTCCTGCTAATACATTTCGGGAAAAAAAGACCTGAGCAAAAAAACATCCCAGCCGGGAAATTGAGAGAGAAATAAGGGTGATATTTGGCATAATAAAGTGTATGTTGTTGAGTTGGAAAAGGATGAGCGAAATGGGGGGAGACACAGACAGATAAACGAAAATGTAAAAACAAGATCACAAAATTAATTTAACACCAGTCTGACAGTTTTTGATAAAGTGTTTCAGATGATGATTGCAAGATATTATTCACCGTTCCGAAGAAAAAGGTGTCAGAAGTATTTAATTGCTGCCAGATGATATCACAATACAACCAGATGATATCAAAATTATCACCCATGACTTTAATTTAGAAATCCAGAAGGAAGACTTGAGGAACAATCTTAAATTTTCCGTTCTCAAGGTTTAAAACGGGTAGTTGAGTACCTTACGAAGTTGAAACGGCGAGATTACTATATCAAGAGACGCAGTTCCAATACTTTCTTTTAAGTGAAATTATTAAAGGATATTTTATGATCTCATCTGATAAATTCTTCAAACTCTTAATGGTAAATTATTCGACATTTACTCACACACTTCTTCTATGTTTGGATATTTCCAGGAATCGTGATAATTACCTGTAAAATAAAGAAAATAAAAACACTTTTATTAAACACAGTTCACATTTACAGCAACCATAACACTTAACAGCAAACTACAATAAAATAAAACATGTAAAAATCGCAACCATCCATGAAACAATGTAACAATTGCCCGCGACAAGATTTATGACATAAAGATGTAATTTATATTCGCTCGTGTTGCTCGCTTCACCGATTTCACTGCCCTCCACCAAATACAATGTAAGTCGCGAACCGTTGCTTCTTTCTCTCTCTCTTTTCCCTTCATACTCCCAAGAGCTCTATCGCCATTACCGTGACTTTGCTTATAATTTTTGCGGTAGTGTGGTTCCCTGCACTCTGCACACGAATCAGCGATCTGGATCAGAAAGATCATCTCGCGCGCGCCTGATGATGGGTGAGAGGATCGCCCCAAGATCTTCACCCAGGTGGTGGCAGGTGATAGTCAATTGCAAAATTCCTTCCCTGCCAGACACTTTCTGCGATATGGATGGAGGCTGCACAAAAAAGGTAATCACATCCATCCATCCACACAATGTAGTCTCGTTACGCGGCGCGTAAGAACATCTCACTTAACCGCGATTGTTCCGCTTGCGGGCGTGAGTTTTAATCTCATCGTGCAGAAAATAGAGATTACTATATCAAGTGACACAGTTCCTATACTTTCTTTTAAGTGAAGTTATTAAAGAATATTTTATGATCTCATCTGACAAATTCTTCAAACACTTAATGGTAAATTATGCGACATTTACTCACACTATGTTTGGATATTTCCAGGAATCGTGATAATTACCTGTAAAATAAAGAAAATAAAAACACTTTTATTAAACACAGTTCACATTTACAGCAACCATAACACTTAACAGCAAACTACAATAAAATAAAACATGTAAAAATCGCAACCATCCATGAAACAATGTAACAATTGCCCGCGACAAGATTTATGACATAAAGATGTAATTTATATTCGCTCGTGTTGCTCGCTTCACCGATTTCACTGCCCTCCACCAAATACAATGTAAGTCGCGAACCGTTGCTTCTTTCTCTCTCTCTTTTCCCTTCATACTCCCAAGAGCTCTATCGCCATTACCGTGACTTTGCTTATAATTTTTGCGGTAGTGTGGTTCCCTGCACTCTGCACACGAATCAGCGATCTGGATCAGAAAGATCATCTCGCGCGCGCCTGATGATGGGTGAGAGGATCGCCCCAAGATCTTCACCCAGGTGGTGATGGTCAATTGCAAAATTCCTTCCCTGCCAGACACTTTCTGCGATATGGATGGAGGCTACACAAAAAGGTAATCACATCCATCCATCCACACAATGTAGTCTCGTTACGCGGCGCGTAAGAACATCTCACTTAACCGCGATTGTTCCGCTTGCGGGCGTGAGTTTTAATCTCATCGTGCAGAAAATCTCAAAATGATATAATCCACCCGATTCCTGGTGGCTAAATCGGGAGCAAACCGCAACGAGAGAAGAAAAAGCCGGCGAAAGAAAATTGCTTCAACAGTTCGTGCATCAAGGAATCCGATGGCCGAAGCTCTGGAGTGTGCGCTGCTGTTGCCGGGAATCTCACTTCAGGAGGTTCCGCGTTCGACAGGTTTCATCATCAACACCATCCTCGTGTATGAAGGTACCGATGACGAGCGACGAGTTGGTGCCCTTTTTGTGCACTCGATCTACACCATCATCATCACCGCATAATCATCATAATGTAGCGAATGGGTCCCCCAGACCAGGCGAAAGGTGATAATTTTTCTTGTAAATAATTTCAATGAAAGCTGTGCTTCTTTTGCAACAACGGCGCGTTGAATGTTGGGGAGGTGTTTCCTGATTATTGTCGCGGTGTTGTACGGTGCTTCAAACCTAGCGATAATGTTGGAGGAGGCACTTGTTTGCCACACATACACCCAGGACAAACGACAGGAAACCGCAGAAATAAAAATATTGCCCCCAAACCGCTACGGAATGGCTTTGCTGGAGCAACATTGATGCTTAAATTGATGATGGGTTTGGATGGTTTTTTTCTTTACACGCCTGGATTCGTGTGGCTCTATGGGCAAAAAAGGCCCATACACACACACCACACGTAACGAAACCGATTGCGAATTATTATGCAGTTCGCACCGCACAGCTGCTGTTGCACATGCAGCAGTTTGCCCTTTCGGTCACAGACAAACGATGATGATGGGCACAATCTGGACAGAAAGAAGGTGGCAGATAATCGGTGGTGGTGTGCCTTCGTTTTAACGAGCGATCGTCGATGGAAAGGTTGCACATAGCAAATCGGTTCACACCGGCTGGAAAACATTGGGCGCAGTTATGGTTTTTGTTTTGTGACTGTTTGACAGAAACAAGAGGAATTTCTATGTGTCTTGGACATGACACGGAGGCGTTATTGCATCACAATTGAGGCTAAGAGTGATTTTTGTCTTGTGATGAACAATGGTATGCAAACGTAACGTGTGAAATGTTCTTAAAGATCAGGTAAATGTGTTGTAACCAATCACAAATTGTCACTCTTGATTGATGTTTTTGGATTATCTTATTAAATGTCCTATTATGGAAAAGGAAAAGAAACAATTCTTTATGTTTATAATGGTCTGAGACATTCAGATTTGTTTAAATAGTCACTACCGCAGCACTGTTCAGCTTCGGATGCAATAAAGTCAAGAAAAGCCAAGAATTTTTGTAGTTGTACAGCCAAAGCAGATGGAAAATAAATCACTACCAGATTAAGTCATTGCCTAATCCAATTTTGAAATCAGAAGATTTCAAAACCTTAATATGGCGCATTGATAAGAAATTCACTGTCACACAGTACAGTACTAGATAGTATTCAAAGTCAATATCAATTCTACGATACGACAAGAAACTTTTAAATCACAGCCTAAATTCCACCAAATGCAGGATTTTCAAGGGTATCTTTCGAAGGCTTTCGATAGTCATATTGTAGGGTGAAGTCTTGGCTATTCTAGGATCTCTGTAGGGTCTAGCATTGCTGCATAGTACTTTTTATTTTGGAGAGATGTTAACTACAAAAATTAATTTTCAAACTTGAGTTCTCATAATTCTAAATAATTAACAATTGCTCTATTCAATAGATGATTCTTTTTCTTTCTTGGTCTAACGACTTCTTAGGTGCATGCTATTTCTGGCTTACTAGACTTATTGCTACCGCATAGTTGGATAGTCAGTCCTCGTTATGGGGGAACGACACAGATGAGACTTGAACCCCGGTCCTGCCGTGTGAAGACCGGCGCTCCTGTCGCAAATACCGCCGGGCCGCTCCAGGTATTATAGATGATTAAAGGAACCTTCGATAAACATCTACATATATCCATATTATGAGTCCTAGCTTCTGAGACATGGACTTGTTCGAGAGGAAGATGCTCAGAAGGATTTATGGCTCCGTGGGATATTGTAATGGTCATGTCATGAGATTGACTCCGCACGACCCAACACGTAAAATCCTTTTAGGTCGTTCATATAGACACCCAAACTGAGAAGGAGTTGAGTCTCACTTAAGACAGGTTGGGATATTGGATTGAGAGACGACGACGCTAGACCGTGCGCTGTATAGAGGATTGTCGCAATAGGAATAGACCATGAATCGACATAACTAAGAAAGTAATATCAACATAACTGTTACAATTTAACTACATTCTGTAAAACTTAGACGTTATGACTTGAATCGAAACAGATCTTAAAGATAAAAAACTGATATGAAATATAATTCCTTTGAGCTATATTTTCGTTTCTTCAACACAGCAACAACCATGGCGCCATGTAAAAAGGTAAACTTCCCGATACCTGATACACAATAAACCGTGCACACAACAATCGTAAAGAATGTTGCTATATTTCATGGCCTTTCTCTCACTCTCGCTCTTGCTTCTGCTGGGAATATTTTTCTCACCCTGTTTTCAAAACAAAAATGCTTCCCTGCTCCCGTAGCACGGAACACTGCACAAATAGGTAGATTGTGGCGAAACATAAACATAAACCTGCCACCCGGTACTACCGCCTAGCAGGGCCATGTCTCCATCACTGGTGCACCAACAGCAGCAAGAAAACCGGACGAAGCATCTCATTTGTGCCCGTTGCACTGCTCGAGAAGATGCAAATGCGCTTTTGCTCGCTCGGTGCAGCAACAATTGTCACTGCAAACGCCACACTGCATTCTACTTTCTCCAGGCAGACAACGACGCCGGTAGATATATTCATGAGGTCGCATCCGGATGCAATTTCATCATCTCATTCCGGGCCGCCGCCGCCGCCGGCACATTCAATGGCACCTTCCTCGTCTCGTTTTCTGCTCTTCGTGCTGCGTGATGCAGATGCATCGCAAAAAGGGGCAGCACCGTTAGAAATTACTAACCCAGATAATGGCCGACAATCGGGCAAATCGAGGCAAACAGCAACAACGAACGACGATGGCTATACGATGCTTTTCCGCTGCTTTCCAGGGGGTGATGCGATGTTTATCCACAGGTAGATGCTTATCGAACCGTCACCGGACCCACGATTCCGTTGTTTTCATGGAAGATCATTCCCATTTGGAGCCGACCGAATGGAGGAGCGCTTAGGGGAAACAAGAGATGCAATGCAATTATTTTGCACTTGGCATCGAGCGGATATGCGACGACCAACGTAAAAATACGGAACGAATAACAAAGCTCACAGTTCGGTCCATCGGTGTGCGTTCGGCTGGGATGGAAAATGTATAAAAAAAACCGTTCGCGTCACTATTTTGAGTGGCATAAACGGTGCGAAATGCGACCACCTCGTGTCAAAATGGCACCCGATGCACCCGAAATGGTACACACCGATCGCGGAATGCAATCCAGCAATGGTTGCTGCTTTTGTGTATGTGTTTGCGGGGCACCTTCACCAAATAGATACCATTTCTAGCGTTCGGCGAAACAAAACGGCATAAATCGTGTGGCCATGTCGAGGCTACAGTGCGAGAGAAACCGGTTGATTGTATGCAGAAAATGCGCCTGAGAACCGACCGTTTTTTGTTGCTTCTTATCCTCATTGTAGCCACTTATTTATTGGGCTAGGACGTGTGATGAAGCACTGCGAAGCCATGGCAGGGGGCTCTCTCGAAGAGCTAATGCACCGAACACAACTGTTGCAGCACACATGTTGATGATGTTGTGCGAACCCCGTTCGGGCAAACATGCAAACTCTGAAATACATTATTTCCAATCACACCTGCACCATTGCACACACACACACACACTGCCCGTTTGGTGCTTTGAAGTGTGGAATAGTTTAAACGGAACGCTTTGCTAAAAAGGTGGAAAAAACTGGATCACTTCTAAGAAACGAGTGCACCATGGTTATCGTGGATAAATTTTGCATCAGCACGATTGAGGCAGGGACTGTCTGGGATAGGAGGAAGGACATAGGGAAAAAGGTGCGAACACACACGTGCAGAGATTATGGTATCGGGATCATGTTAACGCTACATACTACTACGGTGCGCTCGACATTGGATGAACTGGATCTTGTTGTGTGGATGGTTTATACGGGGGTGTGCCATGGGAGAGACCTAGAGCCGATTGTCGCTTATGCGAAACAGACGATGGAAGTAAGTATTGCATAGTGGGACAAAGTCTTTGTATTATTAGTAAAATTCTCAGCTCGATTTAGGTTTTAATCTGAAATTCGTAACTTTAGGAACTTGGAAGGAACCAACTTTAAAATACTGATCAGGTATCAGGCATCGATTCCAATCCAAGTAATTTATTCTTAGCAATTACTGACATTATCGAGTAAATTAAAGTATAGTAAGTCAGTATGTGGCAGACAAGACCTATAAGATCTTTAATCCTGGAAGAAGAATCAGAAAAAAAGGTTATATTTGACCCAACTTTCCGTTTGCTGATTAGTGGTTTAGATCCGTTTTCTGCAGGATTCAGATCCAAGTGACTCCGGAGACAATCATATTGGAATCTGAATTAACTCGGAAAACAGTGTCTCAGTAGATCAAGACTTTTAAGATCTAAATAGTGTTGGGTAAATCGGATTCAGATTCATGAATCTGAATGAATCTTTGCACTGAATGAATGACTCTGAATCTCTACTATAAAGATTCATGTATCCGCAAAGATTCATAAATCCCCAAAGATTCATGATCTACGAATTGATCGACCGGATCGACCTAGGTGCGGAGGAAGCGGTCGCTCGTGGTCCCCCGCTATATATTCATGAACATATGAGGATACACCTTGGGGATTCATGAGGAGTTGACTCACGAATTGAATGACTCTTCACTGAAGATTCGTATGAGTGACTCTTTTGATAAGATTCATTAAACACAACACTAAATCTAAGGCCACTTGTACGAGACCCTAGTAGCAATAGATTGCTACTCTGGATCACTCTGGAGTTTACTCAAAAAATTTGTTTGGATTCCTGGAACATTCCTTCCATTCCATTTTTGCCACCTTTATAGTTTCTTCCAGTTTATTACCAATATTTTTTTTTATTGTAAATTTTTATCTGACCATCTGCCGATACGAACAAGTGTTGCTCATAGAATCCTCTCTTTGGAAAACGATTAATCTTCGCAATGGGTGAAAAAGAGCTTTATTAAGCTATCAAAAGGAATAAAATCTGACACCCTTCGTTCTGCACAAACATCCCCGCCGCCCATAGTGCAACGGGAAGTGGATAAAAAATTAACAAAATTATTGATACTCGTATTGCGAACACCAATCGCAATCCAATCGCTGTGGTGTGGGGCGAAAGGCAACAGCGTGGTTAGTGCTAGCACCCGAGCGGTGGCAATCGGGCGGGTCCATCTGGTGCTTCTGCTGCTGATCCGCTTGTCGAACGACCTGACGTGTTGCGATGCCTTTGAATCGTAAATCTTGCGAGACGATCTCCAGCTGGGCGGCAGCCCTCGTTCCCGAGCACGAAGACACGAAACGGAGCACCGGGGTGCGACAGACAGCGAACGAACTCTGATTTACACTCGCGAGCGCTGTAGCTTCATCTTGCGATTTCGCTTGCCCATGGTATATTGAGCATCAAGCAACCCCGGGCCGCGTAGGAAGGTCTGTTGTTTTGCACTGTTTGCTAGCGGAACGAGAGCGGGAATGGAAAATCTCGACCTGAAACCATAAACAAAACTTTTATAGAACTACCCTTTTGCGATCGTGTGGCCGTCCGGCCGAGGAAGGATTGCATCACGCACACGCTATGGTATGATGCAAAAACCGAACCCAGGTCGGCCAGTTTGCTAGCGAAAAATCTATCCGCACCGTTTGCGAGCCGCTGCTAGCAAAACATGGAAACATCACCCGACGAGACAAAAACATCCGCGCACGGTCCGCGAGGCAAAACCCCCGGACGACGGGACAAGATAAAAATACATAAATAAAGACAGAATTTTAATGCTGTTCCCTTGTTGGTTGGTATCGGCGGCAACAGGCCCGTGCACGGCTTCCAGTCGATTGTCGTACCGGAAAGTCAAGCCGTAGTTTGTTTATACGGGGAGAACGAGAGAGAGAAAAAACCGGCGGTTTTGATCCGATATTTCCGCCGGGTTTAGAAGAAACGGAGCATAATGTGTTGGAGGGGAGGGTTTTCTGCTAACCAGCTGGGAATCGATCGTTAAAAGCAAAATGGAAACCTGCATAGATCAAACGTTTTTTAATCGATTTTTTCTACACCGGATTATGAAACATTTATTGGTAAGGAACGAGAGCGGAAGAATCGATTTTAAATGTCAGGTTGTGTTAACAGGATCTTATGTTTGTATTTAAAATATTAAAAAAGGATAGAAAACTTGTTGAACAAAAGGTGAAGATCTGTAAAACCAAGAGAAAAGCGATCTAAAGGACTTAAGAGACTAAATACAAGATGACTAAGTGTAAAATAAACTAAACAAACTACCAGAAGTAAAAGGGAAAATGAAACAAAACACAAGATAATCCAATAAATAAGTCTAAAAAGCTTCCACAGGCTTCAATGAAAATTAAATGAAACTTTCTGTTATTTTTTTTATAAGTTTTACGATTGTACACCGCGTTTTGGTTTTGTTTTATTTATTAAATTTTGTGAGTGTTCTTTTTCATGAAAAACTATTACAATGTTAAATGAACAAAATATTATGAAAGGTTATAAAATTTGTATAGTTTCATGAGTTTAAATAAGAAAGAATAGATCAATTAAATACAGAAGGAATTAAAAACAAAACTCAATAAATAAAAAGATAAATAAATAATAAGATACAATAAAATAAGAAAAAAAGATAAAATAAACTTCAAGCAATAAATAAATAAAGTAAGCAATATATAAATAAATAGAACATAGTTGAAAGGACAAATTATTTAAAAATGAGTTTGACAAATTGAAACATCGAACATTGCTACGTGTTTTATTTAACTTTAAAAAGAAAATATAAAAATGAGCCATAAAAGAGATAACAAAAAAGAAAAAAACAAAGTAGATAAAAAAGAGAAAAAACTACAAAAAATGCTCACGCAACTGCACCGTAATAATCAATAAAAGAAATTAAACAAGCTTTGTAACATCTAGAATTCAAGGGCGTCTAGGCAAATAGAGAATATCCCCGAACATCACAAGAAACTTGTAAAGACCAGAGCGATCCGACCATCGAGCAAATAAATGCTTCCATCTCTTTCACCGGGCTTTAATGGTGACACGGTTAGCTTTCCTCACCATTTACCCACTGTCTGCTTACGCTTGCATGGAAAAAAAACCGTATCCTTTTACAAGTTCACAGTGTAAACGTTGGACAACAGAGGGAAACATTTTTCATTCCTTTCCGTATTGCATGTTGACGCGTTAATGAATGGCCGTTCGGGGAGTTAAACCGGTACAGACAGGGCCGGCGTATATGCTGTTTCTCCTTTCATTCGTGTGCCGTCGTCCTCGGGTGAGCTCTTGTTTATTCGCCATTATGCACCCGGTGAGTTTTAATGGGCAAACGTAATTTGCGTATATGCATGCAATCGCTTGTGTGGTTTTATTTTGGTTTGTACTGTAAATGATTTCTACTTTTGTGTTGTGTTTTTCTGCGGTCCTTTGAACGGTGAGCTATGCCCGCTCCAATGGGGAAAATGCATCTGTATGTCACCCTATAATTTCTTTTTTATTCCTTTAGCCACTAGCATCGCTAGCACGCTAGCAGCAGTGCATGTGTGCTGTATCTGAAGCATTGTTATTATAATGAGTTTTTAATTTCACATAATGGCGTGCCATATTGTTCTTACGCAAGAATGATTTCTAAAAGAAAAGGATAATCATAACTGTACAAAAGTTAAAAATTTATTGCATTATAAATACTTTAAATTGTCCCCAACGATAAAACAAAGCTACTTTTGTTAACGATTCGGAGCACGTTTCGCGCTCCATTTTGGGAAAATAAATAACAGCAATAGTTGACTCTTGCTACAGCGCCAAGCTGTTATGATATTCATGAACTCCGTCTGATCCAGCTCATTGTGGTGAACTTAAAAAAAAAAGAAATTACATTTTTGCACGAAAATCCTCTCTCCAAAAACAGATGCATCCGTAAAACAGTATTCTGCAGCGCTTATAAACACCATCAACCGGTTAGTGACACAAAACTTTTGGTTCGTTGGTGACCGAGGAAAATCTCATCTGTTCCCATAATCTCAACACGTTCGAACACTTCCAGCACCAAACTAAACCAGAACGAATCCTGATACTGGTTTAGCATAACTATGATGCACACGGAGACAGTTTTGTTTGCTTTTAGACGAGCAGCAACGGAATTTTAGAATAAGATGACAACATTCAAAACACCTGCTGTCGAAAGTAATTTCCCGAATGTAATGTTATTTATGGCAGATAGTTATGGGTCCGATTTATTGGAAACGATTTTAGATTTCAATATGGTTTTGCACATTCTACCATGAAATTCATTTTAAAAATTAAACTTTGAACAAGTTGAAGTCAATCATTCCGGTACCACAAAAAGGCAAATGTCAACAGAGTTCATCTGTGTTCATTTTCATTCATTAGTAACATTTTATAGCAAATGTGTATGATGCTATAAATTCATTTTAAATTTCAATCTAAGAAGTTTGCTTTTGGCTATTAGTACTGGAAACTATAAATCACCATTCCTATTAAAGCTGCCATTATTTTCATTAAGCTTTCTGTCGGTAATGGTACAACAAACAAAACCTGTCGAAACTTATCTCATTATTCCAAATAAAAGTGCTTAATCAACTCACCAACTCTTGCAACACCAACGCCGTGTGCTTCGCCAACAAACACCACGCCGTACCAGACAGTAAAGCTCTGTTTTACGACCATAATTCCACTATCACCGAAAACAGTCACTTATTGGATTAAGGCATCTTTTATCGAACCGGGACCTGGAATTTGGAAGGAAGGCCTCCGGACTGCGATCGCCCAGACCAGAGGCAAAAGGTGATGTGTTTCGTTGGAAGTTTTTGATTTAGTTTTCATGTTCGTTCGCACCCGGAGTCTGACAAGCCACAGACACCACCACCAGTGGGATGCGTTCATTAGAGGTTAGCAGCTTTTGCAGCTTTTAAAAAGATTGCACAGTGAGATGAAGAACCCGGTGTGTGGGGTGAATGTGGCACACAGTGGGAGAGTATCGATTTGATATGCTTGTGAGGTTCAGCCAATCCTTCCACGCAGTTTTTTTGCAAAAGGTTTTCTTGTGGACAATAAAAATTTGGCGTATGTTTATTTATGAAGCCATCCACTTGTCGCCTCCGCTAGTTTTTTTTGGGGCCATCCTTTACAGATAAAATGCACGAACAAGAGGTACACGGATAATCGATAAGGTGCGCTAGCCGGGCAGGCCGTGTGGGCCGAGAATGGATTGGGTGATCTAGCATGATCATCGTCTCGTTTCATAGGCGATTAATTATGTGCGAATATTTGATAGGAGGATGTAAATTATTTGACCATCGAAAAAAAAGAGCCTCACTTTACCGTTGCTCGGACGACTGCCCACGTAGGCGTGTCATTGGTACAAAAGGTGTGGGTTTCAGCTTTTTTTTATCCGGAGCCTGAATATTCTAATTCTTCCGCAATAAAACACTCACACAGCACAACCCGCTGGTGGCCCATAATAAACATAATTGGATTTACGTTCCGAGGTGTTTTTTTTTTGTTAAGCGTTGCTTGGGTGAGAGTTAAAAACCATTTCCTTGGTGGTGGAATCACGAGTTCAACGATCCGCTTGCAGTGCAAAAACCAAAACCAACCCCAGAGATCCAAACCCCCATTTAGCTAGGGCTAGATATCTCCGGTCCAGTGGATAGAAGAAGCACACAAACAGAAAAGCTAGCTGGAGGGAAATTGCAATACAAAACCAACACAACAAAAGGGCTAACGAATGAAGTGATATTAAAATTCCTTACCTTTTTTATACACTCGAGCGAAAGATCGTGCCGGTCGTTGCTCATCTTTTATGTGCACCGATCGCTCCGGACGGGCGATGGTCGTATTCCATTATGTTCGCAATTAGTCGACCTCTGAAAGTGGAAAAAAGGAAGAAAAATTAAACGATGTTAGTTACAAGGATACTGCAGAAAAATGTAATGCAATGATTTCACGATATTTCAATACTGTTGTATGAGAAAGAATTAAGAAAGAGTTAAATAATTAAATAAATAACGCAAAGAAAAACACCTGAATGTATGCAACCGTTAACACTATTTTGAATTTTAACTTAGTATTTATAGCATGATAATTATGGGAGGAGTTCATTATAGGATAATGAAGTTCTCATATCTTTAGATGCAAGAAGATCTTGTAATCCATATTTTAAAGTATGTTAACTTAAAACGAATAAAGAAGTATATAAAATAAAATAAAGCAAAGCGAGAAATAAATAATATCAGTTCGTCTATCCACCACGGAAGCCTACCACAACATGGCATTAACAAAGTCGTGTACTAAGAACACGCTTACGAAAGCCCATCACCACCGGGGAAAAATCGCAAGCAACACCTTTGAAAAATGCTCCTATCACACGTGCTGATCGGTTTCGTTTTCGTCTTTCCAAACATATTCCCGAATAAATTGCCATAAAACATCAAACAATGAGCGGTTGGCACCCCGTACCACCGTGCAGTGGGCCGCAACACCTTAGTAACAAACACGATGGGTGCAAGAAAATCAGCCAAGGGAAAACGAATTTGAACTGCGTGTTATCGGCCGATCAGGCATCTCACGCTGGGACGGTTTGGTACCGTCGTTTGTTAGTTTACGCGGGCAATCATCAGCGCCATCCACGCCGGCGATCGAACAAGACAAACCGTGCCGTGCTGGTGTGTTGGGCTAACAAAGGAAGAAACACACCACACCGCGTGCAGCCGTTCCGTAGACCGGCCGGAATAAATGTATTATTTAAGCATAAATTTATCGATTCACCGAACAAGGTGTTTGCAGGAACAGGCCCGAGCTGTAACGTAAAGAGAAGCAAAGGCACACCGCTTCCAGTTGCTCGTTCCCCGTCGTCCGATACAGATCCCTTGAACTTGAACGGAATGTACTACTATCAAGGAAGAGGATGAAGAGTGTGAACGAAAAACAAAAAGTTTCCAACAACCGGTGCTCGGAAAAGCACAGAAAAAAGCGTTTGGTTAAACCGAGACCTTGGGGAACAATTTACAATTTAAAGCTACCCGTTCCTTCCAGCTCTAAAAGATCGACGGTGTCTGTTACAATATTATTGCCATCTTTTTTTTTTTCGTTGTTGCTGCTGCCCTTTCCAGCTCGATATTACACACGTTTAAAGCTTGCAAGATTCTTATTCTTACAGTGTGCTGCTGCAGCACATCGTTAACACTGCATTCTCGCGTAGAGAAGCTTTGTCGTACGGTTCGTTCGGCTAGGCGCGATCGTTTTCACCTTTCCGCTTTTTCGCGACTCACAGCGGCCATGATTTCCCACCTCGTGGACGAACATGGACACCGCGGCACAGGTTGGTTGTTTGGTTCACATCTTAACGGGCTTAGCACGGCAGTGTTAGAAGCGGTTTTGGTATCAGCACGAAGCCATCGGCATATTTTGTATTCGAACCATTTTTAGCCACGCTCCATAAATCGATCGTATGAAAGTGATAGCACTGCTGGCAGGGTTGCGCCATTTTGCTACACATTTTCCAGCAGATTCTTGAGCGGGACACCGAGCGCGCATCATAACGAGATGTGGTCAATAAATTTTAATGCGATTCCTCGACCGACCGAGAACGAACGACACGATATAAATCTCTGCCTTCTCGTTGGTCCGGTGTCCGCGTAGGAGCTATGCAGAGAGCTAGGCGACAATATGCATCCCCGCGTCTGTTGATTGGGCATTGGTGGGGAGCGCGTCTGTGCGGGCGATTTGTTTATGTTAATTGAACACAAATAAGTGCAACAAATTGGCTGGAGAAAATAAATTGGTGCGAAATTTGTTCGCCGTTTGTGCGAATGAGGTGCGTCACTACATGTCCGCTCGACTATGCGTCCGGCTTTTTATGGATTCACTAGATTGAAAAGGATTTAAAAAAAAGTTACTAAAGATCTTTGAAATAGCTTGACATTTTTCTATACTTGTAACATACTGAAATTTGAAGATTTTATTACGTGCTATAAAAATGCTATAAATTTGAAACTAAAGATATCATCTGCTATACTAAGATGAATTACTCAAAATGAACTTAAATGAAACTTGCTATTCAAAAGACAATGAAATGAACTTTCTGGTAGAGTTACTCAAACCAGAAAAAATGGAATTTCTTTTTAAATCGAGATGAATCTATCATGCATAGATTGTTAAGTAGAATCCAAAACAGACATCGTTGTAATTTAATACCATAGATTGTACGATTGTGGGGCGGCCCGGTGGTGTATATGATAACGGCGCCGGACTTCACACGGCAGGACCGGGGTTCTAATCCCGGCGGACCGCATCCCCGTACGCAGGACTGACTATTCTGCTACGGGTAAAAACCAAGTCATAGAAAGCTAGAAATAGCAGGCCAAGACCTACAGAGGTTGTAGAGCCGGAGAAGAAGAAGAAGAAGAAGATTGTACGATTGTAGCATTAAGCTAGACAGTTTGATAACTCTGCGATATAGAATCAAAACACAGTTTAGTTCGTCAACAGTTGAATATTCCAAAATTTTGCCCAAAAACTGGTAAAGAAATCACAGGGCTGATCATCCTACTAAAAATAATATTTAATCAAGGAAAAATGAAAGACGAAAATGACAGGTTGAGATTTCTCGAGGTTGTAGTACGTTAGTAAGTGGAAGAAATAACGAAAAGTAACAAAAATAAGACTAGAAAACAAGAACTAAATAAGATAAATTCAACATTTTACCATCGAATTCAGCCAGGACGTATTTCGATCGATAGCAATCGTCATAACTTCCACCATGATCACGACCATCGTCAGACAGGAATTCAATTTCCTTAGCGATGCTCTTTATCCCATGCGCACACACACACACATATGTATTTAGATACACTCGGCTACACATCAGCTTAGTATGTTGTCCACGTGAAAATTGAAAGTCGACTTCCCGCTTCTTCGAGCCCTTTGCTCTACCCTTTTGCACCCTGGGCAACACAGCCCAGCTTCAATTTCGTTCAAGGCAAATAATAATTTTCCATCATATTGCCATCGTTTGCTTTACCCATGCGTGCTTCGGCTTTCCGTGCCCGTCACATTTTGGTTTAAACGAAAATGTTGGCGGTGGCCGGAACTTTAGCAAAATTGAATGTATACATGAGCGTGGCAGCCGGGTTTAGCGGACGATGGATAACGAGAGGATTGGGGAACCATTCTCGGGACGAGTGTCGCGAGGTGCTCGATTACCGATAGGATAATGTTTATCTTGTACCGAAAGGATACGAGGTCTTCCCGGTTTGCTTGAATACAGACATCCCCGCAGTGCTGCTTTAAGCATGATTTCGCTACCGGAACTCGGCGGAATGGTTTTCGATCACCGTCGTACTGGGTGGTTTGACTGTATCCACATCAATCGGTACAGAGTATAGACGAGCACAGATAGATCAAACATCAATCAAGTGCGACAATCGCAAACGCCAAATGGAAAGAGTGAAGGTGTACAGCATTGACGAGTGAGCATGGTAGGAAGCTAAGCGAATTGATAATGTGAGTGAAAAATGTAGAATGTGTTGTGAGAATTGATAAAAATAAATTCTTTAATCTGTTGAAATTCATAGAAATACCTTGAATACCTAAAATGTGGGTTAAAAATAAATTTAAATAGAATTTAGATCCCCTTAAGATTGTCAGAAGAGCATATCGGGGATTCAATCACAAATCTCAATACACTTACACTCTCGCTGTTTTACTGTCACTGTTTCCCGGTTCCATGCCATTATAGGAACTTGCATTATTCAGTAGATTACTGCTATAAGTATCAGGTATACCAGTCTATAGTAATTTATAGCAAATATTGCAATTGTTAAGTGAATATCTCGAACTGATTTCCACAAGATTATTAGGAAGCTTCAGGGTAAAGATTCTACGAAAGGAATAATGTAAGATAAAGCGATTGAAATCATACAAAGCTGCAAATACCAAAAATTTAAGTAAATTTATAGCAAATTATTTATGACATAATAAATATTCAAGTGTAATTAGATACTAAGAAAATTTATAGCAAGTAATGAGTATAGCAACTATGCTTAAATTAAGTAACGAATGAACCCAAATGACTCTTTAGAGCATCTCTCTGTCAGTCAGAAACATTCTTTGAAACATTCGTGTAAACACGAATTAATATTCAATAAACTGCAATTTTTCAGGACACTTAACTAAGATTTAAACAATATTTTAACGCTAATCAAACAGTGCTTGTCTACCGAAGGATTAACTTCAACTATTTTACCTTCGTGTAATTGTTTGATAGTTCATCTGTAATTCATCTCAAAGTCATTCCTTATACCATGGTTGTTCCGTTTATATTGGTAACTTAAATTCCAAATCGATTACACTAATAGTTCAAGTATCATCACAGTCCGGCACTTAAACCTCTTAGGATTATGGTTTCCCATACATTTACACAAAAAATTCTATCCGTAATAAGTATTTAGTTTTAGCAGCGTATGAAGAAAACGTAGAAAGAACCATTCATTCCACCTCAATACCCTGTTTAACTTTCTCGATCATCACTAGCACAATCTCCACGTCATTAATTATTCCCTGT
This sequence comes from Anopheles maculatus, assembly GCA_002091835.1. Lineage (NCBI taxonomy): Eukaryota > Metazoa > Arthropoda > Insecta > Diptera > Culicidae > Anopheles > Anopheles maculatus. The sequence continues at coordinate 507,454 of KZ061555.1, forward strand.
TGCTGCGTCTGGCATGCAGCAGCATCCGAGCTCACATTCGCACATTCCTGCCGCTAAAACCGAACGCCCGAACAATCCCACCAAATTCCCACTACACGGTCACACGCTAAACACTTTATCACCCACGCGTTTCGGCACAATTGCACCGGGATTGTTGTGCCGCAGCAGCAACAACAGCGCTGCAATAAACTCCCAACTTCCTGCGATCGAAAGATGTGTACGGTACACACACAGCTCATTTCCTGCAACAGAAACACGGCGAAGCAATTTCGCTCGCTACAAAACTGCTGCCAGTACCGGTAGTCTCTCTCGGGTGTATTTAATGGAGCACTTTTCAGCCACAGTCACACTACTGCTGCCACGGCTGCTCCATTGCAGGCTTGGGCTGCTGCAATTAGTTCGCCTATCATCGGCTGATCATTTCTGCCGGTGGATACCGATGCAGACAGACTGGAGGAGCGTCTGTCCAACCCACCCTTGAACCGCCAACCTTCCGATGGTGGAAAAATAAATAAACAAAACGAAAGAAACGACCCAGAACCGTGTGCCCCCTAGAAGGGCACACGATTTTGTTCTTCCAGTTTCGATATTATGTTTTACCCGGCGAATGGCGTTTGGTTGAAAACTGCATCGTGTAACAACGTTTTCCCACAGCGCACCGGGGAAAGGTGGGATCGGTGGTTACACAAAGCATCAGATTGCTTTCACCGAAATAAAATACATAAAAACGGAAACACATAAAGCAAAGAAGAGCCACCGGGCACACAAACACACACACACCAGCCGGCTGACCACAGACCGTCGTGATGAGATTGCACTGCCAAAACGCAAAACAAGCGGCACAAAGCTTCTGCGAGAGCTTTTGCCTTTCCAGCAACCGGCCCAGGCTAAAAAAGAGGAAGGAAAAACGCGGCACAAGAACAACAACCCACCCGCCGAAAACGAATTGATGCTGAAGAGGTGGTTGTTGGTTTGTCGGTGGCGAATGACGAATCTCTCCGGAGGCAACACTCACACCCACAGGAGTGCAGTAAAGTGAATACGGCTACATTTTGCAATTGCAACAAACTATGCTAAAAGCAGCACAACAAGTGCATTTGCGGAAAAAGCTTGCGAGCGTGCGGGCGCGCTGGTGAAATAAGATTTTCCTGAGTGCAATTTACATTTTACCGTGGCTTGGATTCAGCGTTCCGGTAGTGAGTTTTGAGTTTTCATTATTGTGTTACCATGGCGGGAATGGCATGCGATGAGTGGGTTGAATTGGATTTGAACGCGGCAGTAACATGATCCTAGGCCATGCATTATTTTCGTGTAAAAGAGGTTTTGTTTGTTAGTGATGTTCTCGTAATGTTCATACTCAATAACAATACGAACGAAGATAAATATTTTTAGTTGTAATTATTCTTCAAAAATTGATTTTTCTTCTTTATCAAGGGAGATTATGTCCTTCGACGTCCATTCGGATTTCTTATTTTGTTGATTTACTCTACTTACAGTTTTATTAATTAATTTATTTATTTATATTATTTTTTAGTTTTATTAGTTAATTTTACAATTGAAATTGCACGAATTATGCCTATGATTTACGCTCTATGTATTTTTGTGTTTGTTACGTAGATTTTATTGTCTTACGCTACGGTCTTTCAACATTTTCTACGTTGAAATGACCTTTTTAATACTGTGTATGCTGTTTTTTCGCTTAATTCACCTTAACCTTAAGATTTTTATTTTATTTTGCTAATTTTGATCTTCTTATATCAAAAGAAAATAAAATTATTAAGCTCAAGATTATTTTACTATCTTGAATAGTTATTTTATTTATTAACTTTTTCTTCAAATTAATCTATAGTTTGATTTATTTTGTTGTTTAGTGTCATTTGAAATTGTAAAATTGGGTTTTTTTAAACAATTGATATGATTTTTTGAACTGTGTCCTCCATTTTTAACGTTCAATTTTCTCTAAAATAAAGTTAAAACTAAATTTTTAATAATCGGTTATTTTATTTCGTTACTTAAAATTTTTTTTTATTATTTCTTAAAATTGAACACGTTAAGCATCATTTGGTTTCTTTTTTTCCTTCTGCTTTTATTCTTTTTGTTGTAAATCAACGTTTTCAATTTCAAACTTTTAGTTATTATTGTTTTATGGCTATCAATGTGATTAATTAAATTTCTTAATGTTTTCTTGATTAAGTAATTGTTTTCTGTAGTTATCCAATTTGGTTTTAAATATTTAATTAATTTTCCGTTTATATTAATTTTTATTTCGTTTATATTTCACTTTAATATTTGCTCGTTGATCGTTTCTAACTTCCTTTTTGATGTGTTCATGTTGATGACTTCAGTGACTTTTTTAATTTGCTGTTGAAGTACACTTTTTACTAAAAACAGGCATAATAATATTTAAATAAGTTCTGCTCTTATTAATAATTTAAATATTCGTAACTTATAGTTTCGCTATAGCGTTTCAAACCTTTCTACAGCACTTTTATTTATTAAATCCATGAAATATATTTAAAACGACCACGACCATGAAACGACCTTGAAAATCCAACCTCAAAAGACGTCTTTTAGATCCTCAACGAGCACATCCTTTCCTGGCAGATTAGAAAGGATGTATGCAATCATTTCGACACCAATTCTAAACACTCACACACACACATTACATGGACATGCTTCCGACGTATAAAGTCAGCCCCATTACGGGTTCATATCCGAACACACAGCACCAGTTTGCCCATATACTTGCTCCGAGGGATCATCGCCGTTAGTTGCCGCTATCGTTCCGAAGACTCCGAGACATTTCCTACCGCCCGAGCGCTATAGCCGGTCAAAGGCGCAAAATAGCGTGCAAGCACAGCCGAAGAAGATCGTCCTGTTGCTCGGGAAGAAAATTCGACCCACCCCCCATTTGCGTGCCACCGGCGAGAAGCTAAGCGATAGTCGGGGTCGTCCCCTCGACACGGAACCATTTTCTTCTGCTATTAACTTAGCAAAATGGAAAACCACTTCGTTTGCATGTGCACATTTCCGGTTTTGGGCACACACAAAACTAAATGCATTCGGTTCGCTGCTGCAGCCTTTTTAAAGGGATGGCCACCAACCAACACACCATATCTGGCACTGACTTTTCGATTTCCTGATTCCAATGCTCGTTGGGACACGCTGGCTGGTGCTTTTACAAATGGGCAATAATGGTGCAGGGCTGGATGGTGCTGGGTGAAACAGTATTTACGGTGCAAAATGTAAATCGCTTCACAGCCGGCCCCCGAGGCACGGGAATTGAATTGGGCGCGTGTATATGTGTAAGTGATTTTCTGTTTACCACGTGAAGTCATAAATTTTGTGGTCCTATTCAAAGGGTACTATTTTGCAACGGGATGCAACCGGACACCTTCCCGCTGTTGGTAAAAAAAAACATGTTCATGAAAATTTGGGGTACGAAATTTATAAAACTACAACGACAACGATAATGGATCAAAGCGAGTGCAAGCTTATGCGTCCCTCTGCTTCGCTTTTTTTCTTCTCGTGCTGTTTGTTTGTGCCCACAGTGTAACATTATATCATCCGCGCACAGTCACTAAAGCGATCGTCGAAAGAGTGGAATGCATAAATTGCGCTTGTCAGCTTATGAGAATGTATCGTTTTGTCCTTTTGCTGGGACCGTGCCACCTTCCTTGCTGCCCACCCAAGCGTTGCTCGCGACTCACGCTAAAGTTCGCTGCTGAATGAAGCCAAAGCGAGCCAAACACAAGCAAAAAAAAAGAGGCAAACGGGCACAAAACGCAACAACCAGCGATGGTAGTTATGAAAATTGTTTGCATTCAAGTGCATTCAGCAGCGGCAACTGCATCGCATTTCATGGCGCGACAATGTTACAAAATGTTCTCGGAACTCTGTAAATCGAGGGTGCGAGGGTGGGTGGATAGATGTGTGATGGAGGTAGTATGGATGCGCACCATTTTTGTACGTTAGTTTTCTCTTTTTTTGCACAAGATGAGGTCTTGTAAAACGATGCAAAATCGACAGTTGGTGAACGGAAGGCACAACTAGAATAGGTTGGAATGCGTTTGCCTTCTAGCTTTTAATAAGTAAACGGTACAGGAGAAGCAATATACGTTTTAAGAAATGATATTGTAGGAATCAAAATTTAGAAAATATGTAAAAAAACATAAAAAAACCTTCAGGAATCAAAAAATGTTTTGTAATAAAAGAAACTTGCAAAATGATAAGAAAAACACTGATAAAAAATAATATAAACATTAAAAAACAAAAGTAAGACGTTAGACAATTAAATGAAAAAAACAAGTGAAATAAATCGTTTAAATAAATTGCAAAAAGAATTAAAAGTATAAAAAATAAAAGAAATAATCACAGAAATAACAAAATAAGTGAACAAAAACGAAAGCTTTAAAAAATATTCAAACAAAAAAAGGCAAAACATGAAAAATTACATGAAATCAAGAGCTAAATTGTATAATCACCTAAACAAAGTTACAAAGATCTAACAACACACAGTGGAAAAAGCTTGATTAACATCCTTGAAAACATCAACACCGATTTGAAGAATATGAAACAACATGAAACATGAAAAGTGAATAAAAAAAACGTAAAAAATAATTGAAAATATAACAAAAAGCTGGAAGTTGTTAAATATTTTTAATGGAAAGCCGCAAGCCAAAAAATCACAAGCCTAAATAATAATCTTTTTTTTTGTAATTCGATTAACTTTTGAACTCTTGTGATGTTCTTTTCATGCTCTTTGAATTATTTGTTTGTTAATTTGAATATTTCTGTATAAATTTCTAGTTCTTATTTTGTTTTTTTAAATTTCTTTTATAATTTGTTTTACATTTTTCGTCCATTTGATTATTTTTCAGTGGAGTTTTTGTAATTTTTTATTAACTGTTTATTTTTTTACACAAAATGTTTTCATAAAAAACGGTGTTAACACTTCACAAGTTATTTTCAAATAAAAATTATTCTGTTCGACACTTCACTCAAACAGTCTCGACAGATAGTCAAGTTGCACCACACATTATTGAATGAAATTCTAAAACGAGAGCAAAACACAATATCAAATAATTCTCGAGACGAAAACCGACCAACTCACATCCGGCATCAAACGATGTACGATGCTGCTTACGATCGGGACCGACCGACTCTCGTTACGATTTCCTGTCCCGGGGTATCCACACACACACAGCACGGGCGATGTTGTTGCCATTGCGCAGGGAAACTATGCAATTTATAATAATAATCTTTTGCAGGCAGCACACATCGTTTCATCGTTTCGGTGCAGAGCAAATGCAACTTTTCCGCGCCAAAAGAAGCACAAAAACCGTACTACCACCACCAACAGCGTGTTGTCGTTGTCGGCGAAAGCTTGTAATATGAGCAAAGTTGTGATGAAAAAGTAAATAAATCGTAAACTAAATATTCCACACATCGTGTTTGTGTGTATGCTGGAACAACGAGAAGAGATGAAAATAACCTTCCCCGATGCACGAATATGCAGTTGGTGCATAAGCAAAATGTGTAAATAATAGTCATTGTGTTTATGGAACATTATTTCGCACATATCCCACACGAAAACGCACACACACACACACACGCAGAGATAGGGGTTTCGTAGAATAAATAAAAGTAGCGCGAAATGCAAACGCATGGAAAGCAACCATTGCTGGATGGTTTGAATTTCTATTTCTCATCTTCAGGCCTCGAAAGCCGGTGGGACAGCCCTATCTCCCAACACTAGAGAGCTAGTTTACTAAATCGAGCTGTTTTGTTTATTCTCGTAAAAACCGGACCGCGCGGGATGTTTTCTGCCACTTTCAGCACTTTCAGGCGCATAATTGCAGGGCTTTATAATAATGTTTTCATGCCGGCCCCGGCGGTAAACCACAATGGCGACGATAATTAAATGGAGTGTCATCAAGATTAGGTGGCGCAATTTAGTGTGCCAGCAGTCGTCGCGTTGCAGTGCAGCGTTTCTAGCGTTCGAAGGCACACTGCGGGATCAAACGGTTCCGGGTATTTGTGCTGCAATCAGACATGACTTTTGTGTCATCAGGCACACACGTTGCTGTTGCGGTGCTGGAAATACACGTGCAATGGCTGTTTTTTGTCGTCCCATTTCTGTCCTTTTTGAGCAAACACGAACGTGTTGGATATTTGTCACCTGAAAGCACTGCTGACACACATGCAGGGACTTATCGTGATTTTACAGTTCAAAAAGCGTTGCTTTTCCCACCTATAAGGGAGAGTGGTTTTTGTTCAAAAATCCAACAGCCAGACATGCGTGAATTTAGAACCTTGTTTTTCTGTTTGTTTCTTCTAATCAACGCCTAAAAAAGCATGATGAAAAGCTTTTTGGAAGCGTGAAAACTGGGGATTCGTTGATGGTACAAAGAGATTATAATTAGATTTTTTGTTATTTGTATCCTCTAAAATCCTCTCAAACTGCATTCAACTGAGCCTTTTGCAACTGAAAAAATACAGAACGTATCTGCATGAGTGAGCACAAAAATGTGAAAACTTCAGTACAATTTCGATTGAACACTGGATGATGAAAGTGCAGCACTAAAAGAAAGAAAGCAAACCGAAAAAAACTAAATCGAAAAAACCAGTTGAACCTTTGCTTTGTTTTTCCACCGATTGCTTTCGTTTGATTTGTAAATACAACACAAAACTGTTGCCATGAAGAAAAAACTAACCTTTGCTGATAGCATTTGAAAAGTGCCTTATTATGTAGCAGTATCGCCCAAAGTGCAAGTCTCCAAAAAGCTGCACTTCCCAGGAGAAGTAATCAAAGCTTTCCACTTCACGTTTTTCGCCCGCCACAAAAGCGGCGATCCGTGATTGGAATTTTCACCTCCCATCGAGGGCGCAAAAAAAAACTTTCCCATTCTGCTGCCGGCTGAGCGGCCAAGTTAACTAGCCATAAAAAAAGCTCTTCAACGACGCTGGATGAGAATAGTTACAAAGTTTGGAGCTGTTGGCGATGTTTGCCGAGAGTTGCAGCAAATGTGTGTGTGTGTGAGAGTGAAATTGCATAAAAAAGCAAGCTGGCGTAAAGTTTGTTTATGCGGGTAAGCACACACTCACACACACAGACAGCAAAGAGGCAATGTGTTCTGAGGGCAGGGGTAAAATTTTTAACAACTTCTTTACCGAACCCGCGTACCTTAACTTGTGTAAAGTTTTGATAAAAAAAATGTGGGGAAAAATGAATATTTAACCCCAAAGGATGCAAAGGAGAAACTTCTTAACAAACACTCGCGTTCACCTCAAGCGTCCTGTAGGGCGTTGAAAGGAAAGTATGCAAAAATCAATTAATAACGGAAGTTACGGGGGATGAAGTTGGGTGAAAGTGGTTTGGTCTAAAGTGGTGCCAAGAACTATTGAATGTCGAACGTGAATCTCTTAAGATTTTTTTGTCACATTCGTTGAAAAGGTTTGGTTGGAAAAGAATAGTAGAACTGTAACAGTTCTGGTAGAACAAATGTTGGAATTTCGGTTTGGATCTCTAAAAGGAAAATGCTATTGATCGTTGAGAACTAATTGGCAATTGCTGACAGAAAGATATGCTGTGCGATTAAAGAAAAGATTTTAAGTGGTGTAGTTTTCTTTCTTTTTTTGCTTAATTGGAAAAAAATTAAAATAATTGACATTACCCTGAAGAATTTGATAAGCCTGAAAGCCACGGCAAACTGAAAACTATTGAAATCGTTTTCGAACAGACAAATCATCACAAAAACCGCAATTTGAACCTCATAAATCATGTTCATAAATACTCATATTGAGCTTTAAATCAGTCGTGGTCTACAGGTTTTATCAATAAATTTAAAATTAAGTTGTCCACTAACATTAAAATGCTTTTAGCGAGTAATCGTCATCGTCTACGCCTATTTCACAGTTTGCCAGCGGATATTAAAAATGTTATATTTAGTAAGGAGTAGAATTGGAGTTCACCATTGGAGTGCTCTTACGAAACTTCAATTTATTTTTTAAGATCCTGGTAGCATGCGCGTTATCAAGCACATCGCCTAGTCGTTGGAGTTTTCTTAAACATTGGGGTAGAAGTCCTATATAATTGCCTCTATCATTATTGGTAGTTAGTCTTAATAGAAATCCTTGAAGATCTAAGCAAGTATTTCGCCTATTCAGAGACTTATTACCTCACATTTCTGGATTATAGACTTCGGCTATCCTCAGTCATACGTTTTGTGGAGATTTTGTTTGATGTTTTCTTTATTGTTTACCAATAATCTCCTATCCAAAACTTTAAACCTGTAAGTACTTACGCAATACTTAAAGAGCTAGTTCGGCAGTTATTGTGTAGAAAGATTATTGCCTGTGAAGTCCGTTTGATAGTTCGTTTTTATCTGATTACAGTTTTATTCCTCATCTCGTCTCTGACGTCTTTGACTTTCGTACATGGCAAGCATCTTGTCTCTGAGAGCGCTCTCCTGTATTCCAAGTCTCCCAGTTCTCAAGTATCAAGCAATCACGGTGACATCTGCGTAGCCAACTTATAGGCGCATCAAAACCTTAAAGCAATAACTCAAACATCAATACAAAACATTGTGGAGGAGGACAAACTTTACCATATGCACATGCGTTCAAGCATCAGACATCAAACACCCTATATGCCAAAGATCTAAGTTAAAAAAAATCTCGAAATGGTCTCAACGACTGGAATTTACAGGTTTTCGTAACGGTATGCTAAAAACCGACAGCAAACATTTATGAAAAAAAGTGATTATTCAGTTAAAATTGTTATATATGTTCTCATAATTACATAAAGCAATTATGGCTCATTTGTCAAAAGTAAAAACCGGCATTATTTGTGGAAAAAGCACACGCAAGCTAATAAACGTTTGGCGGAAGCAAAAAAATATCCGGTCACAACCAAACCAAACATTCAGTACTAGCACGTGTTTGGATAATTTCCAACACCAAAACAAAAAAGGAAAATCAAAACCACCACCACACCACCAGCTGTTTTCGGAACGATTGCACGGTGTTAAAGAAAATAACATAACAAAACATTACATTAGCATAAAGGTGCAGTAAAAAGTAATTAGCTAAAGAAAGGTTTGTTTACCATAATTGCTGCATATAAAAATATGTGTCGTCCATAAAAAAGCAAGACGAACACCGGCGGAAACATGCCCGAGCTATGGAGACGGTGCGGCACATGACACACACACTAACGGGAATTATTACATTTTCTTCGTCGCTTTTCCATTGCTTGCAGCACATCGCATCGCACAGGCATCGGCGGCGGTTAGTTTAAAATTCTTTTCATAACGCACCGAACAATACACCTTTCGAACTTCGCTCTTTTTGCATCGCCATACGTGTGCACTGACGATTGTCTCACTGTTTCACTAGCTTCAAGTGATTGCCGGTACTTGAACGAAGGTGCACTTCGGCATCGAACAGTTGTTGAATGAGAATTCCATCGGGGTGTAGCATGAAAGAAAGAAAAAAAAAAGCTTTCCAAACCACAACACACTCCACGCTCGGCTCCCCGAACACAGGTCAAGTAAAGTCGCCCACGAAGCCGTAAAAGGTTGTGCTTAGGGAACTCCAAGCGAGTAAAGTGTAATGAGACACAGGATGATGCGAGTGTGTGAAAGATGTCGACACAGAAAGGATCACGCGAATGACTTCATACCGGCCGGTTGGGGTGTGAGATTTGAAGTGAGCTTCACACACCACTCGTCAAGAACACCGTAACGAGCTGATTGCGTTTCTGAGCCGACTCTCGACGAGGGTTGAAGAACCACTACCACCACCACCACCGGTGTGCACGTTTCATTTTCGTGTGATGTTTTGAGTGTCTTTCTGGGATAACTTTACCGGGAATTAATGCTCGGCTGGGGACAAACAAAAAGTGACGGAACGTTTGAAATAGTGAGTAATGTAGCGAGAGGACACACCACACCTAAATAGCATTTTTACAATTGGCTGCAAAACATTAGCCATTTTCATTCATAGGTCAAAAGCTTTTAGCTCTTCAAAGGGAATGCGTATTTAGAAGGAAAAGATTCCATGTTCATTGGTTTTATGATAGATCAATCAAATAATCTAAAGAAATGAAGAAAATATATAGTACAGTTTATTATTTCGTTGTTTTAAAGATATTTTTTTATCTAGTTATCGTTTTGTTTTTTTTTTTGCTTTTCAAATTTTACTTTTTTAATTGTTTTTTAACTTATTTTACGGTTCAATAACGTTTTTGGGTTGTTTCTCTACTTCTTCACTTGTCATATACATTAATTCCTTTAGAATGATAGCTCTTAGTATTTCAGCATTTTTTTTGCAATTATTATATTTTTGCAATATCATTAATTGTTTCGTTACACAAATTTTCCTCTTTGGATTTATACAATTTGCCAATCGAAACAGAATTTTCATTACTTACTCCTGTTTACGGATATTTTTTTAACATTTTAAAAATTTCTCTTTTCATTTAATTTTAATTCTTTTGCCTAGTTCGTTTTTTCATATTTTTAATCATTTTTTTCGTTAAAATATCTTCTTCGTTATCTTCTCTATTGAAGTGATCTCTATTTATTTCAGGTTTAATATTTTTTTCTTAGTTTTGAAGTTATTTTCACGTTGTTCTGTTCTATATTTTAGTAACATTTCAAAAGCGATTTATTTTGTTCCATTTTGGTTTATTAAATGTTAAATAAATTGTTCTATTTTTCAAAATTTTATCATTTTTGTGGATTTGATTTTATTGGTTTTGGTTTTTATACCAATTTCTAGCTATTTACTTCACCTGTAAGTAAGTTATGCTGCTTTAAATGAAGTATATTTGTCAAACAGTTAAGTAAAAACTAAAAAATTTAAACCTTAGCATTTGTTTTTCGAAAAAGAAATACATTCCGCCCTACTATCATTGCTTTTCTTCGTCTCTAGCGGTCGGTCACCATACGCAAAAGACCAAACATTCGAACGAAACTAAACTAGAATGACGGTCAGAGCACTGCACACACGCCAGAAAACAATACTTTATCGTCTCACCAAAGCCTCGGCCAGTGAGGAAAACAAGCGAATCGTTTATCCCCGGCAACCATGCACACAAACCGTTGGATGCTTTCGTTGGCAATTTTCGGACGGAAAGAAACATTTTCTCGTGTGGTGTGTTTTTTTTTGGTTTTCTGTTGTCTTATCCCTTCCAGCAATCTCGAAGGAACGGATTGCCAGGTTGCATCACACAACCGGCCGTGCTTAGATCGCAAACATCAACAGGAAAACCATCGTAGATCCTGTGGCAAAAACTGTGGCATACCACACAGCGGCAGAAAGCAGCAATCGGGAAGAGCGTGTGCTCCCGTGTGTGTTGCTGGGAGAAAACTTTCGACACATTTCTTCGGTTTCGAGATTACCGTGATATGTGCCCCATTTCTGGGAATGCAGGAAGAATATACAGACCGATACACACACACACACACCAACGAACTTCAATTGCTCCACTTTGCATAGACGGACTTTGCCCGGTGTAGTTAGCTTAACAGTGCTACAAAGGGGCAAGGGACCCTTTTCGGCCAACAAATAGCCTGCCGCTGTGTACGAAACATTCACCACGAGACCAAGAGATATGGGAGTAACATTCGATTTTCCGCAAGACTTGGGCGTTTGTGAGTGCACGCTCTGTTTTCTTCCGAGATGCCGCAAGGCACAATGCATGCTGTGTTCGCACAATCACAGTGTCTTTGAGCCGATAAAAGGATGCTGGTTTGTTGGGGGATGCTCGCATGGACGTACACAGCGCACGCAAGAACATATGTGTGTCTAGTTGCCGAGGTTTCCGCCCGCCCTTTCGAAGAAGCAAAGATGAAAATTGGATTCGTCAAACATTTTCACATCCGACATTCAAAACTCTAGACCAGCACAAAAAAGCCAGCACGCTCCTCCGTCTACTAACACACGACACAGACAGTCGCATACGCTGGCGCAAACATCATTCAACGATGAGTAATGTATGTTGCTGCAAATTTGTCTCGTAAAAATATTCCAACCTACCCGGGGGCTTCTCCCATGCCTCTCCCGTTTCCCTCAGCTGACGGTTCATGTTTGGCGTGAAGGAGCACATTTTGTTGTGAGATGAAAATTAAACAAGTTTAACAAGCAGTCGGAAGTTTATTGACAGACGAAGATGTCATACTACAATCGGCAAGGCGAACGGACGCAAACCGGGGGCTGAAATTTATTTGATGAAATAAAGCAACAACAAAAAACACGACAGACAGTCCCATTTTCTCGTTGGAAAATGGATTCGACAGTATGGAAAGGATTACATGCAATCAAAATGTCGTGTACGTCGTGGAAGCATTATTATTGTCATTTTGTGTGGGCGAAATAGCTAGAGTGATTGTTTTCTAGATTCAATTTTGTAAAAGTGGTATACGAATCAATATTTTTAGCTATATTAAGAGCATTTCTTGGAGCTGATCGTCCGTAAGAGAGTTCAAAGTAATGTGTGTGTTTATTTTTGTTCGATTTCGAGACAATTCGAGTCAGGTTATTCGATTTGAAAAAATCAGTTTAAGGGCCACGGTTGTTGGGAAAATGATCTTCTATGGACTAGGACATTCAATTCCTATTTGATTGAGAAAAATATCATAGGTTTTATACAACTGATACGTTTACCATGATATCTTATTGCGATTGCAATTGAAAATTGGAAAATATTATGTTTTTGGGATTAAAAAATTACAATACTTAGGATAACGCCTACCCCAGTGAAAAAACAAGTACATATTACATTATAGAGCGCTACGCGCCCTCTATATGTCAAACAGCAAACTAAAAAACCAAAATAGACATTCTTCAAATTTCGAATCTGTTTAAATTCTTAAGCGGTGGCTAGACTGGCAAGCGCGATCAATGCGCGAACGCTTCATTTTTCCTGCAATGCAGGATCGAGGCGCGAAGTCAGGAGCACGAAATTTGACTGTTCGCTCATAAAAAAAATAGATCGCGCTTGCCTCAACTTTAGTCTAGCCACCGCTTTACAGGAAAAGCGATTCCAACTAATTTGTTTAAAGTTTTTACTAACGCAAGTGAAAAATAACCTGTCTAAATTATCGTACATCCTATCAATAACGTAGTAAATGCTTTAAAATCAAGCAATAGTCAAGCGATACATCATGCATCATCGGGCTGGTTCCCAAAAAGGCCACCAAACGTCTTGTGTGTCAACTTTATCATCTTTTGAGTGTCCTTAAGAAGCCTACAAGCCGCTTTGAGCAGCGAAAAGACAATCTGTGGGACATTTACCCGGCACACAAATCTCACAAAACTGACTGACTGACTAGCTGTGTATCATTTTTATGTGTACGTTTGGCTGTATCTTGTCCCACGCACCAACACCTTCATCATCTTGCTGAGAGAAATGTTGGTAAAACACTTCCAACTAGACCGACTAGGTTTACGTTTTTTTTTTTTTGTGTAGGACCAATGTGACCCGCAAAATGTTCCACCCCAAGCGAACGGATGACAAACGTGCGTTTTAGAATCCCATCACATTTCGGCGCGAATCGCCAACCATTCGTTATCGGGGGGCCGGTGTTTTGGAAGCATTTATCATGTCTACCAATTGGCGTAGAAGTGTACGAGTGGTAGATAGAGTTGTTTGGCCTACGGATGGAGGGTACACACACACACACAGCATCATCAAGATTGAGATACACAAGGTTCGCGCATCTGATCCAATCTAAATCAACGTCCTTCATCATGGTACCGGGTTCTTGTCAGTGGATAATGGTGCACAATCTAATGTGTATAAATACAATTTATTTTCATCACGATCATCGTTACGCAACAGTGATATTAATGGCGCCGATACCGACCGTTGCCCGTTGCTGGCCTGTACCCACACACACAGACACACACGCCGATAGTCATCAATGTCAGATTAGTGCGGCACTTGACTGGGACTATTATCTGGTAAGGATTAGCAGTGGAAGATGTGCATTTTGCAACAAGGTGCGAGTATGTGATGAAGCTTATAGAAATTGGCGGTGGGTTTAAAACAAAATTCCAAGAAAGCGCTACCATTAAGATGTCATGTTTTCAGAATTTCGTATGCAAAAACCAAGGTACAACAGTTTCGTCTATAAAACACGACCATTAACATTTTATAGATCCTCTTGTACCGTGAGAAAACTTGCGACCGCATCTCACCGGAAGAAGCAAACTTTTACAGAGAAAACAGGATCTAAATGACAGCTGGAGCATACAGCATACATGCCGAGGACCTGAGTTCCAGAAACTGGAGCTAGCGCACAAATTTCGCCTCCTGGAAGATACGACAAACGAAAGGATAAAGTTTCTGCTCTGGATTCATAATTTCATTTCCGATGTATACCGTCAGCGCTGCAAGATACCATCATCGTATATCGAAGAAAACTTTTCCCCAATGTTGCAACATTGCATCATCCTTAAGGCTGCAGGCGCACCGTATCGACAACGACAGCACAACAATATGTTGCATCAAACAGCGTCGGGTTGTATCGTTTCGATCACCTGTTAGTAGTTGTCGATGCTAGGCGAATGTTGCCATTCGTTACCATTGTCATAAAGATCGACCGGTACACCACGTGGCACTACCGGAGGAAGGTGTGATGTTTGCGTGCGAAATTTTATTACCCGTGCTGATGTACAACCCGTCATAATGGATCGGATCGGAAGCTTTCAAAGCAAACAGGGCAACAGAACGAAACCCACCCATACGCACCAATTTTTGCGATGCTTCCGATATTTGGACGAGATATTGTACAGGCAGGCAGGGGCAAATGGAAAAGTTGTTTATTGTGTTCCGACGGTGAGGAGAAGGGCATATTAATTGAACGGAAAATGAAAGGTTGAACTCACAACACACCCGCTTACTGTTTTTCCATTGCGTACGTGAGTGTGTGTGTTTGGCGAACAATTTCATTCATTCATACGAGCACTCAAATAAAGTTAAATGGATTGATCGGAACAAAAAGCGTTGAGAGTCGGCGAAGGACAAAAAGCTCCATTATTTATCAGTTATGGATATAAATGTACTTCGGTACGGAAAGATCCTTTAAGGGGACCAATTGTTTGTAAAGGAGCAGCACTTTATTGGGAGAGAAGTCATCAGTTAGTTGCACGATGGTTAATACAAACGACTTCGTTTATCACTTGATCTGTTAACTTCAAGATGTTAAGCAATTTGTAGTGAGTTAAGAGAATTAATCCTAGCTACTTTCTTCCTAATTCATTTATTATTCATGAGTTACCATAATCTTCATCTTGAACTAGTCACTGAAAAATGGCATACCTCGCACTACATCAGCAAATAATGTAACATCTTACATGCGGTCAGGAAACAGAGCTTATGTTAAATAAAGCAATCGAATGTGCGCAAGATATATGCAATGTTTATCCACCTTGGTTAACTAATATCCTTTCCCGGCGCTTTATCCTGTTGCTGCGTTCTGAACACTAGCTATTCAGATCCATACCCTAGTAGCTAAGGCGCAACAAATCTTGCAACCCCATCCTTCTCGAGGCTCTCTGCACGAAGTCATTTTACCGTTTCTAATCCCGAAAGCTAAGAACGGGCAAAACGATGCATCCTCTCCGTACGACGGAGAGCAATTAAAGCAACCATTAGCTATATTGCGGCAAACGATTATCTTGTGTTTCTCTTATACCGACAGGAGTGGTTTTACGCCCAATGTGTGTGTGGGGTATACTATCCTTTTACACTCCTACTAGTCACCCTAGTCGCAAAGAAGAGCCAAGTACCATCGTTAAGCTATATCCGTTTTCTTTTCGGGGCCACCACTGTTGCTGTGCTCTCCTTCTGAGGGTGCCATGTTCATCTTCTCAAGCACACACATACCTGAGCGACATACGAACAGTAGTGTGTGGTATCATCATCAGTATAACCGAGACCAACAGGCAGAAGAGACAATAACAATACCACCCAGAGGAATGACTTTGTCCGTACCGGTTGCGTACGGTGCTTCACAGTGAATGTGTTGCAGAAGTGTGTATGGAGCGAGAGAGAGCTTTTGGCATCTTGCGGGATATAACGCGCCGAAACGATGGATGGTAATGTGAGGGAACGATAGACCGAAAAAAAGCTGGACGTGAAAAACGTGATGCAATTTGTACGGAGTGTTTTGGAAGAAAAAATCTGTCCACTGGTAGCAAGAGCATCTCCCGGATGGTCCAAGAACTAAGTACCACAATTAACACAGAACACTGGAGTTGGAGTGCTAGCGTCCTGTGGGGAAAATGCCGTTCCTTCTGTGAATAGCTTGAGCGGGTAGTTTGAACCTAATTAAATATTGTATTTTATGTTGTTTTCTTATGACCGCTAGAAAATAGTTACTGTTATTGAAACTATAAATTATGTAGAAAAAGAGGTAAACAACAAATTAAGGAAATGGTAAACACAAATTGGAATGAGTTTCTTTGATAAAGAATTGGCTTCAGTTAGAGTCACAAGTGTCAGCAAAGTGTACTGCCATCTGGCTGTCAGGGTGTAGTACCACGGTAATCTGATAGATGGCGCTAAAGCTATAACAAGGGTACCTTGAGATATATCTTTACCAAAGTTTCCAATGATGTTTCCTAAACTAGACTTCATGAGTTTAATTATTTTAAAATAGTAAAATATGTCGCTACCCGATTCAATGTTTATCAAACTAGATTACTGAAACTTATCACACAGACAGATGATTAAAAGATCCTAGCGCAGTAGAGTTTACGAGAAGATTCGATTCATGACCGTACGGCAGAATATTAGATCGCTCGCTAGTGTTCCGTACTGCTACAGCAGTGAGTCAGCTACTTAAAATATGCATTGATTTAAGGAGTTCATGCTTGCCATCATTCCAACGAAGCTCTTCCACATCTCAGAAACATTTTTACCAAACGGAAGGAACAGAATCTATTTTATGCTTAAACTTTCAGCTTCAACAACCTTTCCCACAACCATTAGCAGAGATTATGCAACATCCTCCCTTACACATGACACACTCGTTTGCTGATGTTTCGCCTTTGTTCCCATTATCTACCGTGTGCAGTTAAAGGGTGTACCCGGTGTCAGTGTTTAACAAACCATGGATCCATATTTCAAAACGAAAGATACTTTGCTAGAAAATTCCGTTACAAACAAGGAAATCACTTCATAAATCACCATTACTACCACTACTACCACTGCTTGCTGCCCGTTGCTCGCCTGCTGCTTAGAAAAAGCGGCAAGCCATGGTAGGAAAAAGTGCAGCTGAACAACTACTACTGCACAAGCCACAAACCACACTCTGGACGTTGAGATGCAGGGATGTAGAATGGGGGGAAAAGAATGCTTTCCCATAAACACATATTCAAATTTATTGCCGCCAGAGGGCGGCGGAGTTTTATGTTGGGAAGAAGTAAGAAAAAAAGGAATCCCAAACTTCCTTTTACCGGAAACAACTAAGAACTAAAGAAAATACTTCTTCCCCAAAAAAAAAAACAAAACGAAAACGATCTTATGTGTTCCTCCAGTAGTCCATCACTAGCTCGCTCTCTGTCTCTCTCGGAAGGTTTTCTTCTCAAGAGTGATGCTGCTGCTGCTGGGAAACACATACGGTCATCACGACCGTAGACGGACGTCCCGAGAAGCTACAAAAACAAGTGGACGAGATCAGAAAAGCACAGTTTTTTTGGCTGCTGCTTCACCGAGTCCCCAAAAGCTTAGACGACGGTTGCACAGAGAACAGGTTGCAACGAATCTCTTCTGTACAATGCTGTTGTATCCCCGACCGGTGGCTCCAGTTCCGTCATAAATTCCCATCGCAACCGAAACATATGAGCCAAAACCCGGTACGGACGAAATATGTGAATGACTGCGCGATGATTCCACAATCGTTGCTGGCTTCGTTCCTTTTGGGTTTTATTTGGCACCAAAAAATCTTCCCTTTGCATACGAGCGAGCAAGCTTGCCGTTGGACGCCGTACGGTAACACGCTTCAGCTGATTGCAATTTCCCAAAGTTATGGCCCACACTATCTTATCCCGGTCCGAACAGCACGACGACGGCGAGCATCATCCATTTGAGCGGCACCGAAAAAGACGTCCAGCAAAGGGGTTTGTCTCGTCTATCGCTTTTGCCGGTTCGAAGCATCCCGGTCGCATGATGATGGTTGAAAATTCATGATAATCGAAAGAGTGCATGAGGTTTCTTCACTTTTTGTGCGATGGGATATGATGCTGCACGATTTGTTGTTGTTAGGGACCAGGAGGGACTGGTTTGCTTGCCCGGCGGATGCCACAATGTGATGCGTATGTCACCACAGAAAGAGACCTCGAGGCGTAAGATAATGCTGTACACTGATTCGAGGACGGGGACGGCAAACGACTCTATCATGTACGTCCCCGTGCTTTCCGTTCATAATCCTCCATTGTGTGTTTGTGTGGATGGCACATATCAGTGATTTGATGCAGTTCTCGGGTTGGATGTGGACCGATACGCTTGCAAGATACTGTGAATGAAATCACACAATTTTGATAAATTTGATGGGATTCCGTAGCATGGCAGTGTCAGACCAAGAATTAGCAGGTTTAGAGAATTGTGCATAATGTACTGAGAATTGATCGCTTAACGCCCCCCTTCGTTGTGGTTCAAAGCGTCGTATTTCTTCTCCGAATGCTATGTCATGTGTTTTGGAATTAATTTGAGAGATTGATGTTGAGACGAGGTATTCCTTTAACTGGAACTCCCTCCAAGCCGGGAGATAACAAATTCTAATTAGAGCATCAACAGCAATTCTCTACGAAGTGTTCACACAACTCGTGCTAGAACAGTGAAAGAAAAACAGACAACAACATAACGCAAAACAGCAATCCTCACACACTCGGTGACAAAACAAACAACCGCGCTCTCTATCCGATACATCGCTACAACGAAACGTTCACACCATTCTGCTGATAGTAGTCACAATAGAACTTAGAAAAAGCGGCAAGCCATGGTAGGAAAAAGTGCAGCTGAACAACTACTACTGCACAAGCCACAAACCACACTCTGGACGTTGAGATGCAGGGATGTAGAATGGGGGGAAAAGAATGCTTTCCCATAAACACATATTCAAATTTATTGCCGCCAGAGGGCGGCGGAGTTTTATGTTGGGAAGAAGTAAGAAAAAAAGGAATCCCAAACTTCCTTTTACCGGAAACAACTAAGAACTAAAGAAAATACTTCTTCCCCAAAAAAAAAAACAAAACGAAAACGATCTTATGTGTTCCTCCAGTAGTCCATCACTAGCTCGCTCTCTGTCTCTCTCGGAAGGTTTTCTTCTCAAGAGTGATGCTGCTGCTGCTGGGAAACACATACGGTCATCACGACCGTAGACGGACGTCCCGAGAAGCTACAAAAACAAGTGGACGAGATCAGAAAAGCACAGTTTTTTTGGCTGCTGCTTCACCGAGTCCCCAAAAGCTTAGACGACGGTTGCACAGAGAACAGGTTGCAACGAATCTCTTCTGTACAATGCTGTTGTATCCCCGACCGGTGGCGCCAGTTCCGTCATAAATTCCCATCGCAACCGAAACATATGAGGCAAAGCCCGGTACAGACGAAATATGTGAATGACTGCGAGATGATTCCACAATCGTTGCTGGCTTCGTTCCTTTTGGGTTTTATTTGGCACCAAAAAATCTTCCCTTTGCATACGAGCGAGCAAGCTTGCCGTTGGACGCCGTACGGTAACACGCTTCAGCTGATTGCAATTTCCCAAAGTTATGGCCCACACTATCTTATCCCGGTCCGAACAGCACGACGACGGCGAGCATCATCCATTTGAGCGGCACCGAAAAAGACGTCGAGCAAAGGGGTTTGTCTCGTCTATCGCTTTTGCCAGTTCGAAGCATCCCGGTCGCATGATGATGGTTGAAAATTCATGATAATCGAAAGAGTGCATGAGGTTTCTTCACTTTTTGTGCGATGGGATATGATGCTGCACGATTTGTTGTTGTTAGGGACCAGGAGGGACTGGTTTGCTTGCCCGGCGGATGCCACAATGTGATGCGTATGTCACCACAGAAAGAGACCTCGAGGCGTAAGATAATGCTGTACACTGATTCGAGGACGGGGACGGCAAACGACTCTATCATGTACGTCCCGTGCTTTCCGTTCATAATCCTCCATTGTGTGTTTGTGGGGATGGCACATATCAGTGATTTGATGCAGTTCTCGGGTTGGATGTGGACCGATACGCTTGCAAGATACTGTGAATGAAATCACACAATTATGATAAATTTGATGGGATTCCGTAGCATGGCAGTGTCAGACCAAGAATTAGCAGGTTTAGAGAATTGTGCATAATGTACTGAGAATTGATCGCTTAATGCCCTCCCCCTTTATTGTGGTTCAAAGCGTCGTATTTCTTCTCCGAATGCCATGTCATGTGTTTAGGAATTAATTTGAGAGATTGATGTTGAGACGAGGTATTCCTTTAACTGGAACTCCCTCCAAGCCGGGAGATAACAAATTCTAATTAGAGCATCAACAGCAATTCTCTACGAAGTGTTCACACAACTCGTGCTAGAACACAGAAAGAAAAACAGACAACAACATAACGCAAAACAGCAATCCTCACACACTCGGTGACAAAACAAACAACCGCACTCTCTATCCGATACATCGCTACAACGAAACGTTCACACCATTCTGCTGATAGTAGTCACAATAGAAATTCCAGCTTCCAGCAATAGACCAGCACGATTCCCTCGGCAATCATTCAAGCGTAAGCCTGTTCTGCGGTATCTACAACACGTCCCACAAACAACGGGTTGCGCTATTCTTGTGCGAAAAACGAAATGAAATGAAAACAACAAATTTCCCCGCTCGACGCCTAGCAGCGGAAAACGGCCTGTGTTTGTGTGTCTGTCGATTCTAACCAGGTGCGCCTATCAATAACGCGTGAGCGTCAACAGGGGAGCAGCAGTCGTCGGTGTTATGCGAAGGGATTAAGCTTTTAACTGGAATTGCAAAAATCAACATCACCGGCCAGTCAAAACACGAGCGCCGAGGACACGCTGACAATGCTCACCACCGGAAAAGCGGAACCACTTTGAAGCAATTTCAATGCATTCGCGCGTGCACACTGGGGGATTCGTTCGCTGGAGGCGCATTTTTGGTACGCAAAACAGGAGTTTTTTTTTAACGGGAACAAAGATTGTGGTTTAGAATGTTTGAAAGGTTTTTTTTAACAAAGTTGAATCAGGACGAAAAGGAATTCACGCAAACAAGACTATTGGCTGCACTAGTTTTAGAATCCTTTGAAATAGACGAGTGCTCCTTATAATGAACACAATACACTACTATTTAAAATTATATTAACAAGTATGCACATTTTAAGCTTGTTTTCAGTGCATATTATTGTTTTAATATTATTGAACTAAACACTCTTCAACTCATAATTGAAATATTAAGCTCATTCTTCTTAGCCAAGTGAGTTCGACTCTAGGTAACCTCAAAATCACACACAGCTTACCAGTGTGAAGTTATTAGGACGTAGTGAATCCAGATAAGAAGAGATGATGTTCACATACCTATAACGAGAGAGCAGAAAAGGAAAATAAAATATTAAAATGATAACAATACACGAGAATAATACGAAAAATAGAACTTCAACACTTCAGAACATTTACTTGGAACTAGAAATCGTATCCGTTTTTCGACAGACTTTTTGCCCGCTTCGTCCAAGTACGACGATACACTGCACCATCGGCAATGCACCAAAACTACACTCATCCTTCAACGTTGGTCAATTCACTTTCATTCCGTCTACTTCACGTACACCCAGCACAACACAGCACAGTACTTGCAGACGCTGACGTTAGAACGTGATCAAAAATTCAATTCCATCACCAGTTCTGCGGCGCTGCAGTCTGCACGATAGACGATATCATCAAAGACGTATGCCAGAGTATTTTTTATCTATTCTTCAATGTTGCAAATTTAATGAGAAATCGTCACAAGCAGCATGGTTTTTAATCTCGCAAGACTTGCTTCATTTTTGGTACTTCTGTCATCTGGAGACTACGTTTTATATGAGAAAAAACACACAATAATATTAGTTTATTACTTAAAAACTGACTCAAACTATCCAGTTACAAAAACATTGGTTGAAATGAAAGGACATCTTGTCGAACTTACCCAAAGCTCGCATATATGCTGTACTTCAGTAGGTCCAAAGTCCCAGGAAACTGTTCCCATCTCCCAACGAGCTAGGTCAAGAGCACGAAACTTCAGAAAAACCTCCCCAAATCGGGTGTTAATCTGACAGAAACGATCAAGCTTTGTTACTGTGACCATTTGCAACCACTGTAAACCCGAAATCGATCTCCTATTTTTCTTTCCAAACCGATTCAACGCGTATCCGTTAAGGTTGACGTGTGTTGCGTGGTGACGCGCTGAATATAAATGGGCTTGGCAAAAATATTCATCGTTGGCTGGGTTCTTCTCGCCAGCTGTAAACTATCAAAGAAAATTGTGCTTTCCACAGCTGGTAGAGCCGTAAGCTCAAAGCTGCGCGTTCGGGAGCAGTATGCAAATATAGAAAGAAAATTGGAAGTAAGAAATCGGAACACTGATAAAGGGTACGGTCACGTTTTGGAATTTAAGGAGTTTGTTTGGCGGATAGTAACCCGGGAGAGCGTCGCCGGCTTTGATTTCGGAACTTGCTCCTGCTTGATATGCAAGACGCATACACACATGCTCTCGCACACCTAGGCATTGCGAAGCCCAGCTATCAGCTGAACATAAATACCAATTACCACATGTATATCGCACACACGCGGAAACGATGAAAAATGCTGATCGAATTCGGGTTTGATTGGACTGATTTAAAATAAATCGTCACCTGACCGGAATGTGAAGCTCGATTGCGAACGGAAAATGGGGGATTTTTCAACAAACAAACGCTGGCACACACACACACGGCCAATCCGCATGGAAATTGCATCCAACGATAAGGGATAAGGGTATTGTTGTCCCAGAGATGGAGACCACCGACAGAGAAAAAGGTAGAGCAGCGTAGATGAAAAAAAGCAAAGTGATTAATTTTAATTAATTTTACCATCCCACACCTTTAGCGGTAGGACAGCACATTCCAACACGGTGCATATGGAAAATGTCCGCTACGTACACACACACGCAAACATGGGCATGTGTGTAAATGTACCGGCGCGTTTGACACACCGTCAAACAGCTGGTTTCACGATTCGAACCTGATGAGATGATGGCGGCGGTGGCCAAAGGACAACCCAAATAAAAAATTGCCCCTGTTCCTCACCAGCCCATCAGCCCTGCCGACCCTGGAAATGTGCCACCGGCAGCAATTTTCCATAATTAATTACATTCAGCTGCACAAATCTTGGACATTTTTGTGGGCTTTTATGTGACATTTTCGATGCGGATGTGTGACACCACGCTGGCAAAAGTGAATAATTACAGCACGGGCAAACGCGGCGAAAATATCTTTCCGGGTGGTTGGGTTTCGCCTGGCTGATGCCACGGTGGTTTTCCCCTATGTTACCTCGTTATCCTAGATGAACATATTTTTATCCTTGCCATAAAACTGTTAATTACCGACAGGTGGGTAAAGCCGAATGCGGACAGGAACCGTTTCGAGTGTGTGTGAGGATGAAAACGAAACCAAGATCAGTTGCTTCGTGTAACTGCGTTTGTTTTTCGTGCTCATTTATCGATGGGTAAAGTATAAATGATGTATGTTTCGTAATCCAATTTGAAGCAGCAAAAATATTTTACATAAACTCTTACAGCAATTTTCATTTGTCCAAGACACTTGGGAATTATCGTCATCTTGAGACAAATCTTGGAGAAGATAGCAGAACATCTATACTCTAAAATATCAAAAGCTTTGGAGAAACTCTCCTCAACCTAGCTCTAGAGAGGGACATTCAAGACTCAAAAGTAGAATCCTTGAAGACTATTTTCTATTAGTCAATCCAGATCTTGACATACTAGGTAGTACGTCGATTACCTGGACATCATTATTTGAGGTTCTCTTACGTAGCAGAAGCTTACCAAAGTATCGAGTAAGCGCCGCAAATCCACGTATTGGAGATCAAAGAAGCGGCCACGTCAAAAACACTGATTTACTCAGGAGATATGTAGAATATCGCCTATCTTGCATCAAATGCCAGTACTTACAACACAACAGATGTTGAGTTAAGCGTCAACGGTGCAAGCTGCCAACTGATGAAACTACAACTGTATGCCTCGTATACGCTTCTGAGGCATTGACTCTATCCAAAACTGATGAACTTTTCTTAGCCGCATTCGTAGGGAAAATGCTCGAAAGTAGTTATTGTCGGTTACATTGAGGAACCTTTCGGTGAGATGGTGTGATGCCTTGGAGCAACTGTCAGAACGTCTGGGATATTGGATAAGCAGACAACGACACTAGACTTGAGGATCCATGTAAGTAGATAGTAAAATAATATAGAAAGCCATACCTCAAGAATAATTTTCTTTCTTTATAAAAGATATATTTGCAGATGATCAACATCACAACAATACAATTGTTATCCTTCAAATATTATACTACACAATAACACAATAATATTCCCCCAAACATCCCACCAAAGTGGTGTGTTGATTTCGACCATGATTTATGAACGCTTCATCTTATTCCCACCACACCAATAAGCACTTCATGCTTCGCCGGCGTGGAAAGCTTGGCCCGGTGCCCGGTTTCAAATGTTTCCGCGCCAACGATACCACACCACGAGAAGCGAAAACGCCAACGCTATTACTAACCAATCGCGCGTACAAATAATCTCAACGAAAGTGCCGAAAAAACGTGAGCCGATTCGGAAATGAGTTTCGAACAATCCCGGGGACGGTGGCGCACTCCCCCCACGAGCTTCCGGAACCGTTGGACTGATATGAAGAAATCATCCCGTCGCGTCCTTCCTAAGACTGGGAATTGGGGATAGAATTTTGTTTTTGCCTTAACGCTCCACGTTCTTGCTCAGAAATAGTAGCAAAGACACAAGAGCGCCGCTTATTGGATGTCCAGCTCGTTTGAGTGTGAACCTCGAAATCGATCCCTAGCAGCGGGCGCATTAGCAATCTGTCGGTATTGAAAAATTTTCCAACCAACGCGATAATCAGGATCACCGGGAGCAGTGACAGTGGAGATCAGCATCTGTGCAGCTAGATGTTGCTGGTCGTTTTTAATATATTCTACACCTGTCACACCGGGCGACACCTCTGCAGCGGAATATTAGTTTCCGGTTTCCGGCGAAAGAGCAGCCAGACAGCAGCCAGATGCTGGTGTGGGCGATAAAAACGGCGAGCACAAAATCTTCAAAGTGGCGTGTGCTTTCGCTAGTGGCAAACTGCACATGAACCCTTTCATGTGCTCCGAGGGGGGTGAGGGATTTACTCCCGCTATCGTGGATTAGTTTGATGAGCCTGTGGCAAAAGAACCGGCCGAGAGTCGACGGCAAGCGCGTGAGTGTATTTAATTCCGTCAAAGAGTGTCCCAATTTCGTGCAATTTCATTAGCAACTTGCCTGCCGGCGAAGATAATTTCGGGATGGGTATGGCTTCGGTGGCTGAAGGATGATTATGGGATGCGCTCAACGGTTCGCGAGAAAAGCTTAAGGAGTTTGAGTTGGATTAGACGTTCGAAGGTGTATCATCTTCGAAAGTGACAGATTTTGAGCTGTGTTTGAAGGAAGATACTTATCAGCTATCGAAGTGCAGAGACTTCCAAAGCCAGCTGGAGTTGTACGTAAATGTATGCAGAAAGCGTGCTGCTGCACAAAAACCATTGATTACACGAACACTCAGGATTCCATCCCGTGAGTGCACGAGCAGCAGCCGAGATAGTGATTGGAATTTAGCTTGCAGATATTTAAATCAATCACAAGATGGAAGTTAATAACACGAAACCTTCGGGGAACGTATGCAATGCATTCAAAGGACGCCGTCTAAAACTAATTAAAATAAGCAAAGAAAATTCTTGTTCTCCGTAATAAGCGTAAAACTATTGGCATCATGCTTCAAGCATTTCGAAAACGACCTTTTTTCAGTATCAAATTCTACGAACTTCAAAAAATTGCTCCCTTTAGCTTCGAAAGCGAACTTTCTTGCTCCGGCACGCTCGAAAGCCTCACGAGCAGAAATTTATCGAAGCAATGAAAAGCCACTCAAAGAAAATGGGCGCCATTTTCTTACGGTTCCGGTTGTTGCAAGAAGCAAGGTTTTGGGTTTTTTTTTTGCTATTTCTGTGGCCACACACCAACCAGTTTTTCTTTTCTTGTAGCAACAATTTACAGCGATGTCGTTCGGGCGTGGAACCATTAGTTGCTGGGAAGTTGTAACGATTACGGGAAACACATTTCATCGTGAAAAACGGGAGGCTTTTCTGTGTGTCAGAAGAAGTGGTTTTATACGGTGGAAGAGTGAAACAAAAAGGAGATTTGGTTGGCAAAAGAAGCAAATTATATGCCAGTGAATTCTTGACGGTTCATTATTAATATAGGTGAGAATTATTGGAAGTTTTTTGGGTATTTTATATGAATTATTAATATCATTATTGCATCATGAGGAACTAATTGACAGCCATCAGTCACTACATTCTTCTGATCGATAGAATTGTTTGTTACAACTAAGTCAGCAATTCATCCTACTAGGACTATGTCAACACAAAGAGTCGTTGACGTCCTCCATATATTCTACTAGAATCGATATTGTCTAAACTAAATTTAACACATTTTATACATCTGCTTCAATGTGTAACACGCATTCGCTCAAAGAATTAATTCGTTACTCGAAATAAATAAGCAACATTGTAGCCTTAGTTCAACATGACCCAAACACATCGGCAGAAATTTATCGAAGCAATGAAAAGCCACTCAAAGAAAATGGGCGCCATTTTCTTACGGTTCCGGTTGTTGCAAGAAGCAAGGTTTTGGGTTTTTTTTTTGCTATTTCTGTGGCCACACACCAACCAGTTTTTCTTTTCTTGTAGCAACAATTTACAGCGATGTCGTTCGGGCGTGGAACCATTAGTTGCTGGGAAGTTGTAACGATTACGGGAAACACATTTCATCGTGAAAAACGGGAGGCTTTTCTGTGTGTCAGAAGAAGTGGTTTTATACGGTGGAAGAGTGAAACAAAAAGGAGATTTGGTTGGCAAAAGAAGCAAATTATATGCCAGTGAATTCTTGACGGTTCATTATTAATATAGGTGAGAATTATTGGAAGTTTTTTGGGTATTTTATATGAATTATTAATATCATTATTGCATCATGAGGAACTAATTGACAGCCATCAGTCACTACATTCTTCTGATCGATAGAATTGTTTGTTACAACTAAGTCAGCAATTCATCCTACTAGGACTATGTCAACACAAAGAGTCGTTGACGTCCTCCATATATTCTACTAGAATCGATATTGTCTAAACTAAATTTAACACATTTTATACATCTGCTTCAATGTGTAACACGCATTCGCTCAAAGAATTAATTCGTTACTCGAAATAAATAAGCAACATTGTAGCCTTAGTTCAACATGACCCAAACACATCGCACGTATCGCCCTTAATGCGTTTCATTACAAATCATCGCTACGAACAAGCATCACCATGACATGACCGCGATGCCACCAACACCGCTCCGATACAATAATGCAAAATCATGTGATTTAAAATTCAACTCTATTTGCATGATAACCACCATTTCGTAGCGCCCCCTAATGAAGTCATCCATTATGCATCTGAGTGTGTATGGTGGCACCGTGGCACGGCTTGTCATTCATCGTGCGCGCCCGACTCCCGGATCAATCGGAATGAATTCAAGGCCAGCAGCAGCTTGCCTTTCGTTGGAGGATTTCATCAAATCCGGCCCATCGATCTGGCCAAAATAAAGTAAGCGAATGCCGCCGACGAATTGCGTCGACGAGAGCATTGCGATGGATTGCTCGGCCGATGATTATAGGATTCGAAGGAAACGGCAAACGGCTTCGTTGAGCGGTGAGGTCTAATGGGAGCATCCTCGGACTGGGAAAGGAAGTGAAAGGGGTTTTTTTTTGGGGGCAGCATGAGATGTGTGTGTGTGTCTACATAGAGTTCGGGTATTAGTCGCGCGCAACCGGGGCGCCAAACAACTCATGTTCTAGCGGGTGTCGGATGTGTCTCAATAGTCCCTCGATATACCCGTTACTCGCTCGGGACGAGAGTGTTCTCATGTGTCCGAAGAAGAACAAGGCGAAACAACTAAGCTTGATCTGACCGAGATCAACAGGCACAACAGGCAGCCAAATCCGTGAACCGTGCGCAGGCCGTAATTGAATGGTTCACCGTGCCGGAGCTATAGAACATGATTAGAAGCGAAAGATGAAGATGATGACGATGGCGTCGATGGCTGATGGATGAGTTGTGACTTTTCCGATTCCTTCTGCCTAACTAAAACCCCTTTTTTTTCTGCGGCCGAGCTTTTTCGCTTCATCCCGACAGCGGTAGCGTTGTAGCTGTGGCCCGTTTTCATGGGCAGGCAAATTAAAACAGCCAAGCGGAGAGAGATTGAATGCCCTGCCGCCGCCGTATCGAACAGCCCCAAGCACGACGGGATCTTGATGCGAGGCTCAATCGCGGTAATGATGCGACGACGGACCAATGATGGGAACTAGTGGCAAGCCACTTCTTAACGGCGAGAGTGATGATTTAATGGATCAATAGAATCGAACCGGTCAACAAGGGTGTACGGTCGCTCGCTCGTATGGGAAAGTAGATCAGGTTTCAAGGTGCTCTAGATGTCAGTTCATCAATTCTGCGCTACCCCGGGAGCTCTCTCGCGCACCACACGCGTACGGCTGAAGATGTGAAAGAGATAAATTAGGTGCGGCCATTGACCTGTTCGGGCAATCACATAACACACACACACACATAGAAACACAACAATAGGGCGCAAAAGGGTGGGCTGTCATGGACATCGCATTGGCAAAAAGCCAACTCCTCGTCGTTCCTTGAATGCCCTTTTTTTCGTGGTGAATGAGAGAACGTGTGGAGAGTGTTGGACGGACGGTTTGGTTCGACACAATGAACTGTGTGTGGACATCTTATTTGCTGGCGAAGGTTCTTCCGAACGGTAAACATGTGAATTAAGCATGAAGTCTCAGCGATCCTTTCACGGGGCTACTCGGTTAAGTTAGCTTCGCCCGACAAACGACAGTAATTGATGTAGAATTGATTGCAGTGGATAGATTAATGCGTTGGAGGCAAGCAAAGAGTTTTGTGGTCTTTTTGGAAACTATTTTGATATGTTTTGTGTAACTCAAGAAGCAGAAAAGGAAAAACATATAAACATTTGACATCACAAATTTAATCCTATAAGAGCTTTTTGAAGAACGTTATCGCCACAAAACAAGCTTCATACAAAATTTTAAGTCTTCCTGGTCTCGGGATTTCTGCTGGGTTTTCTGTCACAAAATCCAAATTTACAAAGCATCGCATTGCTCGCGGTATCGCGCCATCGACGGCCGCTCGTGTTTGCTATCGTTCAACATTTAGACTAGAACAATTCGGTTGATCTGACTTGATTGAGCCGCCGGTAACTCGGTGTGATTCGCTGTGTGTGTTGTTTGGAAGCGTTCCAGATTTATTTCCGCTACAGATCGATCGGTTGTCGTGTGTTTTGGGTGCCGGAACGGTTGGATTAGTGTCACTGTCACGGATTTCACTCCGATGGTACTCCGTAGACGAATCCTGTCACCTGGTCACGTCTGTCGTTTTTGGTGCGGTGGTGCACGATCAAACACCATCACAGTGAGACACCGGAGCGGCGAGTCGCTGACCGTAAAGCCGGCTTTTGGTACGGGTCAAACCCGATTGACGTTTACAATTCGATTGTTTGTTAACGGGGTCCCTTACGGGGTTTATACTAAAATTCGGTGCAGAGTTGTCGCATCTTAACGAGCGAGCCACAACCGCAGCCATGTTGTGTCCGAGCGCACGCGGGCACGTTTGATGTTTGGCAGCCGGGTTCCGGCCGGCCGGGTCGTTTATTTTAGCTCAATAAAGCGTTTGGAATTTATTTGCGTAAGGGCATTCTCGTGAGCTTTGCAAAATGTTGACACACTAACGTTTTGTAAAACACATTTGTAGAAGGAAACATTAACACACTATACTATACTAGAGCGAAATTTGATTTAGAAAAATGGGAGACATTAGGAGAAAAATAAAAAAAAAACTCTTCAAACAATTCAGTAAAATATGAAAAAATAGATAAAAGAAGAATAATAACAGAAAAAATACAAAAAATAATAAAAAGAAATGAGAAAAATCAAATAAAAAAGAAAAAAAGTATACAAACAAAACGAAAAAAGTAAACATTTGAAAACGATATTAAGTTAAAAGGTTTGATACAATCCGCACCATAACAAAACATACATTAATTCCATGAAATCAGCCAGAATTGGGAAGATGTGAAAAGAAGAGCACAGCAAACACAGATAAATAAACCAACCGGGAAGGAAAAAAAACCGTTTTTGTGCGGAAGCGTGACATGGAAAGTTATTTTTAATTATTTAATGGATTGTTGATTATTTAAATCTGATTCTCGCTGATGAAACACATTTGTGCTGCTGGCGGACAACAGGAGAAGCAACAGCAGCAAAAAAAAAGAAACGAACCAATCACTACAAAAACAGACATGACACGTGCACAAATGTGCGTGTGCCGCGGAGACTCTTTTTCAGCAATTTGTTCAATACATTTTCCATGCTTTTTTTTATCACTCATTCCTAGCCTTTCGCTAATACACGAAGTATCGCCCCTTGGCTCCCAAAAAAAACGGGGCTGCATACATATATATTTTCGATGCAAAAATCTCCAAATGAATAAATTTGAGAATCACTTTACCCGACCTATCCAATGCAATTCCGGTTGTTCAATGCAATGAATGAGGTGTGTGTGTGTTTGTGTGAAGTTTTTGTCTTTTCTCTCGCTCTCTCTCTCTCTCATTCTCTCTCTCGCTCTCAGTCACTCGTTCCTTGTTTTATTTCATTTTAAAAGACTCACGCAAATTGCGAA
This sequence comes from Anopheles maculatus, assembly GCA_002091835.1. Classification (NCBI taxonomy): domain Eukaryota; kingdom Metazoa; phylum Arthropoda; class Insecta; order Diptera; family Culicidae; genus Anopheles; species Anopheles maculatus. The sequence continues at coordinate 538,571 of KZ061555.1, forward strand.
TTTGTGCAAGGTCCTGCGCATCCTGAGTGTTCGCGTGGTGGAAAAAGTTTTCCCTTTTTTTTGTTTAAAAGTACAGCTGTGAGTCAGAAAAGCCGTAATTTTTTATTCATCAGTAGTGTTCACGGTAAAGCAAAACGAAACAAAAAAAAAAAATAGACACACGCGAATAGAACCATAAATTGAAATATTCGTAAATTGGACAAACTTTTTTTCTTTCGCTACAACAGTGTACTTTACTCAATTTGCTTGCTTCGGGGGCACAAAAAAGTGTTCTAACGTGGTTGTGGCTTGGCCTCCCATAGATACCAAACTAGAGAACGGCCAGCTACCTGGGAACCGTCACAAAGTGACAAACGGTAGAGTTTTTCCTCGTTTCAGCAGCAGTTTTTTTAGTACAAGCGTGCTTCGTTATAGATTCTGACCCAATTTGAAACATAGTGCGCTTTCATGTGTTAGTTTTCCGTGTGTGTGTGTTTTTTTCCCTCAAAAACTAACCGTTAACAAATTAAAAGCTTCCCTTTGCACCTTGCTGCAATGCCTTTTAAGTGTGTAAAGCAGCAGTGTTAGCGGATGAATCAAAATAGAATTCCAAAATATTCACCCCAAACACGATGCTTTCGCCCGGGTGTCCAATTAATTAATAGCAAAACTAATATTTCTTTTCCGACTGTTGCGTGGTGCATGGTTCGGAAAACCCTTTCAGAATTATTACCCCCTCGGTAAGGAGAAAGCGCAACTTTGTCACAATTCATCATCAATACCGTGTTTTAATAGATTACCCAGAATCATGGCACTAGATGCTATAAAATTGCGGAGCAGTCGGGCCCGATGCTGCGGCGTGCGTCAATTTAAACTGCCCTCAAAACATGTTATCCGCTTTTGGGGACGTGCGCTTCTTGTTTGCACAGTCACCAAATGATCAAATACGCAGGGAAACGTACACGTACCACGGGGGTTTTATGTGCACGATAAACGAGTGACCAAAAATTAATGATTTCATGCTGCGGCATAAGCAAAGTAGGGACGATCCCTTCCCCCAAAACGTCGTCGCATTGTGACCCCGGAGGCGGTAGCCTCGATACACGCATATCGAAGCTTTATTTATTATTAATTAACAATCAATTCGTCCCACACGGAGCACGTGGAGTGCCCGCCAACACGCTGTCCAGCTGGTGCTGCTGCTGCCGATGATAGAGAAACCGTTTGGGGAATATTCATTTCGTGCCGATTTTCACCGAGAGATCAACACGACAAATTTGTGTTTATAAATTTTCCTCCAACCCAATCCATTGCACCCTTCCATATTTGTTGACGTCGTCTGATATGTATGTTGGCCCGGCTATAGCGATAGCGAGGGAGCGATAAGTAAATTTGAGCGGTCCAAAATTTTAATATTATCATTATCTCAACGCTTGGACGAGACCCGAGTGGCACGCGGGGATGGACCGTTGTGCGGTGCTATAAATTGGCAAAAACGGGGATTTAAATTATTATCGCTATAATTGAAGCTGTGTTTGGAAAGTCCTTTGCTAGTAGTCCCAGCAAATAGAACCTAAAATCCCCTCACGACGGAAAACCTCATTTCTGCTAGCGCTAGAAGGATATAAATTGCATTTTCATCCAAACGCTCGGTTGGATGCTGTTTGTTTTCGGAGCTGTTTGGCATCCGTAACGATTGGTCAGTTTTGAGTGCGGAAAATGTGGGGCTTTTGTTTGCGTAAAACGGTCGTATGTGTAGCAGCTGGCAAATGGGTCGTTTAAAGCTGGAGAACTGATGAATGAAAGGGGTACATATGGGTATTGGGAATCAACAAATTATTTTCTGAACGCAATATTTCGGAAATGAGAAGCGGTAGTTTGAAGCAGAATTAATTCTTATAGCAAATTATAGCAAAGCAGTTAAACCGTTGGTTCTGAGACTGGTTAAAAATAGGAGAGTTAGCTGCTAACGCCCTGATGCCTCGTCGTGGACTTCGTTTGCCATTCAGGACCTAACCATTCAGGACATAATCTATCAAGAAACCTCGTAGTCGTATCTTGATAAAGACGATTTAGTTGCTTGCTTCTTTCGAGAGACCCTGCCATCCAAGAAACCTCGTGGCATCGTCATCAATGCCACATCGATCAATAGACTTCATAGTCGAAGAAGCCTGAACTACCAAGAGACCTCATCAATCAAAGAGGCCTAGTCATGAAAAGGATCATAACTACCATGAAAGCTCGTAGTCGATTTTTTGTCATCTACCAAGATGATCTTCTAGTCGTAGAGGTTTAGCATCTTTTGAAGCTTGTCTAAAAGATTTCATATGGTAACCAGACCTCATTGGGTGGCCCGGAGGTATGTACGATAGCGGCGCCGGTCTTCACACGGCAGGACCGGGGTTCGAATCCCGGCGGAGCGCCTCCCCGTACGCAGGACTGACAATCCAGCTACGGGTAAAAACTGAGTCACAGAGAGCTAGCAATAGCAGGCCAAAACCTCACGAGGTTGTAGTGCCAAGGAAGAAGAAGAACCAGACCTCGTAGTCTAAGTTGCAGTCAAACCTTATAGTCTAAGAGGCTCCAACAAACTTAGTTAAAGATCTTGACGTTGTAAGGACCAGGTGAACAAACAAATCCTTATCGCCTGAAGCGCCGTATCGTTCTAGGATCCGTATCTGTCATGATATCTCGTAATAAAAATAGCTCCATTAACCAAAAGTCCTCATAATCTAAGGAGCTTTTTTGCCTAGAGCCGCCGTTGTCCTAGAAGCTTTGTCGTTCATGGATCTGCCCATGTGTCAAGAGACCACACAGTCGAAGGTGTGGTATTTTACGAAGCCTGAACTACCAAGAGACCTCATCAATCAAAGAGGCCTAGTCATGAAAAGGATCATAACTACCATGAAAGCTCGTAGTCGATTTTTTGTCATCTACCAAGATGATCTTCTAGTCGTAGAGGTTTAGCATCTTTTGAAGCTTGTCTAAAAGATTTCATATGGTAACCAGACCTCATTGGGTGGCCCGGAGGTATGTACGATAGCGGCGCCGGTCTTCACACGGCAGGACCGGGGTTCGAATCCCGGCGGAGCGCCTCCCCGTACGCAGGACTGACAATCCAGCTACGGGTAAAAACTGAGTCACAGAGAGCTAGCAATAGCAGGCCAAAACCTCACGAGGTTGTAGTGCCAAGGAAGAAGAAGAACTAGACCTCGTCGTCCGAGTAGCAGTCAAACCTTATAGTCTAAAAGGCTCCAACAAACTTTGTCAAAGATCTTGACGTTGTAAGGATCAAGTGAACAAACAAATCTTTATCGCCTGAAGTCCCGTATCGTTCTAGGATCCGCATCTGTCATGATATCTCGTAATAAAAATAGCTCCATCAACCAAAAGTCCTCATAATCTAAGGAGCTTTTTTGCCTGGAGCCTCCGTCGTACTAGAAGCTTTGTCGTCCATGGATCTGCCCATGTGTCGAGAGACCACACAGTCGAAGGTGTGGTATTTTACTATAGAGGCTCATCTTTAAGATCCCATTTACCAGCAGACGTCATAGCTGAAGGACCCTCATCTCCCATGAGACCTTGCAGTCGAGAGGACCTCTACGTCAAAATTAACTTCCTAAGTTTAGATTTAAATTGTACTTTACAAAACAAAACACACAAAATATGTTTGTAAAACATTTTCCAATGTAAAGCATTAAACTTTCTGCAAACAGCTTAAACATACTGCTACAACCAACAGTTTTGCCCGCCAAAGTATAATTCCATTGCGGGTAATGTTTTCATCGCTATTTGCATATCTCGTTAACCAGTTTCCCACGAAATGGCTCTCCCTACCTCCGAAATAGTTAAATTTAATTGCTTATGCGATGGCAAACACTGAGCGCTGTGTTATTCCACACCAAGTGTTTTACACCGCTCATGTAAAACGGCTATAAATTCGCAGTACCGTATGTTGTTTTTTAACCTTCTTTTGGCTCATGCCATAATTTCGCACACGAGAACACGGAAAACCGGGTCGCTATAAATCTATAATAAACAATGAAATTACCCAATTCAAATCAAATCGACGACCAGCGGTGGGTCCGACAGAGCGGCTCGATTACTGATGTCGTGTGCGCTTGTAATTCGAAACACTTGAAAAGCGCCGTGTGCTGGAAGGTGTTTTTCCACCTTTTTTTTCCTTTCACGCTATTACCCATACGAACCGACTATTCCCTCGGGTTGGGATGTTTCTCAGACCACCGAAACGCGTTAAATTACCTGCAAGTAGAGAACGAAACACAGAGAAATATGAGTAAACTTGCACTAATCGGGCCTGATTGTTGGCGCTGACGAAGCGGCCTACGGTATATGGGACCCTAGCGGTGTGTAGAAAGTATAGCGTGTCAGCACCAAATTAACCCACAAATAGGACTTTGTTAACCCACCCGAAAGGAGTGGCGAAACGTATAGCAAATCAACCAACCAAACAAAAAATGCCTTTAATCAGATTAAACCTCTATTCGTTCGTTTCGGGTTCTCTATATTTTCCCCATCCATTCCCTTCGTTTTGTTTGTTTCTTGCGCGGATCGCTACATTCGAACCCAGCCCTTCTCACCGCCGATGGGGCGGAAACGGTACCGGAAATCTAACCATTTTTCTTGACCGCTGTTGTACCCGGGGTGCTGGCAACATAGTAATAAACACCCCGAAAAGCTGAAAATGATCACTAAATCATTGAGTGGCCGCAGTCGTGGTGGCCGTCCGCTAAAAAAAAATCCCCGGCCTATTATTCACGGTTTCCCAATTAACCTATTTAGACCATTGCTAAGCCACCCGCTTTATTCGATGCTCCAGATATATTCGGCGGGCTGCTAATTTCCCAAAAGGTTGTGATGGATGGCGCAAAAAAAAAATGGGAAACCTGCCCGCTGCAAAGGTGCCACCCTCGGACACTACTGGCTCTAATCGGCTTCTTCATCAGGGAGAGTGAGAAAGTCGTTTCATCAACACGGCATCAAATGACTACTTTCTTCTAGTCGGTGGTTTCGCTAAATAAACATTGCTCAAAGTTTGTGGATTAATGGTTTGGGATGGCTTTTCCAGCCGTGTTGATTGCTGTTTTCAGACCACAAAGTGGATCTATCGGTAGGAAATGCTATTGTTGCTACGAGACATTATGAGACACACCTGGATTTCTTTTAATATGCAACATTTCGGGCATTAGAACTGTTGTTGACTATAGAGGACAGCTAATGGTAGGTTTGATTAAGATTTCTATCTCTTCTGGAATGATTTCATTCGTCTTGGCTGTATGTTATTAATAACTGACACTTGAAAATTTTAAATTTATCTTCAAAATTTAACTATAAAAATTAGTAGTAATGAATAACATTATTATTTAAATAAAAATCTTCATAAAGCATTTATTTAAGTGCTAAAAGTTTCCCGTTTAATCATCGATTTATTAATATATTTGTAATTAAGTCATATGTCAGCGTACACAACCATGTAGGCACGGATAATCCGAAATGACAAATGGGCAAAATAAGCTATAATCAGGCGAAAACAAATTAGTAAACCCAATATTTTTATAGCACCAAAACCTGCTACTAGTAAACACTATTTTTAATAGTGTTCTTGAAAAATAAAATGATATACACTAAAGAAGGATCCGCTAAGAAATTTAAAGTATTAATTTAATTGAAACCAACTTTTAAATTACACAAAACCCTGCGTGAAATAGTTCCCGATTCGCGCCGTCATACAACTACTCTAAAAAGAACATTCTCAGCATGATGGCTTAAGGAAGTGTAAAAACCAGCAGGGAGGAATGTTGCCATAAACCGAAAAACCTCTTAATTAAGTCAATTTCATTCTCGTCTCAAGGAACATTTGTCTCCCCCTCGTTCTTCCTACTGATACCCCACCCCACGCTTTCCTATTTTATGGTAAGCAGATTTTACTGGAACAAGAAACACACCGCAACACAGCATCATCATCTCGGGCCCGAACTTGGAAGCGCATCGTCCGGCGGTTTGCACACAGTTGCAACGCATCAGCTGCATCTTTGAGGTGTCGGATGCGCTCAGACTTCATCTCTTTTTCCACATTTCCCCCCCAAAAAAAAAACATGCAAACCAGCGTCGATCGTGATGGTTCTGATCCGAAACACACCAACTACTCGCTCGCTATAAAGTAACATCGAATCGGAGAACAGCAAAAAAAGCAACAAAACCGCATATCTGTCTGGAATGCATTCCCGGAGCGTTGTGTCGACGATGATGAGGATGACGGTGACGATGAAACGTGGTGATTGTGGTTGTGCGCTTTTTCTAGTGCGCCCGAACGCATCAAAGTCCATCTTAGATGCACTTCCCAGCAAGGTTCGGGGCGAATGGATGGTGGTGTAACTTCTTGCGCCTTGCTGCGAATTCGAAACCACAGCACCGGGCAAAAGCCGCAACAGCACCGGGGTGCAGGGACACGACTGTTGGGGGCATCAATTTATTTTTTAATAAACACAACTACTTCCACCATCCGCCGTTCGAACAGTGTCTCGGCGGCTGGCATGAAGGAGAGAGAAAAAAAATGCAAACCATTACAAGCTGGGTCACAGTCGGCAAGAGTGTGTGAGATAAAAACCACACGTTGTCCCTTAGTAGCTCAGTACCTTCCCGAGCAACGGCCACTGGTGATGGCACTTTATCCGCTGGTGATCCCCGTACACCACAAACTGCCACTTTTAATTCATCTCAGCTGCGAGCACCAGCAAAATGGGCATCAAACTCGGCGGCTAAGCTTGCACCACCGGTGGGAGTGCATATAAATTGCATCATGGACTCATCCGTTAGATTTTGTTTCGTGTGGTTTATTTCTTTTTTTATTTTCTGCTCTCCAACGACGCTAGAAATGGTCACTAGAAAGGGAGAGAGAGAGCGATGTGCAACGGCACAGAAACTCCCGGGAAATTGCACCCATGCTGCTACAATGCACACACTGTCAATTAAAAGTCCAATTTATGACGGTGTGTAATTTTGAGGCACAAAAAAAAGATAGGGCAAGCACCGAAATGTGACCCATTTTGCGCAGTTGCACACGTTAACTAGAATGCAAGAGAGTAGCATTGTTTTTGTGGTTTTCATGGGCAGATCTCATACGCTAATTATTCTAAACTGCACCGGAAGCTTTGGAAAAGAATTTTACCAGCAGTTTCCATGCATAAATTCATTCCACGGTGCAATTCATTCGTTCGCAATGAAGGCAGTAAATTTGCCTTTCTAAATTACTTTTTGAATAATTTAGCCTGAATTTATTAATGTAAAAGTATAAAACTACTGCGTTGCTGTTTCGGAACACTATAAAGCTGTACTTTTATTGCAAAGTGCGTTCATTCATCAGTAAATTCATTCTTATGGTTTATGTGCTATAATTCATTTGAAATATGTAGGTAGCTTCGTTTATACTGGTTACTGCAGGTGTTGAAAGCAGTCTTTTGCTTAATTTGGCTGTAAATGTGATAATTTCTTGAGTTTTTTCATTGTTTATTAATTGTAAAATAATTTCCAGTATATTTAATAATGAATTTATTGAAAACCTTAATATTTACGATAAAATATTTTCAAATATTTTAAAGAAAACATTTGTAGATTAAATTTTTTTATGAAAACAATAAATAAAGGATAATAAACATCGTTCTTTTGTCTACAGTAACGAAAAGCATTGCGCATCTTCCTCCATTTAGTGATGAAAAGTTGAAATTGGTAATAAAAATAAATTGCACTCCTTTGTCAAATGGCTTAGAGCGAAAATTATACTGCCACATATCATTTTCATCTCTCCCCGATGCATACTTGTGAAGGGCAAAAAGATTCCACAAGAACACTCGTACACACACACACACACACGCATCATACCATAAAGAACCAACCAACCATTCGTCAACCAAACTTCACGTAAATGGTTCCTAACGTAAGAGGTCCCACAAACACACACACACCAATCCTGCTCCCCGGTACTTACCCCAGCCGGGTCGGTTCATGGTTCGACATAAATTTTATCAAATTGAGATAAAAATCTTTTAATTATAAGCTGCAAAAAACAAAAGCGCCATTCTACTGACACCGACCGAAAAGTGGACTGCAATTCGCGCCACGAGAAACGGGTGATGTGCGCGAGCTCGACCGGATGTCGGAAGATAAAGGAAGGACGACTTTTACATACTACCGGCGGCCACACTCCACTACACCGAAGTTGGTAAGTTTTGCGCTTACCTCATTACCTTGGCCGGTCTAGCTTGCCCAAAAAACAATAACCATTCTGGGGAAAAAGTTTTCCATTCTTTGGTGCGGGAGCGAGACTCTTTTAGAAGGTCGCTTTGTTTTACCGTGTCGTCGAGGAGGAACTTTTCCTTTTTTTTTTGCACAAACAGTTCTTTAATATTGTTCCTTCCATATCATGAACTTCCCGATGATGTTCAGGCAGTTTTATACGAGTAGTTTGCTATAAAAAACAGGCACAAGGTCCCATGTTTTAGGACTCTCTGTCTCACGGCCATTTTTTGGAGACGATGTGTGTATACGGCGTTTTATGTCACCCGTGCCCCGTATACACAGTTCGTGCAATGGTTCCTGTGTGCGTGGACAGCAAATTTTTTAACTACGTACGTACACAGTTTCGCTTTATGCTAACTTAATTGACCCCTCGAGACGATTTCCCACCGATTGCACGACCATTATCTTCAGCATTGGGCTCGAAAAAACGGTGTGCCCCCTTCGCAACTGGCTCGTTCTTTGTGGTAGCCGGTCCGGTCCCCAAAATGAGAAGGCTGTCACTAATTAACAGGCAGAGCGCAGTAGAGTCGTGCCAAATGCAATTCAACTGCATTCACCCGTACAGAGGTACACGGCTCGTTCTCGCCTCAGATGCACCGACAAAGATAAGGCAGTCGCGCATAATAAAAACATCGCTATACACACACACACACACACAGACTCACAATAGCCGTTGGGCAGAAAAAGCTGACAAAACATAATAAAAAGCGACCAGCTAAAGTTTTATACCGATTGCACTCTCTTTCTCGGTCTGCTGTGAAGTCGTTACCCCCAAAAAAAACGAACGACAAAACCATCTTCCTTTGCAAAGATACGACCCATTCTATTGCATTCCATTTAGTCGACCGAAAACCATTCACTCCAACGCCAAGTGCAACAGCTCATGCATTTGCCCAAGTACTCTCCGATCCACACTTCCACCTACCCACACAAGGGCTCAAATGGAACCAAAGTTTTTGGCGTTGAAGGTAATAAAATTATCTATTTTTCCTCTCTATTCGCCCTCGTTTTGTGTGTCCTTTTAAAGCGAGCCCGAGTGTGTGTGTGTGCTAAAGTTTTCCATTTTATTTGAAGCTGGGAAAAAGATATATAAAATTCATCACAGACACACACACACACGAAGGGTAATGTGTTAGAAGCAGTGTTCTTGGCCGAGGTAACTCATTGCAACAGCTTGATGCAGTGATGCAACTTCATCATTCTGTGTGCTATAAAACATTCTAGAGTTCTGAAAACTGCATGCGACACCTTTATGTAGAACGCAAGGGTGACTGCAAGGGGGTTAGAGTCTGTGGTTGTGGAGACGAGAATCGGACGTCATTCCATTCATCATCGTATGCACCTTTCCCTTTAATACTCTCTGTGAGTGTAAGTGTGTGAATGCAAGGAGATCTTCTCCAATGTTCCGGAGATGTTTCGTGTCGGATTAGAGTCGGGTTAGGTTCAGGCAAAAGCCAGGGTTGCCAAGTTCAGGAATCACCTTCCTATAGCTTTAACCCCACCCCCGATTCTATTCATTCATGCTACAAGCAGGACTGATGGTGAGAGTTCTCCCCCATTTATAGCATCACAGCTCTCACTGATCCCCTGTTCCCTCACAGAGTAAACGAAACGGTGTGGTGAGATTTATAGAGCGGTAATTAATTTTCAGCCAGGAGCTTATTTTTAACCCAACTTTTTAGTGTTCGGTTCGCACGGTGCGCAAAAAAAACCTTTAGGCGTCACGATGCTAAATACAGCGTACAAGTGGAGAGTAGAATCGGGAGCAGAAACGATAAACGGGGCAACAGCTTCTATGTTGGCAGCAGCTTTACCGGCACAGGAGGATGGGTCCATTTTTCTAGAGCAAACTTCTCGCTCTAGCGGTCGAGACGATAAAGGTGCAGCGTTATACACCAAACCCGGTTAGACAAACTTTTCATTTGTGTCTCTTTACGGCACACAAATTAATTGTAGCCCCGGTTGCCATTAATAAAGTTCTAGTGGCGAGTGGCGATCGGATCGGGGTGTGTGTGTGCGAGACTCGAAGACACAAAGGTTCCGAGAAGAGAGAAAAAGCTTCAACAAGATTAAACGAATGGGTTTGGACACACTTTCGTGTGACTGTGGACCAAACGATCGTTTCCGGTGGAGAGAAAAAAAGGGGGGGGGCCCGTTGTGGTGTGTGAATTGATTTTGGTGTCAAGAAGATGTCTTCTTGAGCATCGCCGTAGTCTCCGCGAGTATCACTACTGCTGCTGCTGCTGCTCGCGAAGTATGTTTGGGAAAGAAAAACATTATGGTGTGGTTTGAAGAGGCGTGGAGATGATCCGTTTCAAGCAAACTGTCATTTCCGGCGTGTCGTGTGATGTTTTGCTGGTCGACCATATTCTCGCGATCGTTAATTGAGATTAATTGCGTTTCTTTGGTTGTGTTTTTCAAGCTCAGACAAATTTAAAAGGGCTTAAAATTGGAAAAGAAACGTAAGATATTGGAATTTTTATAAGGAATGAACAATTCAGGCTAACTTTTTTAATGTCCTTTAAGTCCAGGCTAGCTAGAACGAGTAAAAAAAATGTTTAATATAAATGGTACTAGCTAGTAGTTAACTACAACGGATAAACACGGATAATCCGTACGAAGAACCATTGCGAAAACGAATAATCGGGTAGGAATAATTTATAGCAGAAAAATCAGCCATAGAATGATATCACGTTTGCGGTAAAAAAATACTCAACCATTACACAAAGTTCAGCAGATTTTTTTTTTCAAGCTTACGAATTCTATTTGCGAAAATACTATTGTTCAACAATAATTCAAGACCTTAAAATAGTGCACTTCCTTTATGACTCTCACAGCAGAGGTACGAGATTTGGACCGTACCGGAACTATAACCAGCGCCATTTCCGCAAGTCATCGTACTGCTACGTCAGCAAAAACTCTAGAACCAAACATACTGCTGCTACTGCTGCTCTATCTCCAGGGTGTGAGCCTTGTGTTTATGAGCGCAGATTGTGATCCACGTGCTATAAAACCTCGGTGCACCGTATGAGCAGGAAAACAAACAACACGGTTAGGTTTAAAAACATCTCGCCAGAGAAAAATCTACACCATAGTGTCTGCTGCCGGTTGCAAACATTCGCATTCGTGCTAAATTTATTGCAACATTTTTGCAACCATCTGCAACCATGGATAGATCCGATGCAGCCGAGGTTTTTGGGGAGTTGCGAAATGGACAACCTAAACCTGGAAAAACACAGTACCTCGAAATAAAGCGCACCGGAGATGGAAGTAAATAAACGGCAGCATCAACACAATACATCCGACGCAAGATCTGAAGCATTTAGACGTTGTCCGTAGGTAGTGCTACTACCATCTTCACCCATTACACTGTAGTTTGATAATTTTCGACCTCTTTTTCCTCCTAAAATGACCGGTCTGCCCATTTCCACAACCACCTCTACAGATACGACAGTCGGAAGAAAAACGGCTTACGTCTAGGAAATTTAAACGTGTGGAGCAGAACGGCAAGGAGCGAACCGGCGACTAAGAATTATGTTTATGGGCTCGGTGATAATTTCGAGTGTCGTGTTGAATGAAGCAAATTATAAAATAAACTACAGCGAACCGTTGGCATCTTTTACCGCTCCCGGCCGACTCTCAAGAGTCGCCCGGACCCCTATCTTTCCATCGGATCTGGATAGTTTCCGGGGAGCTATAATTCAAATGTAACCTTTGACACCACTACGAACAGCAGCGCTACTTACGGCACCAGACGCAGAATGGTAACGGACATCTGGATGAGTTTTTGGGACCGACCGGGCAAGGTTAGTTTCATGCGAATGGTCACCGTTTTATTGGAAAAGTTCTGCAAGGGGTACAATTTATTGAGAGCATGTTTTTTTGGGGGTTCTCTAGCGTTCTAGTTCTCCTAGCGCTTGAAACCAATTGGCGACTGGTGGAAGCAAAAAGGAAGAATAAAACGGGTTTATGCTAAAATGTGCGCTCTAGCGTGTGGTCGAGGACGAAAGAGAAAGAGAATGTGATGGCAGGTTTGAAGTTTTACCTATCGAAAGTAAAGAATGTTCTAATTTGCTACACAAATGGACTCCGGGGACTATGCTCATAAAGTCTGACAGTTGCCATTGTAAGTAATAAGGTAGAATTACTTATTTTATTTGCACTTTATGCTTTAGTGCTTGTCACCTCCAAGTTCTACGAGTTTATGAAGACCATGTTAACTTGTATTCTCTGTTGATGAAATTTCAGAATTCAAACCAAATGATTTATATTTTTATGAATTCTCATCTGTTTCGTATATCCTAACTGAATGCGTCAAAAGTTAAAGTATTTAAATAATTATTGTAAATTTTTTACCACTTACAATGCTATAAATTTAATTGTTCTCTAAATTGAATATATCCTTGATGAAATTTATAATTAAACTACGAGTAACCATACTTAATTATTTTCGAAGTAGTTTAACTTGATATTTGCTTTAAGACACGGAATTTTTTCACAAGTAAATTGATAAATAAATAAGCAGAATATAATTTTGAACTCGTTAAGTAGCTAAACTAAACTAAACAAATAACAGGTTTTGAGTGAATTATAGCAAATGAATTATAGCAATCGAATAAAATGACAGAAAAATGAACTGCAAAGCACAACAATAGGCAAATGGATGAACATACAAATTTCCTTGGTCATGTAAGCTATAAATTTCGCTTCTCTAGTTAGATAAGCGCAATTGTGTTGAAAAAATTACTATTTTCAATATCGGCACAATTATCTTAGGTTCGTATAATTAAAATTTTCCCAAAACCCACTATTGCATCCACTAAATTCACGGCAATAAATGTATTCTCAATTCAGGGAACTACCATTAGTAACAGTACTTCAACTTTGTACCGTCCACGCCCAGTCGGCGGCTGTTGCACGGTTTCCAAGCGCCCTGGGACTGGGAGAAAATTGAAGAAAAACCACTGCGCGCCAACCGACAAACCTAACCCATCTCTCTCGTCTGCAACTTGCCGAAGGATTATATCAGCTTCATTTGCATTCCAAATTCCGTACTCCGAACTCAGAATGTACTGCGTGTGTGTGTGTGTGTGTGTGTGTGCAGCATGTTCAAAAATTCAAACCCAACCAGCCGACGACACACGATGGCGTGTGTGTGTGTGGGGCAAACATGCGTTTAACAAATGACTGTTGTTACGCCTCATCGATATTTTCTCCCGTGCTCTGGCTCGGGTGCGAGAGTGCCGGTGCCGGTTGTGTGCTTTCACTTGATTATAATATCCTTGCTACTAAATTGAAAATGTACTGCCGGTGCGGCGGCTCTATGTGCGTGAAAGTGTTTTTTTTTGCCTTCCTTTCGCTTCCGTCCCATAACCTGTACGGATCGATCCAACCACCGCAACACGACGTTCGCACACCTGTGACGCCAAAACTAAAAATCCAACGAATGCTCCTACTGTGTGGTGCTAAAATTTGTCGACTTCCGTTCGAGCGGCGCCACGGCTGGTCTGGGAAAAACTGGTGGGCTGTTCGTCGATTTGCATTTCAGTGAACGTGGATGAGAACGGTGGCGGGTGGAAAAAAGCTGGCTGGGTTTTTAGAACACCGAGGACGTCAACCTGCATGCAAAACGGTCCGGAATGTGTGTGTGTGTGTCGCATATGTTGCTACGCTGAACAGCAGTGACTCCTTTCGGATGACTGAGTGTAAACGCTTTTCGGTCGTCATGTAATACCTGCTGCTTGTGCCGGTGGGAAAGATGGGATTAGGGCGTCCTGGTATTTGGCGTCCAGCCTAGCCAGAAACCACGCAGCATGATAATGATGGTAACAGCGAGCGATGATGATGATTATGATATTTTGTCGTTGCCCGAGGCGAGACAGAAAAGCAATTCGTATCCCAGCGGCAGCTTGGCACGTTCTGGCAGAGGAATATGCGGCTGCCTACGCACGTTTGGTGTAATTTCATGCTGCGATTACGACACAACGCCAAACAAATCCAGTCCAATTGATCAGTACGGTGTATTGTTTAGGGGTGGCATCCTACACGCGATGCAGCACATTGATACACAACTTCCAATATGGTCATGTCAGGTTATTTTTCTATGAATAAAGCATGAATTTGTAATTAAATCAGATCTGGGATCTCTGGTATCGTTAGCTAGAGTTACTCGTGTACAGGAAGTTAGCATTTTATCACGGCAATAGAACAATTATAAACGTTTAATGTCAGCTGTCAAGAATGTCAAATTTGACGTTTTTCTTATCGATAAAAATTTCGTATTAACATTCCAAATTATCCGGCCCGGTGGTAATGCGACAGCGACGCTAGTCTTCACACGGCAGGACCGGGGTTCAAGTCTCAGCTGGGCCGTTCCCCCATAGTGAGGATTGACTAACCAACTATGCGTTACAATTAGTCTAGTAAGCCAGAAATGGCAGGCATATGACCTTAAGAGGTCGTTAGGCCAAGAAAGAAGAAATTCCAAATTATGGATTACGATAAATCTAGACTACCAATCACCTGCGACAAGTTTTCTTCAAAAGTTTTTGTTCTCAAGAAGCTGTCAACAAAGTTCAGCTGTCAAAACATCAGATCAAATTTGTCCAGGATTTCCTTTTAGTTTGTTCAAGCGAAGATTGTTCACAGTAAAATTCAATATGTATCTTAGTTTGTTAACACAAGCCAAATATCCTGGGTATGCAAGATAAAGTAGAAAATAAAGGCACGCTTTAGATACTTTGGGACTTTTGATTTCTGGGACTTTTGATGCCTCTTTCGTCTAATATGATACTTGGGATAGTTCGTAATGTCCATCATGGATAACAGTAGCCTGATCCAACCAAAGATGTATTTGCCACTAAATAACAGCCTAAAAATGTAACACAAAGCGGATAAATTTTAATGATAACAACCAAGTTTTACTCATATTTACTTGATTTAGAATATAATACAAAACCATCATTCCATTATATTCTCATTAAATCAAAATCATCCCTTTAAGACTATAAACACCAGCACAATAACAAAAAAAGGTGAAAGTAACGAGAAAAAATAGCAACGTTACTAGGCTCGTAAATATCCAGCAAATTTTACGACAGCTGATTATCAAGTCTCTTTGATATTATGGGTTCCTCTCTCCGACCAAACGAAAAGATCAGTAAGATAGGATAGCACAACGAACATAACATTAACATACCGGAGCCGGGGTGCTCCCATCCTTGTCGCCCGGGATCGATCGATTTAACCTAATTTATCGTACACATTATCCGGGAGACTAATGATCACTTTTCGTCCAGCTTCTACGGCTCCGTACCCCGGTCAAAACCTTCGATCCTCACGCTGGGTGAAAGAACAAATTTCCCCCGCACGCCGGGAAAGATCTTTAGAAGGTAACACCGTAAAGCAACGATAAAGAACAACCAAGAAAACACAAACGCATTATCTCACAGCACCGCGAGAAATTGGAAAGACTTTCCAATCACGAAAGATTGGAGAAAGCAAACAAGGCGGATGCTGTGGAAGAGACATACGTTTTCTCGCCCGATCGCAGCGCGCCTTCTCCTGTTGTTTGATGTTGTACTGACATTACGTACGTGAAGAGCGATACCCATCACCGAGAGGCCTTCCGCCGACGCGGTTCGGTTGCGTGTCAGGTTTATTTCGTTCTCACCGTTCTTTCTCGCTTTTCTTTTTTTCCCTCTGATGGAAGATGCACAAGTGGCGCACAAGCGATAATGCAGACGGCAGCAACCTTTGGCGTGGGCGCATGGTCGTCGCCGTACGCGCTCCATGTATCGGAACCTACCTTAAACGGACGTAATGTCGCGTCGTAAGTTTCGATAATGGGTTATTTGGATAACGGTGTGAAGGACGACGCACGAGCGATGACACGGAGCCAGTGAGAAGGATGGAAAGAAGGTGGGCGAAGCGTGTAACAGGTACACTGGCAAGGAA